>CM074432.1:41554995-42154995 GCA_037101425.1 Elopichthys bambusa | reverse complement strand
ATGCACTGAAATGGCAGGCTGTCGCCCTGGAAGACGATCTGATGTTGAGATGGAGTCATCTGGAAGGAGGGAAGCTCTAGAGGAGCGTCTAAAATAGAGAACGGAGAAAAACAAAAGGGGGAGAAAAAAAAAAAAAAAAAAAAACACTGGTCAGCCACAGATAATTGCTGTTTTGCAAAAGTTGACATTAATGAGTGATCTGAGAGCAGTTTTATTGTAGTTCTTGCACAAGCTAGGGTTAGAAAGTCCAAAATCAACATAAATGGGAGGCCCAAACCAAGGCTGAAGGTCTTTTATAGCAGGATTACTTTGCTTTTGGTCTAGGAGAGTATGTTAGTAAAAGAACAGAAAATCGCTGGTTTTGGAGTTTGTTTGTTTTTTCAACAACTCAATTTAGGACATTTGATTAGACTATTAGCAAAAGTGTTTTATTTATTTTTTTATCAGCTTTATCTTAGAACACAGATAAGGCACCTAATGAGTAATATGTCATAGGTCATGAAAAGCTAAGGTCTGTTTACTCTTATCAGACTTCATGTTGCACAATGTCATTTAAATACAACATATTTAAAAAACTTTATATAAATATATATATATATATATATATATATATATATATATATATATATATATATATATATATATATATATATATATATATATATATATATAATATATAAATGATTTGTGTGAGGGTTAGAAAACATTACTTCAGTATAAATACAACAGAAGTCAGTGTATAATCTTCAACATGACAGAAAACAAGTCCGTGAGAGTGAATTCTTACCACAGGTGAGCGTTTCAGGCTTGAGTGAGGTTATTAGCTGACCCTGTAGGGAGCGAGGGAACGAGCAGCGAGTTTCCTTCACCACTACAGCCTTCTCTTTGATCCAGACCACCAACCATTGCAGGTTACAGTCACACAGAAGATACGGGCTATCAAACTCCCTAAAAACGTATACAGCATGTTCAGAAATGATTGTATAAACTACATCAGAGCCAAACATTTTTTTAATAAGATCATTCTTTCTACAGAGTGTGGATTAACAGATGCATTACATTTAGACTAGGGTCTGAGTGTAAACTTTGAATGTACCCTATGTTTGAAGACATGCAAAGTGTTATAAGAGCTTATCTCAAGTGTTTACGTTAATGAATATGAAGCTTGAGAAGTAATAAACTGCAATCTGCATTTTATTTTAGGTGTTGCACATTGCAATTTTAAAAAATGTGCAAACGATGCAAAGTACAATAAAACACTTACAGTACTTTCAGAGAGCCAAGGCTGTCGAAGATCCCATGAGATAGTGAAGAAAACTTGTTCTCCGAAAGGTTACTACAGCGAAAACAGGGTAGTAATGAGCAAAATATACAATCCTAAATGGAAATTGATGTTAACATCGTAAGTCATCTTAGTTGTTTTATAATGTTTAAATTCCCCTTATGATTTCGGAGAAACACTGCTGATATTTGAAACAAACACACCCCTCCCTTCATTGCTCCGCTCCCGAAATGCGGGAACAGACAACGCAAGAGTGGATGTCTCTTTATCATAGCTGAAGTGAAGCAAAATAATAACAGACACTTAAAACTGCCCTGTTACTATAGCTAATTTTACGACACCAGCATATCTTGGTTTTGTAAAACAGCAAAACCTATGTTAAGGCCCGTACACAACAAAAACGATAACTATAAGATAACGATAAAGATATAGCTCTAAAAAATTTTCTAAATTGTTCTAAAAAGAATAGCAGTGTTCACACCACATTTATAATAACGATATTGAGAAACGATATCATTTGGGATCACTTTCAGAACGATTTTTTTTCAGTGCTGAACGTAAAAAACACTGACAGCCAATCAGAATCCATTCTAATTTAAGGGCTTGTGCATTTAAAATGCCAGACGACACTGTGGAGTAGATAACTGCAGAGGTCCAGAAAAAGACACCACTGTTTGACAAGCTAAACCCCCTTTTCAATGATACTTTAAAGAAAATGGATATATGGAGGGGGGAAAAGAAAAAAGTCATACCCTCGGAATAAATGGTGAGAAGTAATAATGATGAGATCATTATGCCAGGCTAGCAAACAGTGTAACATAAAATTACCTCAGGTATCCAGCTCTAGTTTCGACAACATTGTCTAGCTTCCTTTGAAGTTGCAGTGAAAAAGACTAGGTTTTTTTATTTTTTATTCCACTATATTGACTTTGTCGGCTAAATTCACTGTTAGATTAGATCGATTACACTAGCTATTTACTCAGAACATAGCATGCTGAGGACACCTGCTGGTTAAAAATATGTAAATGCAACAAAAACAGCAAATAAACAGACCATTATCATTCGTTAGTGTGGACGCAAATATAGTTATCTTTATAGTTATTGTTCTTGGTGTGAACGGTCCTTTACTCACATATGGAGCAGAAACAACGCAACCTTAACACCCATTTTCAGGCCTTTCCAATTCGGTCTCTTCAGTACTGGAAAGCTTTTCTAATATTAACACAGGTCCTAAAGCTCGTTAAAGATCATAACTCTTCTTTTTCTAGTGATATTCTTCTGAGCTTTTCTCTTGTATAATGTCTCTCAGCCATCTCTCTTTCTAAAGTTTTGCTTCAAATCTCCCTCTTGCTCACTCTCTCTCCTCCCCAATCATGAGTTGACACGCCCCCTACTGCTGATTGGCTACAAGTGTGTTGTGACACTCAGTCTGATCTGCTTTCAACAGCGCTTCTCAGAAATCGCTTACTGCACCTTTAGGTATCTTGAATAATGCTGATAAATAAAATGGAATATTGTTACTGCTATTATTATGAAATATAACACTAAGACAATCTATGTTAAGACTGTGTTAAATTATTTAAATATCTCATTAACACACACACACAAACAAATAAAACCAAACTAAAAACGAAAGAAAACCAAAGAAAACCCAAAAACACAAACTTGAGGATTATAACACTAGTCCCATTTAAGTGGGATCCATTACCATATTAAACTAAAAAGCCTAATTACAAACAGTTTGTTTTCCATTTTTTTCCGTATACCCTTGACATCACATCTGTTTGGGATGAAATCTGTTCAGTGCTTCAACTGCTGTCTTGAAATGACTGGATCAGTTATAATCTTCACCTTCACCCTGGTGAAGATGATGCTCACTATTACACCTGCAGCTGTCGCCTCACCCATGGGAAGTCAGCGTTAACACTCATCTAACAACATCTGTTATGAGTTTCAGAATTCTGTGAAGGGTAATTAGGCTAATGAATCTAAGCCAAACACCACCAATGACATTTGCGTTCTCATCATCACAATCTAATAAGAATATCTGCAGATAAACAGACAGATGGATAGATGGACGGAGAGATAAATGGATAAATACGTTACATTTGCATTATGTGATGAAATGTGCGTTGACGGATTCATTTTACACTAAAAGCATGTGACTTTTTGTTGTAGTTGCTGTATAATACAATAAATAATTAAATTTCATAGAAATATGGGTTATGTTGAAAAACAGGTATTTCAAAGAATTTCCCATTTCTTTAGGTTCATAGTAGTAACAAGAACAGGACTTACAGTTTAACAAGGTTTGTGAGACCTTTAAACACGTCCACATGGAGGCAGCCGATCAGGTTTTTGGACAAGTCTCTGCAAGGTACAAAAGATAAGAGAAAGCGTTATCCCGAGTGTTAACTCGTACAGGCACATATATACACATACATATATACATACATATATACACACATTATACATACATATATACACATATATATATATATATATATATATATATAGTCCAGCTGTGTTTGATTATACTGATTGGACTTGATCAGGAAAGCCACACACCTGTCTATATAAGACCTTACAGCTCACAGTGCATGTCAGAGCAAATGAGAATCATGAGGTCAAAGGAACTGCCTGAAGAGCTCAGAGACATAATTGTGGCAAGGCACAGATCTGGCCATGGTTACAAAAAAATTTCTGCTGCACTTAAGGTTCCTAAGAGCACAGTGGCCTCCATAATCCTTAAATGGAAGATGTTTGGGACGACCAGAACTCTTCCTAGAGCTGGCTGTCTGGCCAAACTGAGCTATCGGGGGAGAAGAGCCTTGGTGAGAGAGGTAAAGAAGAACCCAAAGATCACTGTGGCTGAGCTCCAGAGATGCAGTCGGGAGATGGGAGAAAGTTGTAGAAAGTCAACCATCACTGCAGCCCTCCACCAGTCGGGGCTTTATGGCAGAGTGGCCCGACGGAAGCCTCTCCTCAGTGCAAGACACATGAAAGCCTGCATGGAGTTTGCTAAAAAACACCTGAAGGACTCCAAGATGGTGAGAAATAAGATTCTCTGGTCTGATGAGACCAAGATAAAACTTTTTGGCCTTAATTCTAAGCGGTATGTGTGGAGAAAACCAGGCACTGCTCATCACCTGTCCAATACAGTCCCAACAGTGAAGCATGGTGGTGGCAGCATCATGCTGTGGGGGTGTTTTTCAGCTGCAGGGACAGGACGACTGGTTGCAATTGAGGGAAAGATGAATGCAGACAAGTACAGGGATATCCTGGACTAAAACCTTCTCCAGAGTGCTCAGGACCTCAGACTGGGCCGAAGGTTTACCTTCCAACAAGACAATGACCCTAAGCACACAGCTAAAATAACGAAGGAGTGGCTTCACAACAACTCCGTGACTGTTCTTGAATGGCCCAGCCAGAGCCCTGACTCAAACCCAATTGAGCATCTCTGGAGACACCTAAAAATGGCTGTCCACCAACGTTTACCATCCAACCTGACAGAACTGGAGAGGATCTGCAAGGAGGAATGGCAGAGGATCCCCAAATCCAGGTGTGAAAAACTTGTTGCATCTTTCCCAAAAAGACTCATGGCTGTATTAGATCAAAAGGGTGCTTCTACTAAATACTGAGCAAAGGGTCTGAATACTTAGGACCATGTGATATTTCAGTTTCTTTTTTTATAAATCTGCAAAAATGTCAACAATTCTGTGTTTTTCTGTCAAAATGGGGTGCTGTGTGTACATTAATGAGAAAAAAAAAAAGAACTTCAATGATTTTAGCAAATGGCTGCAATATAACAAAAAGTGAAAAATTTAAGGGGGTCTGAATACTTTCCGTACCCACTGTATATATGTATATATGTATGTATATATATATATATATATATATATATATATATATATATATATATATATATATATATATACACACACATACATACATACATACATACATACATATATGTGTATCTCATTTCTTAGCTGGGTTTTACAACATGTTAACTGAAACATTGAATACATACAACCACATACAATTTGCAAAATCTTCAAGTACTTTTATACTCAGAATACAGCCTTTACACCTATTTTAGCTGCTGAGCTGTAAGGTCTTGATCAGTGTTATTTTAGTATTTAGTTTTATATATTACAGCATTACTATATATCATAATACTATATACCATTATTATTATTGTTATTATTATTATTATTATTATTATTATTATGTACTATTACACTGTAAACCCTAACGCTCAAAATAATTAATTGGATTGAGTAGGAGAAACTTAAATTAAACAAATTAGTTCAGTCAAATGACCTTTTATGAGTATTTAGCACTTGCTTTCGAGTTCACAGATATATTTTAAGTAAACTGAACTGTTTCATTGCTTTAAGTTTTATGAACTAATTTCTTTTGATTTAGATTAACTGAAACTGAAACTGGGCTGGGATTTATGTTTCCCAGCATTTTTTGCCCATGGCACTTGAAAGGGAGAGTAAATGCTAAAATTAAGTGTTATATAAAGTGTTTTTGTGCAAGATTGATATTAAGTGGGACATTTAATGATTTAGTGAAGAGTTTGTTAATATGGGTTTTTGGGGAGTTACCATTATGGTTACAAGTGGTGCATGCGACTTGGTTTGAGAGCAAGTATGTTGTTAAATGTTTTATATTGCTGTACTCATTCAGCAAGTGCTATACCATGCTATTGCTAACATGTTAGCAACTTAACAAATTAACATTTTCTGTATTAGCTAGTTATAGCTTGCCAAGTTTCCACTAATAAAAATGTTTATGTTCAGATTGCACAATAATTTTAAGTTAAATGTATGAATTAGTTTACTCAAATATTTCAATTTAAGAACAATTAAAATGTTTGAGTACAAAATAATAAAAAAAATCTGCCAGTTCTGCTTACTTAATTTAAATTTCTTAAATAATAACTTAATTATAACCGACTACCTCAAATTTGAGTTTTGCCAACTTATTCGGGTTTACAGTGTACAGTATGTAATATTTTGAATTAGCTTGTATTTTTATGTTCAGTTTTCATTTAAATTTTAGTTACATTTTTAGTAATTTACATACTTTTGTCATTTTTATTGTTTTTTTTTGTTTGTTTGTTTTTAATTTTCCATTTATCTTTAATTTATATTTAATTCAGGCAACATTCCTATTTTTATTTTTTAAATCATCTATTCATTTTATTTTATTTCAGACTTATTTCGAATAATGAGAACAATTTTTAATAGTTTTAGTTTACAACACTGGTCTTGATGGAGTGAAAGAGCATTCATACAGCAAAACATAAAATATACACTTCACCAAACACCAATTAGGAAATTTCCTCATCCTGCCTATACTTATACAATATTGACAGCCAAACTACCATCACATCCCAGACAAAACATAACCATTACTGTCAATCTAGCAGTCGTTCCAGTCTTCGTACACGACACAACATGTTTTTGGCAAAGGTCTCTAAACCCCATCTAATTGCTCACTTTAATGTCAAGCCACATTTTTCAGACATACAAGTATGAGACATAAGATATAGCACTTGATTTATCACAAGCTTCCTTTCAACATGCAAAAGCACATCAATATATACATCAATGCACAGATAACATTGAACAATGACAATAATAGAAAAATTAGGCATAAATCAGCCCTCTACTGCACACATGTTGATGGCACATGGCACATTTGGGAACATTTTATTGATAACAATTTTTTTTGACCCCCCATCGTTGTGCAACAATGGTACAGAATCATAGAAAAATTATCATCAGAATCACTTTTTTTTTTAATGTCAAGAAATCATTAAGTAAAAAGGGAAAAACACTTGAAAGACATTGATTTACTGAAGTTGATACATGCATAGGTCTGTATCATGTAGTGTGTAAGGCCATATAATGTACTACATGTAATAAGATTTCATTCCGTATGAAACTTCAAAAAGCAGTTCTTCTCTGCTGTAAAATTGTGGTGTATGTTACAATTTTTGCACATCACTTTGGGTGTTCCTGCACACTCAGGAACCCCGCATCTTCCCTTCTTATAATACATTATGGCCAATGTGAGGTATTGTCCAAAACATCCTCGAAAAGTACCCCTTATCGCACAACGTTCCCCTGAGGCAACGAAAAGAAAAACTGAATTTCTGAACATGCAAAATAAAAATAAAAAATTTTTTATAAAAAAATAAAAAAACTTTATAAAACCTGACAAAAGGCTTCTCTACACCTTCATACACACATTTTTTATGTACAGTTCATGTCATTTTAAATAAGATTACTAAAGCAAATGATCTTGCATTCTCACACCATGTGCTCCTGTGACCATGTGTCAGAACAGGATGTCCCACCTTTAAATGGTGCTTGATAGTGACTCCCACACCTTACTGGACTGTTCTTTGGTACTTTCTCGACCTTTCTAATTGGTTGTAATCATTTCAAGAAAATGTTTCTAAACATAGGGCTTACTTTGTTGTCTGAGAGCAACGCTGTGCTGTAGAGGGTTAGTATGAATCCACCAAAGTCACATCTTTGTGAAGCAAACAGCATAAATGGTTTGAAATTTGCATTTAATAGCAAGTGGTTTAACGGTTACCATAATATAAAACATTTGCATGATCATGTATTTGACTGTGGATCAATCAAAGGGATTATCGGTAACACTTTTCAATAAGGTTTATTAGTTAACATTAGTTAACTACATTAGTTAAACTAATAATGAACAGCACTTCTTTGTTAATGTTAATTTCAACATTTACTAATACAATATTAAAGTCCCCCTGTAGTCAATTATTTTATCCCTTAAAACTCATCTTTGATCACCAAATGACATTTAAAAAAAAAAAAAAAAAAACATTAAAATAGCTTGAATGTAACTCTACACCCTTGCCTCGTTTAATATATACGGATCAATGAATATGCTAATTAGCCCCGCCTCCACTCACGCCAGCGATTTCTCAATAAAGCAGACAGTATCAAGAGAACAAGCAGCTGTTTTCCCCTGTGAACATGCACTAAATGGATGTTTTCCGATTTAAAAAACATTCAGATGAAATCCTGCAGGCGCCCGTGCCTTCTCCGTACATTAAATAAATTCACATCCTTGAATGAGCGTATTTACTTGAGCTTATCGGGTAGGCTAATATCTATGGTTTGATCCATACTAGAGGCGGCTAAAATCAGAATTTATAATGGACTAAATAGCTCTCTCAGTATTTGACGTGCGATTCCACAATGACTGACATATGCACAAGAATCACTGTCACACGCACAGAGCAATAATGTTTTAGCTATGTTTTATAGTATTAAAATATTTCGAAGGACAAAAACATGAACTTTATTGGCTTTACTTCAAGTCAGCTGTCACTTTACTTTGTCACGAGCCCCTATGCGCTGGCACACTTGGCACAGCCCTTGCGACGATTCTGTCATTAATTAATATGAATTAATATGATTAGCCTTTTGCTTGACTACGTTATCAAACAGCTAATAATGTGTTGCTAATGTTACACACAGTTCCCATTCTTCATCTCAGACAGAGTCAGACAGCTGCCTTCTAACAATCAGTATAATTACGCTTTGAACAACTCAGTGGAGAAAGGCATATAGTTCATCATACCATCGTAATAGACTCGCTATATTGCTAAATCTACACAATTTTTCATATCAAGTCAAGTCAAGTCACCTTTATTTATACAGCGCTTTTTACAATGTAGATTGTGTCAAAGCAGCTTTACAGTGATAACTGGTACATTATTTTGGCTGCACAGCAGCTCTTAAGGAATAGTGTCAATGCAGGTAGATCAAAGCACTGTGGAATATCAAATATCAATTGTCAAGTGTCCCCAACTAAGCAAGCCAAAGGCGACAGCGGCAAGGAACCCAAACTCCAACAGGTGACATCAGGTGGCAAACAGGTGTTAAAATGGAGAAAAAACCTTGGGAGAAACCA
Organism: Elopichthys bambusa; assembly: GCA_037101425.1. Classification (NCBI taxonomy): domain Eukaryota; kingdom Metazoa; phylum Chordata; class Actinopteri; order Cypriniformes; family Xenocyprididae; genus Elopichthys; species Elopichthys bambusa. The sequence goes on along the minus strand of CM074432.1, from coordinate 42,145,736 downwards.
GGCTTAGTCGGGGGGCCAGTTCTCCTCTGGCAAAAAGTACTTTGTCACGACTCAGGTTGCTATCATAAGTCAGATAGGATCGCAACATTCAAAGTATTTAATTCAGTTCCATCCAGTTGAGGATCGTATTCATCACACCGGTATGGACGGTGTATATACAGAATATATACCAGGATAACCTGGCTTCTCTGGAGACTTTCCTGCTTCAGAGCAGCCATAGTTAATGCTATGCTAAAGCCTGCCGGCACGTTGTTGTGATTGGTTACAAGGAAGTATGTGACGTCACACCACCGATTTCAAACCGTGGGTTTTTGGCGGTCTTTGGTTTACTGCATTTTCAAACATAAAATACTCAGCAATGGTGCTGACTTATGAATTTGCACGTGGTTTATCTTAAAGCATATTAAAAACACTACATAGACATATGAACAACATAAACTTGATTTTCACCACAGGGGGTGTTTAAAATCTTGTTAACATTAATTAATGCATTAACATTAATGCACTGTGAACTCACATGAACAAACGATGAACAACTGTATTTTCATTAACTTACATTAACGAAGATTAGTAAATACAGTAACAAATGTATTGCTCATGGTTAGTTCATGTTAGTTAATACATTATCTAAAGTTTAACTAATGAACCTTATTGTAAAGTGTTACCGGATTATCTTACCAGAGGGTTTAACAGCAGAAATACAAGGCATAAAGCATGAACGGTTATTATATATTGTCTATTGTGTAAAAGATAGTGGTCCTTTTTCCTGGTGGATGATCTTCTAGTAGTAATGTGCTTTTATTCCTTACTAGTGCAATTCCTGTGGGTGATGCTTATGGATGTTACTTCTTGGTATCCTTGTGCGGACTATGTTTATGATCTGGATTTGATAACTGTTAAACTGTAACTTCGCTAATTTTCAACCTAATTTGTATTGTTACAATGTCAGTCATAGACATGTGCTGGTATTCGGTAATACGATATCACGATAATGAACATGCACGATATTGTTACAGTGGGCACTTCAAAATACCTTGAATAGTTATTTATTATGAATTATTCCGATTTTCAGAATGCATTTTAAGAATACTTTACACATCATCCGTTTAAAATACAAAACACCACTGTATGCTGCCTCAAAGAGGCAAATTAACAAAGTGCACTTTCACTCTCTGACAGCAGATGGTGCTGATGGAACAGCAGAAATGCAGCCGTTACCCCGGTAACCCCCATAAACAAAGCAGCTGCTCTACTACAATATTTAAAGGTTTCAAACAGCCATTCAGATTTTTGTATTCGCAGTGGTGTTCATCACAGCTGACAATGAAAAATACTTCTAAAGCACTGATTAAGTAAGGAATAATTGACGACGGGCCATTGAATGCCACGACGCGAAACGCTGACAAAACGTTTCTGTGCGAGTGCATGTCCGTACTGGATAGTCATTTTACTGATTTATGTAAAGTGTGTGTCTGTACCAACGTTATACATACGTGTGTACGTGAGAGAGAGAAAGAGAGAGAGAGATCTTAATGTATGTGCTGTTTTTTTTTTATATTTCTTGTATATATTTATATGTTTATTCTTATTTTATTTATGCATCATATAATCATTATTTGCTCATTGCTTATGTAATGGCCACTGCTTTGGCAATACTGTGTAAGTCATACCAATAAAGCAAAATTGAATTGAATTGAAGAGAGAGAGAGAGAGAGAGAGAGAGAGCTTTCAGGACATGGCACTAATTTGTCATTTTCATCCTATTGTTTACTATATTTATTTGGTGTTGTCGTGGGTTTTGTTTCTTTTTGCGGTTGTAGGACCTACTGAAATCGAAATCATTTGGCGAAGTGATATGGAACTGTAATGTGGTCAAGACCTGCCTAGAACTACTTTAGTTGTGCGTTTCCCTGAAAATAATTGCACACCTTAGAATGTTGACCAACCAATCAGATTTGAGCATTCAACAACCCCCTAGTATAAATGTAGCTATTGTTCATTGTTAATGTTAGTTAATGTATTACTTAAAATTAACTAATGAGACCTTATTGTAAAAAGCTAATGTTCTTCATAATTCTTTTGCACTTTAATCTGTTTGAAACATTTGTTTACTTTATACATTTTTGTGTATTGCTTTATTGTATTTAAATGTTCAGTTCTTTCAGTTGTTACTAGAAAAAGTTACTAAACCTGTTATAGCATGACAACACTTTTTTGCAATGTATTTCAATATTGTGATAATACCGTATACAGGGCCGCGTTATCCTAATGAGCAACATGGGCTGCAGCCCAGGGCCCTAAACACTGGGGGCCCCCCCGAGACAATTCTCTTGCATTTTAAAACGCATTGTTGTCACACACCCTAATCAAGAGTCACAGGCACAGCGGACACGCATGCATGAATACAACCAGGACAGTGCGGTAGCGTCCGGGTATGCAGGGGTTAAGCTATTACGGGCTTATAACCCCAAAGTATACTTCGGGCGTTCGCATCGTGTAATTTTCGTCATCAGGAGGGTTCGCGGATGCCCGCACTCCCCGTCCGCATGCAACCCAATTTTTGTGATGGCACAGACAGTGTGTGTACTATACAACAGCTAATGCGAGAGTGAATTGAGTGCTTGAAAACAAAAGTCCACTAGATAGTGCACAGTGCACAAGCCGATCGAGTCTTTCTGCAGCCAAATACTTTCAAAGGCTCGTCTGTGCGCGAGACAGAACCCGTGTACATGTTCAGAAAAATGTATCATAGATAGGCTATAGCAAGTTATTAACAACATTATTTCTATGTTAAATGTACTGAAAATCATTAAGAATCTGAATAAATGGACAAAGGGGGCCATGCCATGTCTTAGTGATGATCTACTGTATTTGACCGTCATTTTTAAAGTGGGTTTCTGAAACTTATGCATGCAGTAATGTAATAGTACAGAATTTTAAATGAGTCATATTGGTTTTCTGAAAAAAAAATTTCTGCACATTTTAAGATACCTCACAAAGATGTGAATAAATGTAACTCATACACTCACTGGGGTGGATACTTTTTATTCGACGAAATAAAGTGCACATAAAATGTGATGGAAACATATTTAGAGAAGAAACTTCTAGCAAATTTATTAGGAATAAAACATGCACTAAAAAAAGTCTGTGACAGAATAATTAATCAACTAGAATAATCTTCGGACTCATCGCATCTAAATCATTCTGAAATTCCAGAGCCTAATTTAAACTTGGGCTTGTTGAAAAGGCTTTTTTTTTTTTTTTTTTTTTTTTTTTACATTTTTGAAATAGGGAATTTGCGTTCGTTAGCCCAGGGCCCCGCAAATGCTTAATGCGTCACTGACCGTATACCATGATAAAAGCTTCAGCAATTATGGCAACATGAAAATTTAATACCATCACATGCCTAGTTGGTCATATACTGTATGTAAATTAACATTGTTTACTCGTTGTCCATGTTACCTGGACAGAGAAATTCATGTTTATTTGTCAGCAAAATGCATCATCTGGTACATTATGGGTGTTTTCCAAATTATTTTGCAAAAGGGAAGACAACAGCCTTTATCTCTAGTCAGCTAGCACCAATTTCAAAATTTTTTTTTTCCTTTCTTTTTTTTTTTTTTTTTTTTTTTTTTTCACCTTTCTACTGTATAGGCAGCCAATATTTATTTAAAGCCCATTTTGCCAGTGGTGAAGTACCTCTTTAACTATTAGGTTATAAGAGTTAATCAATACAAACTGATAATTGATATTTCAAATAATCAACAATAAATTTCATTATCAATTAGTTTGGGCTCTGCCAGTCACGTCACTATACAGAAGCGAAAAAATGCATTCTATAGACAAAATGCATTATTTCCATCCATACAACATGAAGGAAAAAAATAGGTCATCAAGAGGTCAAACAATTAGATACTACAACAGGAACTGACAGATGAAGGCTAACTTTAAAGGATTAGTTCACTTTCAAATGAAAATGACCCTAAGCTTTACTCATCCTCAAGCCACCCTAGGTGTATATGACTTTCTTTTTTCAGATGAACACAATCTGAGTTATTATTTCAATAAATATCCTGAAGCATAATGGCATAGAACTAGACTGTATATTATTTATTATATAATTATTATAATAAAATAATATAATGTTTATTAAATATAATAGATAGTATTACATATTAATTTTAAAGATTAAATCCTGATATCTGTAATTTTGTTGCAGTTATGAATATAATTTTATAGTTTAATAAAATATGAATAATGTTTAATCATGATCACATAAAAGATAATACATTAATTATTAGCTTGAGAATTAAATATTGTAAGATGATAATATCTTACTGAATGCATGTTTCTAATTAGCATCAGCCATTTCTTTTTAAAGTTCAGGAGACTTTGACATTTTCTTCTATGGAGTTGGCAAAGACACTAGGGTTATAAAACTGTGAAAATTCATCTTGTGCACGCTCTCAAAAGTTCGGACGACAGCAAATATTTTTCAGGGGAGCTGCATGCTTCTCCATTTAACAAGCCAAAGAGCAATTTATATTGGCAAGGAGTGAGTCATATTACACGGCCATGCCATACATGCGAACCCTCACAGTGCCTGAACGTATATAGCTGAACACTCACCACATATACATACTTCACTCTGCACAAAACAAGGAACAAACTCTCCTTTCTTTTTCCAAGTCTCTTGCTCTCAATAGTTTGTGCTCGCTCACACACACACACACACACACACACACACACACACACACACACACACACACACACACACACACACACACACACACACACACACACACACACACACACACACACACACACACACAGCTGGCATGTTAAAAGTAGATAGCATCAGTCATGCTGTGCAGAGTGCTGTCTGGACATCGTCCATCTGGAGTGAAGAACTGCAGAAAGATGAAGTCTTATTTCCGTGGTTGCACAAACCCAACAGTGAAACTGTTTTTACTTGAATCAGAGCATTTCCGCAAGAGAGGTGTCAACCAGTGTTATTTTAGTATCTCTAACATACTATTATAGTTTTTATTTACATTCTGAATTTATTTTTATATTTTCTGTTTCATTTCAATTTTAGTTCAAGTTTTAGTAATTTTTTTGTGTGATTGTTCTTTTTTTTATTACTTTTATTTATTTATTTTTTAAAAATGCCTGTGTTTTTTAGTTTTAGTTATTTTTGTGCATGAAGTTAAACTAAATAAAATTGAGAAATGTTACCTTGGCAACTAGCTGAAAAAAAAAAAAGTATTTTTAAAAAAAATTTTTAATATATATTTTATTTCAGTTAAAAGGGATAGTTTTCACCCAAAAATAAGAATTCTCTCATCATTTACTCACCCTCATGGCATCCCCGTTGTTTAAGACTTTCTTTCTTCAGATAAACACAAACTGAGTCTTTTAAGAAAATAATCTGTGGCAACACACTGATTCATCCACTGGGGTCATATGGATTACGGTCTCGATTGCTGTGTGTGGTTTTTTTAAGTTGCACCCATTCAATGAAATTATATGGACTCACAGAGATTGATTATTTTCATATTTTCTTTGTTTATCTGAAGAAAGTCATATACATCGGGGATGGCATAAGGGTGAATAAATGATGAGAGAATTTTCAATTTTGAGTGAACTATCCTTTTAAAGGTGCAGTAAGTAATATTGACAGCTAGAGGTTGAAATGGGTACTGCAGTCCAAATTCAAAATATTGGAGAGTCATCTCCCCCGCCTCCGCCCCCTCCTCCTCAGACTCGACACTCACACGGGTTGCTAGACTGAGGACACGCAACCTGAACGACAGCAATTGACAATGAAAGGTGACTAGCCTTATACCGTAAGTTGATCAATTAATTTACTGCGTTTAAAAATATGCCTCCGATCATAGAGCTTTTTAGATAGATGTCGCAGCTTTTAGGTCGGGTAGAATCTGTGATCTTTGACCCAGCTCATTTGCTGGCTTCAATGTCGAAATACTATTGGGTAAACTGGCAGTGGGCAGGTTCACACAGACCAAAACAAAAACAGATATTCCAACACGGAACACACATTTCAAAGTAGAATAGATGCATGATTCAAGAGCAGCACAATTAATTGTCAAAAGACTATAATCTCGACTCAAACACCAAAGCAATCTCATCATTGACAAAATCACAACAGAACATTCAAATCTGTGTCAGCGTTGCCGCTAAACCAGAGAGAGCAGTTGTCATGTATGAAACAGCTTCACAAACAGACTTTAACCACAAAAGCTGCACTTCCATTAATCGGGAAATTGCACAAATTTAAATTGCGAATTGAAAATACGCCTAATGAAAACGAGTTTATTTCGCAAAAACTCATATATATCGCAAAAAAGATTTTACACTCACATGAAGTGGTTTTTCAGGCAAATCGAAAAGAATATTTCGCAAAACTGCATGGAAACAGTTTTTTCGCATTTACAGGTCACCTGGCGTACGTAAAATTTGATCTTTTTTTTAGAGGTGGCGCGCACCTTTTGAAAGTAACATGGTGCTTCAAATAACGATTATATCAATTTCATGTATTAAGAAATGTATTTGCCACTGAATCAATCATTCAAGAGATTCGTTAGATTCGTCCAGTAATGAAACAAGTTAAGTATTTATGAGTGAGTTATTGAATCATTCATTCAAACAGATTTTTTTTAAATAACTCAAATTCATTAAACATTTTAAATAGACGGCAGCAATTAACATTTGTCAGAGTAAATTAGGCTACATTGTATTTTGTTTAATTGTCTGTTCAGAATCGTGGGAAAATCATGATCTCTGTTTGAAACAAAAAAATAAATAAATAAATAAAAAATTGTGATTCTCAATTCATCCAGAATCGTGCGGCTCTATGGCATTGTTTTTCACAGAAACGAGTATCTGAACTTAGCATGTTTCCTAAATATCTGCAAACATATTATGGTATTTTTATGCTTTAGTACTTTAGTTATAAAAAAAACAAAAAAACATATAGCAGCTTTAAAGTTTATTTGATTTCAAGTAATAAATGTTTTTTTTTTTTTTATGGTGTTAGTTTTTGTTAACTATAATAACCCTGATGTCAACAATACATTTTACACACAAGCGAGACAGAATAATACTTACAGTTTTTTGAGGGCAAAAAGTCCATAAAAAGCTCCTGGTTCAATATGTGTGATTATGTTGTTCTTCATGTCCCTGCAAAGAAAAACAATTTTAGGCACTGAACATTATCAAACACTTCAAAAAAAGGCCTTTGGTTAATTTCAAACATGAGCTAAACTGAGCCAACCCAACCCTATAATAACAGGTTACTCAAAAACATGCCAGTGGGTATAACACTCAAACCTTTTGATGCTTGACGTGCCATAGCTATCAGCCATAAGCCAATGCACACCCCTTAATAAATCACTCTCATTTAGCAGTGTAACGTAACATGCGGATTGGAGCCTCTTCAAACGTAGTAATTCAATCTGCAAAATGAATCTATTTAGGTAATTCAATAATATCCTGATGTACTGCACTATATTATACATCAGTTATAGCAAATGGCATACTATAAACGCCCACTGTACAATGGCTATAGCAGAAACTGACTGATGGCTAGTAGTGCCTTCAGGACCACCACTGACCGAACATAAAATGAGTAAGCGTGCAACAATTCCAGAATCCGACATAAGAGAAAGGGCGGATAAGTTCAAAGGCTACCGTCATGGATACCTAGAGCCCACACCTGCGCTAGACAGCTAGACCTGTTCAAAACATCATCACAGAGTTCCTGCGTCAAAGGCGGACTAACCATGCAAGCCTCTTTGATGTTGTGCCATTTGTGGTTTGAGGGTGGAATAGAGGAGCAGACAACAACACAATACCGCAAGAGAAAAAAAAAAAAAGGTAGACTAAGATCATATCAATGCTTTTAGGATTTCTGGAAGAATAACAAAATTAAAAATGTACCACGATTTCCACCAAAATATTAAGCAGCACAACTGTTTTCAATAATGATAATAGAAGGGGAATTGATACAAATTTGAATTGTAATTCTATCTTCTAATGGTTATAATTGAATCACAAATTTCAAAAATCGATTTTCTAAACATTTGTTAATAATGTGATGTAGTCGGAACAAAGGAGGCAGCCGTTAACTGCGAGAGCAGTGCAGCACCCGGACAGTTTAGAGCGCACAGGTTTGCAACGGGGGAAGCATTATGAATGAAGCTTACTTGGCAACAACAGTTCCTATATCAATATATTAGCGAATAGAAAATGGCTTAAATAACATATAGATACCGGTACACATCAAGCTTTTCTTGTAATCTTTCTGCCTCTTATGTGTACAGGTACTTTTTACACACGAGAAGCACATTCAACATGGACAATACCTGATGGTAATTAACACTTAATATTGAGAATGCAACAGTGCATATTATATTTTTATTACTCAAGAACCAGCTGATAGTCTCTCAACTTGACGCTTACATAAACGATCACATTTTAATAATGCAAAAGACGCACACATGCTCAAGCTGTTAGAGGTGAATATTAAAGGCTGAGCGGCGGCTACGGTGTCTCGATCTTTACCAGGCTAGAGTAAAATAATAATAACAAGGTGTTTATAATATAAACTCTTTTTTTAAGCAACTCCTGATCAAATCAGCACTAACAGTAGCTGCTGTTCAGTTTTCATACTGCTGCTCTCCTTCTACTCAGTTCTGAACTCTTCCCTCTCTTCATTAAAGCTACAGGTGAGTATTGCCAGATATTTATAAAAAAAAAAAAAAAAAAAAAAAAAAAAAAGGTAAAACAAGCCCCTTAAAAATGCAATATAAGCAGACATTACAAAACTGTACCAGGGGAACAAATTTAAACAATATAACTAGTATTACCAGTATTAGGGCTGCACGATTTATCGCACAATGCGAAAAATAACATTGAACTTAAATGCGATTCTGAAATCGCAAAGGCTGCGATTATTTTTTTTTATGTCAATGAAGCATGTCTCCAAATGCTAATTCATCTGAAAGCACTGCGAGTTTGAGTCGCTTATAATGTACATTTGAAAAAGCAACACGCGTCAAACATCTTTCCAGACATCCTGTCCAACAAAAGACAACATTTAATAATATGTTTTTACTCCAAACTCACTTCATAACGACAGTTGAGCATCCTTCTGTGAGATGATGTGGCTTCTTACACAGAATAAGGCAGTCGTTTATTCAGCGACAGCGATATGATGCGTGTTATCTTCCTCTGTGGCGGGGCATATTTAGAGTTACTGTGCAAGAGCGCCCTCTGGCTTTTAGATAGAGAAGCATTTACTACTGATCACAGAGCAGTAAAGCTCTGACAAGCTGCGCATAAAATTCAGCTTTACACAACAGGAATACATTTTTAGAAAAGTGCTAATATTTCACAATATTACAGTTTCTGCTATTTTTGATCAAACAAGGTATATTATAAAAACACTAGTTATGAATGTTATTAACTGTAGCATCTCAAAGCATTTCATTTTCCCATTAACAGCGAGTACAAAGTTTAACTAATAAAAAAAAAAGAGTATCAGAAAGGGCCATGTTTTTTTTTTTTACATGTACCATAGTAATGGTAATACCATGGTATTCTTCACTATGTAAATAGTGTTATATGAATATGGTAATAATTCAATACCATGGTATATATAAAGGTACCATGGTATCATCATTTAACACTAACACAATATTAAGAATATCAATGCATTACCATTTCTGTAGCAAAAACAACAGAGCAAGGCACTCGCCAGGGTCATGGATTTGATTCCCAGGGAATGCATGAATTGATCAAATGTATACTGCCTTAAATGTATTAATGCGATACAAGTCACTTTGCCTGAAAGCGTCTGCTAAATGCGTAAATGTAAATGTATTTACATTTTCTATTTAGAGCAACATTCTTTAACACAATACTGACTAATAACAAAGACTATAGAATAACACAAGACGTGTCACTTGTATTGTTTTGAATGGAAGAAAGTGCAACGCGCAATATGGCGGAATAAGTCCCACCTTCTAAATAAGAGCCAATCACCGATTGGTAAAGTCATCGCGTCACTGCAGCGGCCGTTAGAAGCTCCGGTTCCTATAGAAACAGTCAGACGCGCGCTTCCTATAGAGACACGCAGCTAGGACTGCGTATGTGCATTAGCTTGATCTAGCCTGTAAAAAAATGCCTTTTTATGTCATGATTTAAGCGTTCAGAAACAAAATTTATGAGACAGATTTCATTGGTGATTTCAAATATTACATTTAATTGAAAGCTTGGCAAACAGCTTTAGAGAAGTTGATGTTTCCTCATTCAAAGAGATAGGAGCTACACTTGCATGCCCGAGAGGCGTTTCAAAGATGGCCGCCGAGTGAAATGACTTGTCTTAAAGGGACTTTGCTAATAAACAAAAACATTTAAAGAAATAGTTCACCAAATAAATTTAAATTCTGTCATAGGGCATGTTTGTGCACATTCTTAACCTGATTTAGCATAAGCCGACAATACATGTGGTTGTGTAAATGTTTTAACCCATTTTCCTTTATCGGAGTAAGGTTATAAACATTTTAAGTATAAACCGATCGACACAGCTAGATTTCTGCCTGTTGACTTCGCCTGGCATGTAAAATCATTAAACCAAGTTCTATAGGCTTATTGAAGTGCGCATGTGTGAAATTTGACTGGAAAGCGCCCTTACTTCAGATTTACGCCCTGATATCATTCTAAACCCATAAGCTGTTATCCTTTGATCAATCTTCACAAGAAGAAAGTCAAACAGGTTTGGAAAAACACTGAGGGTGACTAAATGACAACAGAATCTCTAAGACATGCCACTCTTGATTAAGAAATATTTCTGAAAAGGATACTGGGAAAGTTTAATGTCAAGCAAACGTGGAATAGCACATGGAAAAGCTTTTTCTTTCTGTGAGAAAACACTTTAGGTCACAGTGGGAAGTTCTCTGGAGTGGAAAGGCAAACACACGTCCCAGTAGCACTGCCTATAACCTTTGCACAAGGGCTGGGGAGCAAGAGGGGAAAAGAGGGAAAATGGAACGCTGGAATGGCCTTTAAAGAAATTTGACATTTTAAATTTTGGTCTAGTCCAATTTCAACATGAATATGCTGGCTCATCACCAAAATGTTTTCCATTACCTGAAACAATATTTTGGTATTAAGCATCATAAAATTAGTTAATGTGGTCTTCAGAAGTCATACAATAGCTCTGTGTGAAGAACAGACCAACATTTAAGTTATTCACTAAAAATATTGTAGAAGTAGCGGTGCTCAATTTGTGAAAGAATTGTCGTTTTGAATCTGATCTTTTTAGTGAATCAGTTAATTCAGTTCAGAAAGCCTGAATGATTTGTTTGTAAATTGGAAAGATCCGGCTCTTGAGTTTGACAAACTGACTCAACGACTACATTTACACGTGCACCAATAATGCAATTATTTCTCATCAGAGTAAGGTTTCAATTGCAGTAAGATGTTTACATGACATGAGCGGAACTCTTAACTCCAGTTTACATGCAATTTGTTACTCTGATTATTCGCTAATAAGTATGGTAATACCACATTCAGGCATACAGTATGCATGTTACTGGCTATTGTTTTAATGTACTCAAATCAAATTCAAAATACATTTTTATGGACGTACTGGATATTATTTAGCACCGTGATGAACATTGCAATGCCAGGTTTGCCTATGCTGCCGTTGCCTTCTTCACACCGTCTGGATGAGGATATGGAGCAGAGACTGCGCAGCGAGTTGTGTTGACAGAGTTTAGCGATTTGGTGAAGAGAAAACAGAATAGTGTAACAGAGTTCATTTATTAAGTTGTGTGAACAACGCGGCATCCGTGTACATCCGAGCACATGCACACTTTGGTCAGAGGAGGAATAATGCGATTAAAAGGTGTTTACATGCCCGTTTATTGCAATTAAAATCGCCACAAACCACCTAGTTTAATGCGATTATGGTTACTATGATTATGAGCTTAAATCGCATTACTTTAATCGAAGTATTGCGTTTACCGTTTAAATGAGGTAAAGTTTAATCACAATGTTGCCAAAATCCCATTATAATCGCATTATGAGGGAATGATTAAATCCCAGTGCTTAAAGTGATAGTTCACTGCAGTCACATCTCAGGTTTAATTAAATTATCTTAATTTGTGTTTTGAAGAGGAACAAAAGTCTTATGGGTTTAGAACAAGAGGATAAGTAAATTATGAACAACTGCATTTTTGGGCGAAATATCCCTTTAAATCACTGGGACTAAACCATTTAAGATATGTTTACATGACAACGATGTACTAAAAATTGTCTTTTTTAGTGTACAGATGACAACATTGTCAAAGCAAACCTTGTTCAAAAGCATCCACAAAAACGCTGTTTTATGCTGCCAGGCCAGTAGTTGGCGATGTCACTTCGTAAAGAAAAACTACACGCCTATAGACAGAACATGTAATATGAATGACGTCACCGTTTTCACAAATTAATGTTTTAGTAGTTTACATTGAGACAATAATTGTATAATTTTCAAAAACTTGCACTTTTTGAATCCTGTTTTCAAATGTTTGCTTTTTCAGGCCCCCAAAACGCCACTGTTGTGTAAATGAACGACCAAAACGCATAGTTTTCTGCTTTTAGTTGAAAATGGTGTCACGTCAACGGCTCCTGGATGTCAAACTACCGGATCCATCCAATTCACAAACAAATCATTCAGGTTTTGTAAACTGAATATACCAGTTCACTGAAAAGATCTGATTTAAAACTATGATTCACTTAAATTGAGCATCGCTGCTTTGGTTAATTTTTAGTGAATAACTTCAATTTTGGTCTGTTCTTCACGCAAAGTTTCTATATGATTTCAAAAGACTTGATGTATGATATTTTTATGATTTTTTTTGTAATTCTGGAGCTTGATAGTTGATTTAAGTAGATTAAAAACTCACAGAAGTCAGTCATTCAGGTTTTAAACAACATGACGGGGTTTTCATTTTTAGGTGAACTACCTTTAACTGCAACAATTAGGCAACAACAAGGTTTAAAAAAAAAAACAAAAGTCTGTCACCAATTCAGTCTTCGAAAGTGCGCACACACACTCCAACAAACCAACACAGAGACAAAGAGTCACAGTGCAGAGAATAATGCGTGAATCAGACTGCTGACATCTCTGGCTTTAGCTCGATTTATTAGAATGACAAAAGCAGCGCTCTGCTCTGGGCAGAAGGGATTGGAGTGAGAGAGAAGCATGAAAACAGAAAGCCAGAGAGGGCACACAGGGAGCAGCACTGGAAGGTAACTGTGCCAAAAAGGCCAGACGCAGAAACCCGCCATGCCGTCAAGAGAGTCGATGATGAATTCCTCAAGCTTTCAAAGCATGCAAAGATCAAAGATGTTTACACTTCCAACGTGTTATAAATACAAGGGTTTAGCTCTTTATACCCGGAACTGTATCATTTTCTCAACATGAAAAGAGTGAAGAATTCCCTCACATTATAAACAGAATGGTGCACAGATTCACTCATGAATCAAGATGAAGCTTTGCAACTGGCTTAAACGGTCCAGTTGGAAGCTCTCAATTCTGTACACATTTCTCAAAATGACAAGGTCTACTGGCTGCTGGAACGCAAGGTTCCACCACAATCACAACTGTAACGAACACCAACTTCTTTTGCATTCAAGCAAAACAAGCCGAAAGTCCATCTGTTTCTTTGTACGCTGAGATGATTCCCAGATCTTACTCCTGGGTGAATGGGCACTGGAAACTAAGATGAAGGCTAAGCTACAAGACCTCTTTGGTGGTACGACTTGTGTATGAAACATTTTACAATGTAGATAGTGAGAAAAAAAAGGCTATGATAGGCTAATATGAAGACTAAAGAGGTATTCATGAATGAATTCATAATGAAATGTGTAAAGTTACACAAATTTCCATTTTGGATGTGTACACTAAAAAAAAAATCTGGGTTAAAAACAACCCAAGTTGGGTTGAAAATGGACAACTATTGTTCAAAAATTACTATATGGCTGGCTTAAAATGAAAACCAAAATAGGTTGGAAATTAAAAATCAACATACTAGAGGCAACAATAATAATCAAAAAGGTGAACATTTATTAATAAGCAATTTAATAAATGTTTATTGATTTATTAATTATTCATTAAACTTATTAACAAATGTTAATTTATTAAACATTAATAAATGTTAATGTCCAACATACTTTGGGTTCATTTTAAGCAAGCAAATAAGTAATTTTAAAACAATAGTTGAGTTAAATAAAACTACCCAGCAGGTTGGGCAAACATTTAACCCAATGGCTGGGTTTGTCCATTTTCAACCTAACTTGGATTGTTTTTAACCCAGCATTTTTTTTTTTAAGAGTGTAGAAATACAAAAATAAATTTGTATTAAAATTCATTAATATTTTATATTAAGTATAGAAATATAAATTTACTATGGTGTAAAAAAAAATCCATTTTGAAAATATGTAGAAGAATTAAAAAAAATATATATAAACTACTACTGTTGAAAATTGTGGGGTTAGAAAGATTTTTCTAATTTAATCATTTTCTAGTTTAATACTTTTATTCAGCAAGGATGTACTAAACTAATCAAAAGTGACAGTAAAGACATTTATAATGTTGAAAAGATTTCTATTTTAAATAAATGCTGTTTTTTTGAAATTTATATTCAAAGAATCCTGAAAAAGCAAGGTTGAAAACAGCAGCACAACTGTTGTCAACGTTGTCAACAAGAAATGTTTCTTGAGCAAATCAGCATATTACAATGATTTCTGAAGGATCATGTGACACTGAAGACTGGAGTAATGATGCTGAAAATTCAGCTTTGCATCACAGGAATAAATTACATTTTAAATTTTAAAAAATTAAAAACTTGGACAAAAACCCTGAAATACCTTTTATGAATATTAACAAGAATGAGGACATGGTAAATACACCCTTAGACTTCCTAAAGGATGACACTGTTATTCTGGCCCTAAACGAAGCACAAAACTAATGGACTACTTCCATGTTTCCAGATTCAAACAAACTGAAAAGTCTTAAATGAGAAAGAACAAAAAAAAAAGTATTGTGTCAATCCCTTTATTCAGCAGTTCTTTGAAAGAAACTGGTTATGTGATATGCCGTGAACATGCCTATTGGTCAGCGGCTGCTGTTCATTGAAAATCTGGGTCATGAATAGTAGCAGTAGAAGGGAAAGTGCACACATACACAGCAACACTAAATACGGCATTTCAATGTACAGGCTGGCTCTAAATTTAGCTGTGAGCTCTAGCATTTGACCAGCACTGCTACAGTGAGTGACACTGAATGCCTAACGGAAGTACAGAGCAGTAAACTGATGCCAAGACTAGACGATTGTGCTCCCTGAAGGCAACAGCTATAATTAACTTTCATTTGACATCCCCCTCAGCATGACCTCCTCGAGGTCTCCAACAGCCTTATGATCCTTTACCGGTACCTCAACAGAAAAGTCAGGGATTCCTTTCTGCTTGACAACATAGCCTTGTCCACGTCAGAATAGGAAAAAAAATCAGCTTTGCACTTTACCTAAAAAAACGGCTGATTTAGAAAAAGGAACTGTTAATGTCAAAGAACGGATAACGTCCACATCAAATAAACATTTCAGAATAAACTGACACAAAACTAGACTCTTCCCATTATAAACAATGGAGAGATCTACACTGGAAACAAAGCAGCTCCAGGCGCTTTGCTATGAAGAGATTTTATTTACAAATATCACAGTGATTGCTATGAATCTTACACATTTAAACTCATCAAAACCAGTTCGGGATGGCATAAAGACAATGAATCAAACTACTTTGTGTGCTGCAATTCATTATCTGTGATGTGTTACATTGGGCAGCTTTTGTAGTATCAGTCAATCATGTCACTGTTTGGTTCTCAAACCTTTTGAAAAATAAGTGCACTTAATTTAATTTTTAAAGTTTTACTTTAAAGTATATTTATAATCATTGTTTTAATAACCTTTTGATTTAAAGAAGTACACTTATTGTGATATGCTGATGGAACATTCTAGAGTACATGTGAAGTACTTGTTTATAATTTAAATAAGGTTAACATTTTAAATGCACAAAACTGCAACTTCATGATTACAAATGTGTAATTACAAATATATTTAAATACATGATATGAAAAAGAAATAGAAATGACATTAAAGGTGGGGTAAGCAGATTTTGAAAAACACTGTTTGGAAGTTAGTCGGGCCGACACTAATAACAAACATGTAACCAATCAGCATTAGGGGGCGTATAACGAGTAAGAGGGAGATTTAAAGAAAAAAACTGCAGAAAGAAAGACAAGACAATACAAAAGAGCTCAAAAGAATATCACTGGAATTAAGGGTTATGACTGGGCAAGATCTTTAGGACCTGCGTTTATATTAGAAAAGCTTTCCAGCGCTGGAGAGAGCTAAACGGGAAGGCCTGAAAACAGACGCAAAGGCTGCTTTGATTCCGCTTCACATGTGAGTAACACTGGGTTTGAGTGTCATGATTGTCTGGAGCTACTGTGCTGTTTATTACTCTTGAGTACTATACGTTCATTTTTTGTGCCTACTTGTCGTTCGTTCATCATCTGCGCTTTATTTATCGTGAAGCATTTTGTTGCAAGTCAGCTGTGATAAACAAATATCCACTCGCACTTGTTTGTGTAACAGTGGCCAGCTAGTGTGAGTTGTGCAGGTAAAGCACTGCTCACTGACTACCACTAGAGCGTCATTGTTAGTGCACCTGCCTCGCCTGCCAGCAGCGAACGGGCCGAGGTTCGAGACCGACAGGGTGCTTAGGAATAGGATTGAAAAGTGAGTTGCAATGAAGAGAGGGGTGGGTTTGTTTGGGTTGATTTAAGTCCAACAGCGTTTGTTAAAATCTACTTATCCCACCTTTAAAGTACATTTTAGTTTACCATAAATGCTTTTCAGTACATTCAGCAGTACACTATAACCATAACTTTAACCAGTTTCCACCGGGATCAAACTCCCGCATTTCCACATCCTTCACCTGTTCTTTTTGTTTCCTTTAATAAAAAAAAAGATGACAAAAAAGGGTGTGTTTTTTTTTTTTTTAGATAAATAAAAACATAAAAAAATTGAATGAGTTTAGATAAATAAGGAAGATAGTTATCATGAATTATGAATTGGTTCGTTGAAGTTGAAAAAGTGAAACAAAAACTGAATCGGCATCAAAGTGTAATGATCCGTTACAAAGTTTAACTAACTGCATTTAATATCAATTCAAACTATAATACAATTTTCATTTAATTGCAATTAACATGCAATTAAGTGTCTGAAAGCAATTCATTCAGTTTGCACTTAAATATATTTTTAAGTAATTCTAAAAGGTATTATTTCTGTAATAAGTATGCTATTGTACTTTTAACAAGGGAAGGCTGGTTCTGGGAGAAGTTTCTGGATGGAATTGAAGGAACTTTCATAATTTTCATAATCAGGAACTAGCTCTCTTCTTCTCTATTAGAATTCCAGCAGTGTAGACGCTGCTAAGTGTATTACTGCCCTCCACTGGTCAAAGTTTGAACTAAATTGTCATATACAATATGCTAGTGCAAGTATATAACAATTAGTTCAAACTTTGACCTGTGGAGGGCAGTAATACACTTAGCAGCATCTACACTGCTGGAATTCTAATAAAGAAGAAGAAGAAAGCTAATTCAAGATGAGCGTCTATGGTTAAAACGTATATAATTTTTCTTCTTTTTTTTTTTTTAGAAAATGACTGATCGTTTCGCTAGATAAGACCCTTATTCCTCGTCTGGTATCGTTTAAAGCCCTTTGAAGCTGCACTGAAACTGTAATTTTGACCTTCAACCGTTTGGGGCCAATTTAAGTCCACTATAAGGAGAATAATCCTGGAATGTTTTCATCAAAAACCTTAATTTCTTTTCGACTGAAGAAAGAAGGACATGGACATCTTGGATGACATGGGGGTAAGTCAATTATCAGCAAATTTTTATTTGAAAGTAGACTAATCCTGTTGATATAACAAATATAAAAGAGAATTTTGAACTTACAGTCGTTCCAGTGATGACAAACCAATGAAAGAGCCATTCAGAAGTTCCTGGATTTTATTGTTACTCAAAATCCTGGGGAGAAAACAAAATATGTTGATATTAAAAAACAGGTGACCACAGTCAAATAATACATTACTTGAACATGAAGTGTGAAACTAGATCTACTGTTGTTTGCTTGCAAGTTCATGAGCAAACATCCTCAAATTTTTATCTGCATCCTCAAAACTTTGGACTCAATGAACAAAGTACCTCAGAAAAAAACTAAAACATTTTGCTCACTTACACTGCTCACTTAAGTGGCCTAGCAAATACAAGGACAGGCAGCTGAGAATACAAGAGACTAGCCAAGCTCTTAATCATCAGAAAGAAGCTTCTAACAGCTGAAGATACAGAAAGATATGGAAAGTTACCATAGCAACCAACTGGAGTGGTAATGTAACCATTAAAAGGTCTGAAATGATAACCAAAAGTTTTCAAGTTTAAACCCAAAGGAAAATCACTATTGTGGCCTAATGAAAACGCCTGCTAAATGACAAAAAAACTACAAAAATTAAATACACTGACTGAACCTATGAATCCTACGTCTCCCTGCTTCAATTTTCCACATAGATGACGGCCAATTGGCTGACATGACTATCAATGGAGCGGAGCTTTAGTGACTGCTGAGGCACACACCAGAAAATTTGTTTTGCTATAAAATGGTGCCATGCTAAACACAGCTTACAAGTGATATACAAGAAAGAAAACGGTTGCATCGGATAAATAAGGAATGAATTGCATTTAACTTGGTTTTATTTTGAAACATGAAATTACAACAAAATTAAACAAAAGCCTCTAACTTTAGAAGTACGTTTCTGGAATGAAAACCAGCTAAAATGCACTGCTGAATCATGTTTGTTTTTGCATTCCAGAGCCAAAACATAAGGGAAACATCTTCCGCATGTCTCCTCCATTTTGTGTAATTCAGCAATAAACAGTGATGTTCATTCCAGAGAAAGCACCACAACTGTTTGTGGCTGGCCATTTTAGGGACAGTTGCACCGGATGCGGTTGCTCCCGCTCACAACCCCTTATCCACAGGTCCCAGCCAGACTGTTATTATTATGGGGTGCTGAGGGGTGACTTTATTACAAGCTTGGCCTACTGAGACAGCCTACATATTTTTCTGGCTTAGAAAACACAAACAGTTCCTATCCTCTCCTCACTTTAACAGCTTGTGGATTTTCAAACTCCAGATGTGCAGAGAATTACGGAATAGGTATATCATCAAGTGTCTCAGTGCACTTAGAGGACGCATTTGCATGATGTAAATTGTTTAAAGTCAACATGAAATAAAACTAAATTATACTATTTACTCTTAAAGAGATTGTTGATTATGATTTCACTTTTTTAACTTTATTTAGTGTGTAATGTTGCTGTTAGAGCATAAACAACATCTGCAAAGTTACAACACTCAAAGTTCAATCACTGGACTGCTTCACAAACGGGGGTCAATTCAACGCTGAATTTGCACAAAAGATTAACATGATGGCACATGCTAGTTGAGTTGAATCAACTCCACAGCAACTACATAAATGTATCCACTAACCGTTCAGAAACATCTAGTTTCATTCTAAAAGTTGTAACTTCTTCCTGAGTCTCTCCATCAGTGTCCGACTCCGGTTTGAACAATGTAAGGCTGAACACCGTTACTGACAATCATCATTTTGGCTGCGTGAGATTCTCCAGCTTTGTTGTTGTTGAGCAACTGAAGCGCGAGCTGTTAAAGCTCCGCCTTCTTCTGGAAAGTGGGCCGGGAGCAGCAGCTCATTTGATTTAGAGGGACACACACAAAAACGGTTTTTGCTCACACCCAAATGGGGGCAAATTTGACAAGCTATAATAAATTATCTGGTGTATTTTGATCTGAAACTTCACAGACACATTCTGGGGACACCAGAGACTTATATTACATCTTGTAAAAGGAGCATTATAGGTCCCCTTTAATACACATTCCCGGGAATACTGTAGAAGAATCAGTGTACGTTATTGTAAGAAATAAATAAAAATGTAATTTAACTGTAACCACTTGCTCCTCCTCTAAAATGACTTTCCTTTTTAATTGATGTGATCAAGGCCGCTTAGGTTTCAACCAATAGACCTTACGAGCCAGAGAAACAAACGCGCCGCACAGCCATCTTTAGAATTGTGTTTGAACTTCCATTTATGCATCAGCTCTGTATATTTCTATGGCATCACTGTCATTGAGTACTTAGCTGGTGAAGTGGATTTACTTATTGCAGAGTTAACGAAAGTGCATTATAATGTTTGAAGCGGATGTCAAAAATGTCAGTAGACTGGGAAGATTTTAAAATGAGCGGCTCATTCATAAATCCTAAAGATCTTTATAAAGTTATAAAGATCTTACCTTCATGTTGTAGAAATACAAACAGGAAGACTGGACAGAATGACCGCAGCGCTGAAAAGGGGCAGGGCTACATAAGGTCTATATACCAGCAGTTTCCTCCACTATAATCTCTGGTATTTAACACCCACTTATCACAATCCAATCAACTCCCAATGAATGAAATCACATCTCAGACTTTATATTTTTCTTGTCTGTCTGAAACGTGCTGATTTCTACAAAGCCCTTTTGAAAAGCTCAGTGTGCTTTAATTGGCCCACTGTGTTGTGACTGGCCAAACACCTCTATCGTGTGACAAATGTAACGCCCCTTACCATATTCGTGACTTTCAGCTTCCAAGGCTTTAAGCAATTGTAAACACAGTTAATAATGTCGTCGGTTTTACCGTGTAATCTTTTTATACAGCCAACGTCGTACTCTCCTAGGTTCAGGAAGCTGTCCTCTGTAAAATTATTAAATTACTATTAATAGAAATGTGATTAATTAATTAATTATTTATTGAATAAACTTTATTTCCAGTTTCGATGTTCAGTTAAAAGAAAATAAATATTTAAAAAGGATTCATGACAATTGAATATCCTGTTTCACTTATAAATGTATGAGCATGTATGTAAATTCTCTCAATACATAGCCTTGAGGTTTTATGAAACAGAAAATGTTGATAACACTATAGAAAGAGTTTAATCATCATTCACATTAATTGTAGCTGTAGTCTTTCATATTATGTATGATATCTCTCAGATGAACTTCTCATCTGTCAGCAATTACATTTGTTTGTGTTTACATTTTTATTCTGGCAACTTTAATTGTAGATTTAAAAGCTGTCAAGAGAAAGAAAAAAAATGCCTGAAGTTTGTAGGGATAAACAAGCACACACTGCCTTGTGACTCTGATCTGTCAAGATCAATTTGAGAGTGATACAGATATTCATGAGCACAGCGATCTCCCAGCTGGGAGCGATTCCTCTCCCTCATGATTACAATATGAGCCCAGGAGAATTACTGACACACAACTCCTAGTGTGAGCCTGAGTACAAGTTTAACAGCGTCTACAAAGTTTTACTCAGAACTGATTTTATTTGACAAAATTAAGTCAACACACAGAATGAGCTTGTTTCTGAATGTAACTGAACATTATGCGTTTTATAACTGAAACATTCGTTTAATAAAAGCAAAAATAATGCAAGTCCTCTTAACTTTCTGTGTTGCTTTTCTGTTCATTTAGGGCTGGCCAATATACACTACTGTTCAAAAGTTTAGGGCAATTAAGATGTTGTTGTTTTTTTATTGTTTAAGAGAAAAAATGCTTCAGCAAGGACGCTTTAAAGTGATCAAAGTAGATAGTGTTTAGATCTTTCCACGCTCATAACCAAAGGAGTTTACTTTGAAAGGCACAGAGTGGAATGCAGAAAATGAATTAAACCCGGCCATTAGAATGATTTCTTGTGACACTGAAGACTTGAGCAATGATGCTGAAAATTCAGCTTTGCCATCACAGGAATAAATTACATTTTAAAATGTTAAAATAGAAAAGAGTTATTTTAAATTGTAATAATATTTCACAGTATTACTGTTTTAATGTATTTTTTATGAAAATACCTTGGTGAGCACAAGAGGGTTCTTTCAAAAACATTATGAAATCGTACTGACCCCAAATGTTTGAATGGTAGACTAGCTCAAAATTATATATTTTTCAGCCTTTTGATATTCAAATGTGTTGATATGTATGTATTTGCTGTGAACTATTTATTCAGCAGCGATAAATGAAATGCGCGATATTGGAAAAGAATTGATTTTTTTTTTCTGCGATATATATTGCAATATGAAGAAAAAAAATGAACCAGATGACTTGAAAAGCTTTATTTGGAAAGAATTAATCATTCTAGAACGATTGGGGTGATTTTGTAGGGGAATCTGTGAATCTGTACATAAATGCAATAGAACAAAGAAACAAATTAAATAAACTGTTTTTAAGGTAAGTCTAACAGTATTTAGAAATTAAATAATCAAATGTAAATTAACACTGCTTATTCCTCACTGTATAAATTAAATATAATGAATCTTTATTACAGCTACAAAAGTGATTTTATCTTAGCATCAAGTTGTTTTATTAACATTAATGACTCATTAATGTAATATTAGGCTGCTGTCACTTTAAGACTGAAAGCATGGATCCAAAATAATGATATGCATCAGTTTTCTTTCTCCATTGTTTACGTTCACGTAAGCCATACGCTACTGTTTACGAGGATACTTGCTGTTGCAGAGATGGGCATTTTGACATAATTTGTATGTAGGAGTCCATTCAAGCACAAATAGATGCGGAAGAGACCGGAATTCGGTGTTTGCGTGCTGTCTGTGTGGGTCAAAATATCAGCAACCCTAAAATGAAGAATGATATACTTATTTCTACACTCAAAAAATGAACTGTTGGATTTACTTAAAAAAGAAGTGTCAAGTGGTTCCACGTTACTATATTGAGTAATTTGTACAAATAACAATTTAGTTGTATGAACAAAAGAAATTCAAGTAAAGCTGACAAAATTTATTTGAGTAAATACAAATCATTTGAATGTCACCGTTATATTTATATGTAATATTTATACATAATAAATATACATAATATTTATATGTGCAGTTTACTTAATAATGTTATGTTTATTAAGCAAGGTGAACACATTTATTGACTTAATTTACCTTATTAAATTAACTATTTGCTCTACAAAATGCACTAAAAAAAATAACTCATTGAGCAAACTCAATTGAATTGAGAGCAGGAATTCTATACTAAACATGCGTATATGAGGCTCACAGCCTAAACACAGGAGACACTCTTCTGCATAATGGTAACCACAAAATTCAAAAACATTACAGAAACTTCTCTAAATGTCCAATATAACTGAACATTAAACACTAACATAAACTAACAACATCTTTCCCTTTACTGAAAACACATAAAATAACACTTTAATCCCTAAATTTACTCTCCTAATGCAGTCTCTTGCAAAACATGCTGGGAATTACGGATCCACTGCCCAGTTAGTTATGTCAACATTAATTTGTGCGTTTCACTCAGCAATGTTAAGTTGACTGAACAAACACTTACTAAGTAAAGCTGACAATACTCATTTTTTAGTAGAAACAACAGTTAAATTACGTTCATGTAGTTACATGAGTTTTTTAAGTAATGTGAACAAGGGTGGTTTGAGTGAAACTAACAATGAGTTCTTTTTTTTTTTTTCTTTTTTTTTTTGAGTGTATGCGCCAACATAATAAACAGCAACTTTTACACCTTTAAAGTACATGAAAGAATTCAAAGAGTTACCTATATGGATCTATATCTTTCTTAATGGCAAAATAAAAACACATTAAATAATTACAATATCCACAATGCTGCTGAACTTTATATAGCCAGCAAAATCATAGTGAATATATCATGAATTTACATTATCTACCAATAAGATATGTCTGGTGGGCAAGAATGAGGTGCAGACCAGTACAGGGTCACATGATGTGATTGGGGTGATGACCACTTGTCTGGGACTTGCATCAGTGGGCAAGACAATCTAACAATTAGCATTTAAATGAGCGTCTGGTTAGGCACCTACAGGTCTGCTAGTGCTGGAGACAGATGGTGAAGATACCACCTTATCTTGATTTTCAGACGTTCTACAGGATCTAGTGACCAAACAAATAGCACCACTGGAAAGCAAAGAGAGCAGCAAAACATGCCTGCACAGTTTACATAAACTCTAGATTGATCCAAATTATTTCTTCTGAAATATAGGGCAAAAACCAATAGGATAAAACCAACTATTTAAACTGCAGACAATCTCGTGAGACACAAATAATTACATTAAAAGGTGAAGTGCAATCAACATATGAATGGCTTATTGTTGACTCTGAATATTAAGGGGACAGGATAAAGTAATTGAACATCAAAAATATCTGTAATAGTTTTATTTCTTTGTTTCTTGACCTGTGGATGAACGATTCACTATTGCTGCCAACTGATATTTTCTTGTTGAGTTGCAACCATTAAAGTCTAAGTTTAAACTTTTAATGAATATTTTGAAGCTTTTCTGAAATCTATCCCACACTGCCTTGCTACAGTCACCAGGTGTGCTTTGGGGAGGACAGCTCAGTCCAGGTGTAGCTTTCAACACTTGCCTAAGAGAAACAAACAATCTCCATGACTGCGCTCACATAAAAAGACAGCTGCACAAACATGATCCACTTACAACAGAAATTGCTATAAACCGTTCCCAAGCACTAAGAAACAATGTCAATGTTGGGCGGAGATTTAGTAACTTTCCTAAAGCCATTTGCAGGATATTTAAGAAGCAGCACTGCATAAACTCTCAAACTCCAGATCCAAGCACAAGTCACAGAGAAACGGAAGTAGTGGCAGAACTTTTCTTTCATATTGTGAAGCAAATCCAAGTGTAACAGGCAGGGACTTGGATTTAAGCATCGGTTGTTGATTGGATTTTCAAGGTGTTGGGACTCAAAAACGCAGGCAGATGAATCCAAGTTTGCAAAATGACTAAATGATTGAAGATGTGCATACAGCACAGAGAGAAGTTTGTTGTTTCACTGGAAGATTACGTTATGACATTTTTAATGAACAATTATGAAGTCAAAAAAAAGAAACATATGGATGCATCGTACACGATAAGATCTATACCATGCATGTAGAAAACTGATAGGGTGAATTTTCATTTCATGTCAACTTTAACAAGATCAAAACCAACTAATCCACCACCAGTTAAAAAAAAAGCAATCAAAATGCTTAATTTCACAAGGTTGTAAATGGGGACTGTTAAAAGGGTGGTATAGTAATTGATTTTCAGGGTTAGAAAAGGTCAAAAGAAGTAGTAGGACTCCATGGACTCACAACTAGTGTCGGCCCCTCCATGTGAAGAAAACATCATGTGAAGTGACAGAACTGCTGGATTTGTGGCCCATAAACACTCCCAACCTATCTGTGAATGGCCATTCATGTGCCAAACCATGAGACACCATGAATAAAGTTTAAAGTTTGGCTATTGTAATGCTGACACTTCCTGTACAGGGTTTGAGAACTTGACACTGCTGAATTTCAACTACCAATCTCATTCAACGGGAACAGCTCACCAAAGCTTCACCAACGTAATGTAATGCTAAGAAAGTGTTATAATATCAACCTAGGGTTCCTAAATCAAATGTTCACTTTACATTAGCATGTCACCATGACCGAAAATGTTGCTAAAGTAGCAAAATGTCAAATTTGTTGGATGAAATATCAAGAGGCATCTCGACGCCAAAGATCTTTACTATGACTGGATTAATTCACCACCCTGCATCATACAGAGTTCAACTACCCAATTATAAGTTTATTTTTGGTTTTCAGCTAAAAGAAAACTTTTATTTCAGTTTCAAGACAAAAAACAAAACAGAAAATTTTTTATACACACTTAAATCGAGGTTTCAACATTGGGAAAATAAACATACTGTTAGTACACAAAGTCTTTGCTTTTACATGTGTTCTTCCTCTTATTTTAAACTCAGCACAGCCGTATGAAAAGAGACGAATGCACCATTCAGGCTTTCAGACATGCTTGATATCCATCTCTGAAAGACACCGTCACGTGGGCCGCTTTTCATTTAAACTCTAATAAGGCTGCACTGCCAGCCACAGATAGAGCACAGGCCAAAACTAACCCAAAAATAATTATTCTTAAGATCCTAAAAAACATATTCAGTCTAAATTTTTGACTGGTAGTGTTATGCTATGTTACTAGGCATGTGACGGAAAAAAATTTCACATTGTGATTAACTGCTGAAGCTTTTATCACGGTATACGGTATTATCACGATATTGAAATAAGTTGCAAAAAAAGTGTTGTCAGTATAACAGGTTTAAAAACTCTTTTTGTAATAACAAAAAGAACCCTGAATGTTTAAATACAATAATACAATACACAAAAAATATATAAAGTAAAATTTTCAAACAGATTAAAGTGCAAAAGAATTAGGCTATAAAGAACAACAGGTAACACTTTACAGTAAGGTCTCATTATTTAATGCATTAACTAAGATTGAGCAATAGCTACATTTGTTACAGTAAGTATTATTTTTTGTTAATGTTAGTTAGGAAATACAACTGATCATTGTTAGTTTTATCTCAGGTCCATTAAATAAGTTCTTTTGATTTTAGTAATGTTATTAAACAGTAACTAAGAAATTAACATTAACTAAGAATAATTAATACTTTATAAGTATTTTTTATTGTCAGTTTCGTAATAATGAATTAACATGTTAACTGATGAAGCCGTATGTCACTAAGTTTTACTGAACAATAACAAATAATCAGAACATTTCTAATCATTAGGGCATGTTGTAGTCCAGATTAAAATATAAAAATGTTTAAGTTTAAAATAAATAACCTATTTAGTCTTTAAGTATTTGGTGCTGTGATAAACAACATTGAGATTACAAAAAAAAAAAAAATGAATGGCTGTTTGAAGCATTTTAAAAACTTCACTAGCGCAGTTGCTTTGTTTACTGGGTTTCCGGGGTAACCGCTGCATTCTGCTGTTCCATCAGCGCCCTCTGCTGTCAGAGAGTCTCCTTCACTCGTTCCGCCATGTGCTTCTCATGCACTTTGGGCTTGTTTACATCTGAGCTTGTATCCCTTTGACGCAGCATACATTGGTGTTGTGCATTTTATACGGTTTTATACGGGAAAGTATTCTTAAATGCATTGTATTTTAATAATTGGTAATAAATTATTATTTCCGGTATTTTGAAGTGCCCACTATAACAATATTGTGCATATTCATTATCATGATATATCGCATTACCGAATATCGGCACATGTCTATATGTTACCAAATATTTTTACCTTTAAAGCGACCCCAAAAAATCTGTCATTTACTCACCCTCACATTGTTCCAAACCAATAAGACTTATAGTGTGTTAAGAAGAGAAATTAAGAGGTTTCTGACCCTCCACTGAAAGTCCACAAAAAGCTGTAAAGGTGTCGCAAAATGAACAGAGCAGTTTTATGAAGTCTTGTGAAGGGATATAATTGCTTTATATGATTTGCAGATTTAATTAAGCTTTTATTTACATGTAAACAATGATCGAAACATACATATAGCGTATCACATCTGGTAAACACGAAAGCTCATGTATGTGTCATGCGCTTTCTTGTGCATCACACACCAGCTTCTGTGTTTACCAAGTGCTCTATGTATGTGTTTCAACCACATTTGTTTTTAGATATAAATAAAACCCTAAATTAAATCTGTAAGTGGGCAATTTGACTCTTTATGCTGTTCAGGGTGTCATGTTCTCAATTAAACCAGTCATAGCAACAAGTAGCCTCTCGATATTTCAGCCAAACTCAAATTTTACATTTGGAACAACATGAAGGTGAGTAAATGACAGAATTTTCATTTTTGGGTGAACTATCCCATTAAGTAACAACAGCTAAAGATCACACACCAGTTCACTAATATCTAAAGTAGCCATGCAAAACAAAATTTGCACACGGTTGCTAGCCATTATGGCTTAGAATGTACATGTTACCCAAAATTAAGTTAAATTAAATATACCATTTCAATTTTATAAGTGTTCACTGCTAATAAGTTATGTCCTGTTACTGGTATGACCATGACCATTTTATGGCTGAATCCACTCTATGTATGTCTTTTAATCGTAGTTAATCGTAGTCAATAATGCGAATAACAGTTTAAATTGACTAAGTGTCCTTTTAAAGGTTTAATCACAAAAGTTTTAATCACTCTTAAGTAAAATAATGAGACTTTTGAGAAATGTAAGCTAATTTAGCTAAAGCTAATTTAGGCCTGGTTTTACAGACGGAACTTATATTAAGCCAGGATTAGTCTTTAGCTTTTATAAACATGCCTTAGAAAAAAAAAACATTTCTGGTGTGCATCTTGAGACAAATCAATAGCTCTGACATATTTTAAGATATGTCAGTGCAAGCTGCTTTCAGTTAAAACAGTTCAAACATGGATTTTAGTCTGGGACTAGGCTTAAGCCTTGTCTGTGAAACCGGGGGATAGTATCAAATGATCAGTGGATTAAATATTTATCTTTATTTATTTTGTGTATTTAATAAATGTTTGTTAAGAACACAATTTAAGCCAATCAGCTTGACCTGTATGACTTTTGAAAAATCACTTTCTTTTTTCAAAAGTTTCCCACAAGGACCAGAAGTCATGAAGTCAAATGGCAGGAATGCCCCTTGTGATATCTGGTTAAGGGCATTTTTGAGATAAATGACAATGTTACATTTTAAAGGTGCCCTAGAATTAAAAATTGAATTTACTTTGGCATAGTTGAATAATAAGAGTTCTGTACATGAAAATGACATACCATGAGCCTCAAACACAATTGTTTCCTCCTTCATATGCAAATCTCCTGCGTGAAAAACAGGCGAATCTCAACATAACACCGACTGTGATGCAACAGTCGGGATCATTAATATGTACGCCCCCAATTTTTGCATATTCCAGCCCATGTTCAAGGCAGTATTAAAGTCATGGAGCTGCACAGCTGAATCATCAAACCATCTGCAGGTATTGTGAAGCATGCAAGCAATGACAATAGCGAAAATGGCAGATGAATCCACAATAACTGTTCATGATCCATGACATCATGATATATTTAGTGATATTTGTAAATTGTCTTTCTAAATGTTTCGTTAGCATGTTGCTGTACTGTTAAATGTGGTTAAAGTTACCATTGTTTCTTACTGTATTCACGGAGACCAGAGCCATGTCGTTATTTTCATTTTTAACCCGAAAACGCTTGTAGTCTGTATAATTCATAAACGCATCTGCATTCTTATCTAGTCTCTCCAACTGTGTGTAGCTTTAGCCCCGTTAGCCCCGCAGCACACTATCAAACTCGTTCAAAATCAAATGTTAGCAAACATCCACAAAATACATGCCACACTTACGTGATCTAATATGCTGCATCATGAACAGTTTGTAAAGATCAATTTTGAGAGTTATATTGTGAACTTCAGTATTGTTTATGCAATTTTTATTGGAGTCGCGAGCTTGGGGGCGGGGAGCACGAGCATTTAAAGGTGTACACACCCCAAATCAGAGCATTTTTAATTCCACACCAAAATAGGCAGTTAAAACATGGTATAATAAATCTATTTTGAGCTGAAACTTCACAGACACATTCTGGGGACACCTTAGGCTTATATTACATCTTGTAAAATGTCAATTCTAGGGCACCTTTAAAACACAATATGTGAGGTGAGGTAAATGAGTGTTGACTTACAGTGTGAGAGTTCTGTTGGGAAATGATTCAGTAGAAGGCACCTGATGGAGCTCCATGTTACTGCAGGCCACTTTTCTGTCCACTGTGGCCCCAGACGAAGAGCTTTTCCCTCCTGCACTTTTGGAGTTTTCATACGAGTTACATTTAATCGATCCTGCAGAGCTCAAACCTCTGAGCAGCACAAAAGCCAGGAAAAAGATGCAAGTAGCGCCCACCGACATCACTCCTGCCTTCGTTGATATTCACACGGCAAGAAGAGGGGGTTAGATTAGCATATAAATAGCCCAGAAAGCCTTTCGTTGCTTTTGTTTATATCTAAACACGATCTCTGCGATGAATATTCGTCAAAAGCCATCAAGCAGAGACGCTGGTCAGCACTCCTTTAAGTCATGGTCAAAATACTGACTCGACACAACATTAGATGGGTCGATTTATCATGGTTTTTGCTCTCCACATTAAGCAGTCCGAAAGGAAGCGGTCGAATATCCTTCTTTGTTTTCCACAAGAATCATTGTACAACTCAACAAACCTCCTCCAGCTGATTGTACGCAAGTTTCCACTGTTTTACACGAAGCATTTTCTTTGTTTCTAGTCAAAGTGGAGATCTCGCTCCTGCGCTAAAAGAGAGACAGCTGCAACCATCCCGAGATAACAGTCTCACAAACTCAAGGAAATCTGTTCACATAAACTTTTTCTCTGTGCTCTTCTCGTTGCACATTTGAATTCCAAAAGAAAGCGAAAGAGTTTCCAGAAGGTAGTTATTCTAAGATTCTCTAAAACGGGTCATTAAACGCGATATATCCGCGTGACGAACAATAAAACCATTCTTGAGAAACTGAATGCGTAAAGTTGGTTTTCACTTTGCGACTCTGTCACATAAGCTTAAATGGTGCTATCTACAACGACGGTAAAACGCTTTTCGAAAGATACAAGCGGAGTGTGTAACCCAGAATCCCAGAGTGTGATCTTTGCGGTCGGTCAGACGGTAAACGCGTGAATGTATCCAGCGCCGTTCAGTCCATTGCGGAGTGTGTTGCTGTTCTCTGAGCCTCGGGCTCCATGTTCCATTTCCTCCCCTGACGTCATCATAGGTTTGGTCTGAACTCCAACTCCCAACACCGATCCTGTTGTTGCCCAGACCTTTAATTTAAAAGATATTTTCTTTTATACAGACACTTCAGTAAGTATAGTGTCTATAGAATATATCCTCAATTTCTCATTATGGTGTATATATATATATATATTTTATATCCATGAACAAAGTTTTTGCAATCACTCCCTACTCTCTCATTTTTCATTGAGGTAGACTGACTTCTCAAATCTCAGTTACTGTGATTTTGCCAAGGAAGACATGTCCCCCTGATTAACATACTGTGTTGTTCCTGGAACAACATTCCTGTCTGAAAATTTGCCCAATCCCTTGTCACCTTGATTTTGCCAAGTAAGAAATGTTCCTGGATCAACATATTTTGTTGATCCTGGAACAGCATTCCTGTCAGAAAATTTAGGCCTAACCCTAAACCGAACCTTACCCATAACTTATGTACATTAAATGTATAATAACTGTATTACATTAAATGTATAATAACTTATCCCTAAAATAAGAGGGAAATGATAACACTAATGTAGAAGCACCTGGTTGTAAGCCTAAACTTGACATAAACTGTAAACTTGTCCATCAAATCTGATTGGTTGATAATGTTGTTCTAGTGTCAACAAAGATGTTGATCCAGGAACATGTTCACCCCCTATCCCTACTCCTAAACCCAACCCTACCCATAACGTATCCCTAAAATCAGAGGGAAATGATGGGTGAACAGTGCTTGTAGTGGAAAAATAAAAGTGGCAGTACTCTGGATGCTCGGTTCATAAACGCATTGCCTTCCGTACGTGCAACATTTCGGAAGTACAGGTAGGTAAAAATAGAGAAGTGCCGGTGTGGTGAGAAATTGAGTCCCCCCCATGAATTGGGTCTCCTTTAGGACCCAGAGTGATCCCATTGGTTCAACAGAGTTTTAATGGGTAGTATTTTTAGTGCCTGATTATAATTATATAACTTCTCGTTCTTACTGTTTTTTAGTTAGCTTATGTACTAGCATAGTATACATCTACCCGATAAGCCCGCAAGCTTATATTAGGTATGTTTTTTGCTTCCAATATAGTTCCCAATTACATGTTTGAAATGAATGATGTTTGTGTGTACTTAGCATGACAATTAATTTATATTAAAGTAATTTATATACTATACCACATTGCTATTATTGTGTAAAATCAATATTAAATTACATTTACAGAACATAGTATGTTGCAACAATCCTTATCCTTATTAAAAAAAAAAAAAAAAAAAACCTACCCTACCCATAACTTATCCCTAACATCAAATGGAAATTATAAAATGTAAACTTGTCCCTCCAATCTGACTGGTTGATTGGAATGTTGTTCCAAGATCAACAAAAATGTTGATAGAGGAACATGTTGTACTTGGTGAAAATAAATAAATAAATAAATAATAATCTGCTCTTGAGAATTCTTGACCTCTTTTGCTCTATATCATTCTTAACCCTCTCGTTAATTTTGAGTTTTAATTTAGATTTCTATTACTGTTCCAGGCCTGCAAATTGCACTTAAAAATTGCTCTTTTTACTAAATATTTTTCTTGATAATAGGTCATTTAAACCTCATTAAAAAGTTGCTGACTATATATTTCTGTTTGTAAAAATTCATTTGTAACACCACAGGACTATTTAAGATTTACAAATAAAAATTAAAAGGTAAGTAGCTGTCAGATTATAACACCAAAAATATGCTTTTTCTTATACATTATTATAAATTTAACCTAAAATTTGTCTGAATATGAATATATATAAACTTTGTCATCTAAACATGTAAGAGACAACTGACCCACTTCTAAAGTTAATGAAAAAGTACATCCATTTCCTTTTATGGCTTTCCTTTACAAAACCACAAAACAAAGTGCAACACAATACTAAAGGATCATTGATCTATTGTGTAGGTGCTCATTTGGTTTTTTGTGGCCCTCACAAAAGGCTCTCTTTACACTGCTGCACTACAAACAAGTTTAGACAGGTTGGCAGGAAAAAAAAAAAGAAAAAAAGTTTGCCCTATCAGAACAACCTGAAGAGAACAATGCCTTGTGTGCAGCTTTTGTGACTCTGAATCGAGTAGAGATGTTTCTGTTTCCTATGGGAACATCAATCTTTCCCATACATTGTCATTATGATCAGGAACAATTTAAAGCCGTGTGTAAAGAGGACTGCACCTCATGCAGGTCAAAAGTCTCTGTCCTTGGGGCTATTAAGATTTCATTCCCATTTGTGTTATTTGCTTTTCAGTCTCTTACGAAACATGAGATACGATAAACTCTTGCATTACAATTCGATGAGCCAAAACACAAATTAACATGTTTCTCCCCAATAGCCAAAAAGTCACTAGTGTAAATTAAATAAAATGTTATACATTTGTATAATTCCATTCCCATGTAGAAACGTATTTTAACGGTGTTAAATGAACAAAAAAAATCGTTTAAGAAATTAAAATGTATCTTGTAAAAGATTCGCGCGGTCTCGTGCTGGAGGTGCGCGATGACGTAACGTGCAGGGGCGTGCTGACGTTCACCGCTGACTTTAAGCGGCGCTATTATCGAAACAAAAGCAGAGCACATGCAGGCTTTAGTCAATAGAAAGTGTTTTTACTCCCTTTAATAGCGCGATAACTTTGTCTAGTTTTCCCTTCATCATTGGCTTAAAAAATGTCTTTACTGGATGTCACCGTATTTCCAAAAGACTTTGCGTGGGGAGCTGCGACTGCTGCTTATCAAATAGAAGGTAACGTACATTTACACTTGTACTAGTGTTCATACTTTCTGTAGTAAACGTCGCGGTGTTTATTGAATTTGACTCACAACGTGTAGATGCAGCATCTGCAGAATGCATGCAATAGCAACAATGTGCAGTGTTTTTAACGTGGTATCATTATATTGTCATGTTTTTTGGACAAATACCTGCTACAGTACTTTATGTTAAAGGTAGATGTGGACTGTTGGATTGTTGTTCTGTAGCAGTCAAATTCTCAACTTCGTTATTTGACTATCTTGCAGGAGGCTGGAATATGGATGGTAGAGGTCCCAGCATATGGGACACATTCTGCCACGCCAAAGGACAGGTGTTTGAAGACCATACTGGAGATGTAGCCTGTAACAGCTATCATCTCTGGAAAGAGGACCTGAAATGTATCCGACAGCTTGGTCTCACCCATTACCGTCTGTCCATATCCTGGTCACGGCTCCTTCCCGATGGAACCACAAATCATATAAATCCAAAAGGTGCTCAGGGCAAAATTACCCTTTGTGTGAGGTTCATAAGAGTAAAAAAAAAAAAGTCCATCCCTTGTTCTTTCTCTGTGCTAAACAGATAACACTTACAACACTTACAAACACTGTAAATGAGACTTTGAAATAACTTTTTACTAAAAAAACACAAAAAGTAAAATGGGATATAGGCCTAAATAGCATAAATATTCACCAGTAGGATCAGCAAATTATGAAAAATGAGTCAAAATGCTTCTAGCATTCTTAATCCATGAAAAAGTTTGAGTAAACAAAGCATCAACTTTTGTGTTTCTTGGGTTTTGTTTCAGCTTCAAATAATTGTTTACCATTTTACCATGTTTAAAGTTATTTTTTATGGAATATTGCAGTTTTTATTATAAATTATTTTTCTGTGCACGTTTTTAATTCAAGTGCCCTTGTAATGTTTAATCAAAAACTTGTCAACAACATCTCTTTTCTTATGATGTGTCACTCACATGAGATCATAGCAATTATTGACAACGGTCCAATCAATTGCCAGTGGACAAAATCAAGTCCCACCCTACATTTTTCCTAGCTTGTGAAGCCTTTGCTCATATATATATATATATATATATATATATATATATATATATAATATATAATGTCACATTAGTGAGGAAAAAAAATCTGTTTCATGTCTACTTAAACGTTATGACACGGATAATGTAAAAAAAGTGTGCAAATTCAGCTTTGACCTACGTGTCGTTACCTAAATCATTACACTCCCTGAAGTTGCTTACCTGCATGTCTGACCCTTTTTCGTAACCCTCAGGTGTGGCGTATTATAACAAAGTGATTGACGACTTGATTTCTTGTAATGTGACGCCCATGATCACATTGTACCACATGGACCTACCTCAAGCCTTACAGGATCTTGGCGGATGGAACTTGACAGATATTGCAGACATCTTTGAAAGTTATGCCAGGTTTTGCTTTAAGACCTATGGGGACAGAGTAAAGCTCTGGATCACACTGAATGAGCCCTATGTTTGTGCCAAGCTGGGCCATGAGGATGGCAAATTTGCCCCTGGGATCAAAGATCCAGGAATATCAGTCTACTTGGCTGGGCATAACATGCTGCGGGCCCACACCAAAGCCTGGCATACTTATAATGATCATTTCAGGTCTTTACAAGGAGGGCAAGTGTCTCTTGCTCTGAACAGTGACTGGGCAGAGCCGTTGGACCCGGGCTGTCCTAAAGATGCTGCAGCCACTGAGCGCTACAATGCTTTCACTCTGGGCTGGTTTGCCTGGCCTGTGTTTTGCTCAGGAGATTACCCAGAGTCCATGAGGTTCAGGATTGAGAGTAGGAGCTTGGATCTGGGATACAAGCAGGGCTCACGGCTACCACACTTCTCAAAGGAAGAGCCCACTCCTCTAGGCACAGCGGATTTCTTTGCACTGAACTATTACACGTCTCGGAAAGTAAAAGATCTAAGTAGTGCTAGTAAGAACAATGAGCTCAGTTTTGTGGGGGATCAGGGGGCAGAGGGGGTTGTTGAACCATCATGGCCCATATGTGGGGTTCAGTGGTTGGCTGTTGTTCCTGACGGATTGCGGAAATTGCTAAAATATATAAAGGTACTTTCATTTATTTGCATTGCAAGTGCACATTTTTCTCTATCTTCCTTTTATTTTTTATTTAATTAGGAGTACATTTATTATACAGTGATTTATATATTGGCATATTAACAAAATCATTTACATTTGCATTTTTTTTTTTTTTAGGACACCTATTCCAGTCTGCCCATCTATATCACAGAAAATGGCTTTTCACAGATGGGCCCGGTTCAGATAGAAGATGCCGACCGTTCTCAGTTCTATCAGGACACTCTGCAGGAAGTTGGCAAAGGTACTGTCATATTACCACTGCGCAATGTATAATAAAATAACTGAAGAGTGCAAAGTTTATATTATACTGTTAACTTTATACAGACTAGTAATGCCCTTGTGAAAAAAGAAATGTGCTTCAATGCAAAAAAAAGTTTTTTTTTTTTTTAAAGTACTTGCAGATGATATAATTTTAATGAAATAAAAGGCCAATTAACAACTAAAAAAAAAAAGTACAATTTCATGACACACTTAAGTACACTTTTTTTTTTAAAGTGCACTTTGTAATGTCAAATGAAAAGGTTTTTTCTTTACATTTTTTTTTTAAGTGACTATAACATACTAAAGAAGAATGTGTAATGTAATAGATTATTATTTGAAGTGTACTGTGTTATTCAATATTACATTCATATTTTAATTGTAATAAATTGCAACTTCATCGTTGCAAATGTGTGATCATAAATATATTTAAATACATGACACCTTCATTTCAACAGAAATTACATTAAAGTAAATTTTAGTTTACCATAAATGCTTGTCAGTACATGCAGCAATGCCATATTTTAAAGACAATAGAAGTAATGGTAACATTTTACAATAAGGTTCATTAGTTTAACATTAGTTAATGTATTAACTAACATGAACTAACCATGAGCAATACATTTGTTACTGTATTTACTAATCTTCGTTAACGTTAGTTAATGAAAATACAGTTGTTCATTGTTTGTTCATGTTAGTTCACAGTGCATTATCTAATGTTTACAAGATTTTAATAATCTATTAGTAAATGTTGAAATTAACATTAATAAATGCTGTATAAGTGCAGTTCATTATTAGTTCATGTTAACTAATGTAGTTAACTAATGTTAACTAATGAACCTTATTGTAAAGTGTTACCGAAGTAATTATGAGAGTTTTTGTACCGCGCGTTTTGCACATTAAAGGGATAGTTCACCCAAAAATGAAAATGATCCAAGGATTTACTCACCCTCAAACCATCCTAGGTGTATATGACTATCTTCTTTCAGATTAACACAATCTGAGATATATTTAAAAATATCGTGGGTGTAACAGTTAAAGGCGCAGCCATAAACAATGGAAAAGTAGTGCAGTGGAATGGAAAAACGTGTTCTGTGTGAACGACCCCTTAAGTTGAACTAATTATATATATTTAAACTATAATGCATTTTAATTTAATTGCAATTAAGTGTCAAAAAAAAATTATATTCAGTTTGCACTTACGTATATTATTTTAACTTATATTATTGATGTAATAAGTACTCTTTTTAAAAGTATGCTTAAGTGTATTTCTTTTTCACAAGGGTGGCTGTAGTCCTGAAATGCAAAATCTGGTTATTCCTTGTAGCTTTGAGACCCAGACTACTGGAAGAATTTCAAATAATATATACTATATTATTATAATATGATAGGAGCTCTGTTTTGAGGATCAACTGCATGATGTGTTTGTCTTCTAGCTATCAGTCAAGATGGAGTGAATGTAAAGGGATATTTTGCCTGGTCACTGCTGGATAACTTTGAATGGAATGAGGGATATAGTGTGCGCTTCGGCTTGTTTCATGTGGATTTCTCTACACCTGAACTGAAGCGCACCATTTACCGCTCCGGTAGAGAGTATGCTGCTGTCATATCCAAACATCGCTCTCAGACCAAACTGAAGAGCATTTAACAACATTACTAAGAAACTAAATCAACATTATATTACACGTGAAGAAATGACATCAGGAAATGTCTAATGAAAATGATTTGCTTTAGCTGAGGGTTCTTGAACATTTAGTATGAAGCAAGAAAATCAAGGCTTCAGTTCTAGTGTTTTGTTGATATATGCTGCCTCTGTGTGGTCCAAAATGGTATTAAATTTGGAACAGCATTTTGTGCTGGTATATTGGCTGGAATTGCTTTATGCCAGATCTACAGGCATTACACAGTCCTAATAGTGTAAAATGAGAATATGTATGAGATATTAATGTAACAGTTTGTAGTAATTTTATATGCAAACTGAAGTGTCGTTAACTGGATTGCACATGTAATTACTATTGGAAATGAGGTTATGCTGAACCTAACCGCAGCCCTAAACTCCCAAGGGAGTAAATGACTTTAAAAATTAGGGTTCTGTTCTAATTATTCACCCAGGAACAGCCATTACTGCATCCTATAAATTAATAAAATTCAAATTCAGCATTCGAATTATCTTATAGAATGTTTGACTGGTATTTTTTTTATCAAATTGTATTGTTCAAATTATTTAAATCGGAGCATAAGAGCGTATTAAGCAACATTGGAAGCGATTTTTAATCCAGTCAGGCTGCCAAATACATTTTTTATACAGGTTCTTGACTCTAAATTAGTGTATTTAATTGTAACATTCAATCACCTCCGCTGATGGACAATTATAAAGATGTCAAATTAATGGAGGCACATTTTTATTGAAATATACTTGTTATATTTTGACAGACCTTATGAAATATTCAGCAACAAGGGAACTCATTAGATTAATATAAATTAACTGAATAATTTAGCTGCTAATTAACTATTTCCAGTATGAAGTAGAATATATTCAAAACCTGGAACTTGTGTCTCAGTCCTAACAGGATTCCCATGATTTAAACCTGGAAATATCGTTACATTTTTGTGGTTTCCAGCCTGAAAAAAGTCACGGAAATTAGCAAAATCCTAAAATGATTTTTGGTTATGCTCAAATATATCATTGGGTATAAAAATGGCTTTTTTTGAGTGCATTCTCTATAAAAGACGTATTTATTAATCATGAACCACTAGATAATTCATGGAAATGCACTGGTCAAGAGGTGTGGGAATCTGTTAGATGAGTATCCTATAGTTTTCAGCATCTGTGACAGTATGTGCTGATTGATATGGCTCCAGTGTTGGGGGAGAAGCCAGCAGGGAGTGAAAGATGGTCCAGGGGAATAAAGAAGTAGAAACAGAGATAGCCTGTGAGATAAAGGCAGTCTCAAAGAATAAACCACAGAAGAAGAAGAAGAAAAACGAAGTGTGTATGCGAGAGAATCAATTGTGCCTTACCTAATCAAGTCATATGCAGCACTCCTTTTATGATGATGCAAGTGTTCAATTTTGTCATTTTCATATCGTAATACATCTGTTAGCCAGAAAGTAACAATACACCAATAACTGATGTTTTATGTTATTACAATTCTTGAATGAAGAATCTAGTGAGTGACTAAATGCTTCCAATCAAAGAAATTTTGAATATTTGTCAAATGAACATGACTGAGGCCTTCCTCTGTGAATTTACCAATTTCTACAATATAGAATTATTATTTTATAATTATAATAAATAATAGAGCCTTTGGTGGTCCAGTGATATTTCATGATAAATATGAAATAATAAACAGTGAACATAAATGTAAATGTTTATATTAAATATTCTCAAGCCCATGTTTATTTCCCGATTTTTAAATCAAAATTATATACTGTGGAATTAATATTTAACATCTTCGGTCAGTAGGCATTCACAAAGATAAAAAGATCTTTTCATGGAAATGCAAAGGATAGAGCATAGGAGATGGCAATAAAAGTAAAGTCTCCCATACTGTCGTGACATTCAATTGACTGACTACAGCCTATTTGGACTGAAGTGAATGGGAACACTAATGGCACAATTACAAGGGATTCGCCATTTCTGCTGGCACGAGGACTGTACTTTCAGCAGCCAGTTCAGTGTGGCATGTACATTTTCAGTTCCATTTAGTCCTGAATAATAGGCACTCGCTGTGAACTGTCATCATCTGAGTGGCTGAAAAAGGCCTCCCTTGGGCCCCAATAATGACAGGATTATATTCTCAATTGATACTGCGGAGTCTTTGTTTGTATAAGATCCTTTAAAAAAAAAAAAAAAAAAAAAAAAAATCCTCTATAAGCTTTAGACCAAGAGGCTACAATGATTATTGCACCAAGTACTTTGCTATTCTTACTGAAAAATGATTGGAATTCACACATTCATGCATTGTCTTTGCAAACCATAACACTCCGGAAAGAGATTAATATTGACAGTAACACAACTAATGTCCTCATAATTTCTGTTCAGCCATATTCTCTTATTCACCCTCTTTTGAAACAAAAAAAATATATATTTTAACAGTGTTGGGGGTAATGTGTTACAAGTAACGCGAGTTACGTTATCAGAATACTTTTTTCAAGTAACTATGTAACGCATTACTTTTAAATTTACAACAAAATATCAGTTTACTCTCAAATAAGTAACGCAAGTTACTTTGTTTTCCCATTTATACACTGAAACCTTGTCCTTATGTTGATAGAAATAAGGAGTGAAGCACAGAGGCGCTGTGTAAACATGATGGTTATTGTAGTTCTAGACTAAATGTGAACATTTACTCATCTAGCCCGGAACACACCAAGCCGACGGTCGGCCGTCGGGCAGTTTTTGTTCCTCGGCCGACTACGTTTTTTCAGTGTGTTCCGCACCGTCGGCTGAAGTTGGTCCTCGTTGGCTTTTTGTTGAATCGCCGTCGAAGCTCGTCGGTCAGTCAGGCCATCTGATCATTCTGATTGGCTGTTCAGCTACTGCCACCTGCTTGTACGGAAAGGCATTTCTTCTTACGCAGGCGTAGAACGGACGTGCTGCTTGGGCGTCGGGTGTTGAGCGTCGGTTTGGTGTGTCAGGGCAACTTTGGACCCAGACGCTGCCGACGTTAGCCAACCCCGCAGTCTGATTTCGTCACCACTAGTTCGCCAATGTCGACTTGGTGTGTTCCGGGCTTCTCACTTGCTCAGAATATTACCTGCAATAATTAAACATGTTAAATAACATAAATACTTTATGTATTTGATCTCACTTTATTAACCAATATCTTTTCTGCTGACCTTCAATGATCCAATTCAACTACACTATAAGCATAAATGAGATAAACACCATATTTGTTTCATTTTTTTGTTTTTATTAGAGTGTTAAACTTTCATCTCCTGCATCCTATTCTTCTGCAATCTAAAATGGCAGCAAAGCTGAAAGGTTTGTTTGAGTTGCGCCCTCTACTGTACAGGCGTGAATTTGCATTTCCTTCAGCTTGAGGCTTATTCATTTCACTTTTGGTGTGAAAGAACCTTTACATTTGCCAAAAATAAAACTTCTTTTTTCGTTAATTGAAAAACAAGCAAGCTCAAAAATAACACCAAAGTAACTTTACTTTCCAAAAAAGTAACTAAGTAACACAGTTACTTTTTTTTAGGGAGAAATGCAATATTGTAACGCATTACATTGAAAAGTAACTTTCCCCAAAACTTGGGGAGGATTTGAAAATGTAGCTTGTAAAGCAAACCACAAGCAAAACAAACCTACAAGCTACAAAAAGGGTAATTTTTAATAAATCAAACTTTCATATGCTATGTATGAGAGAGAACCATTTAGGTGAGCGTGTTCAATTCTCTTAGCTAAGAGTGTTTGGTTGCGCTACACTGCTACTCGTTTGATCAATTAGCTAGAATCAACACTATGTCACGCTATAATCTCACACCACTGACAAATATAGCTAAGTTAGCATTGCTACTTTTAGTTAGTTCTCTTTTAGTTACTTCTCAAACCTGATTCTTATCACTGCACAAAGTAAATTTCTTATGCAGTATTTTGTCTTGTTTTCTGGTACAAATATCTAAACAGAAGTAATTTACTTAAAGGATTAGTTCACTTTAAAATGAAAATTACCCCATGATTTACTCACCCTCAAGCCATCCTAGATGTATATGTCTTCTTTCAGACGAATACAAACGGAGTTCTATTAATAATCACCCTGCTGCTCCCAAGCTTTATAATGATAGTGCATGGAAACCACCTGTTTGAAGCTCAAGATCGAAAGTGCATCCATCCATCATAAACATACTCCACACGGCTCCGGGGGGTTACTAAAGGCCTTCTGAAGCGATGTGTTTGTGTAAGATAAATATCCATATTTAACAAGTTATAAAGTAAAATAACTAGCTTCCGCCAGACCGTCTTCCATATTCAACTTAAGAAGAAAGTGTAAAACTCTCACAGTTCAAAACGCTTACGCTACATCCTACGCCTTCTGTATTCAACGTACGAAACAAACGTAAAAGACGTGGTGGAAGGCAGTCTGGCGGAAGCTAGTTATTTTACTTTATAATGTGTTAAATATGGATATATTTCTTACACATACGGATGGATGCACTTTCTTGAGCTTCAAACAGGTGATTTCCATGCACTGCCATTATAAAGCTTTGGAGCATCAGGCTGATTATTAATATAATTCTGATTGAATTCGTCTGAAAGAAGAAAGTCATATACACCTAGAATGGCTTGAGGGTGAGTAAATCATGGGGTAATTTTCATTTTAAAGTGAACTAATCCTTTAAGAAGATATTAAGTCTTGTTTTCTGATAAATTGATCAAAATGACAAAAAGTCCTTCAAATGAGAAAAAGTAATGGGGTAAGTAAAATAAACTTGTTTTCTTTCTCAGTTGTGTTTATTGCATCTTGATTTAAGAATGTTTAAATGTGTACTGGGAAACAATCCAAAAATACTGAGTAAGAAATTTATTTTTTGCAGTATACTCACACTTCACAGCCTTAATAAATATAAGAAGCTTTTCCATCCTGTCACAGATGATGTGAAATACTTGGAACAGACTGACTACTCTGTTCCCCGTAACTCTTGAGTCTATTGGCATGCAGGTCCATACAGGTAAGCGACAGTCATCCATACGGCTGACACATGGAGCTATCAGCTGAGACAGTGACTGATGGCTGTAAGTGGGGCACTGGGAGTGATGCCATGCCGGAAGAGGTTGTCCTGCAGCCCCCCATAGCCGACAAGAGATGGATACCACCCTGGTTTGGGAGCTGTGGTGGATGGACACGTGGAGGGGTAAGACTGTGTGGCTAAACCTTGAGAATAGATAGCCTGAGAATTACAGCCTCTCATCTTTAGATATGATGGAGTGGTGACGGGGCAGTGGAAAATGCCCAGCGGAGTGTGTGCCAGCTGCTGCTGTTTGGTAGTTTGGCAAGGACGGAGCATGCCGTCTGATATGTGATGGACTATCTGATCAGTGAGCTTTTGTAAAATATCTTCTTATCTTCCAAATGAATCACTCTTCTCTTTATCCTTTAAAGTGACCATGAAATCAAAATGGATTCTTATTTTTTGTGGAATAATGCAGTATTTTTTATAAATGATTTATCCATGCACATCTTTTTTTTTTTTTTTTTTTTTTTTTTTTTTAATCATGTGCCCTCATAAACTTTTAGTTTTCAAATCTCTTCCAGATGATGTTTACTGGCGTGAGGCGGGACAAGCTGTCACTCGCATGACTCAACCAATAGCAAACCAAAACCATCCAATCAATTCCCCATGGAAAAAAATCAAGTCCCACCTTTTTTTTTTTTTTTTTTTCTTGTTTGAGAAGCGGTTTCATTTGGATATACAGTAGTGATGTCCAGCCTAGGAAAATTTACATCTTTACTCTTTATTCAAATATTATTAAAACTTTGTATGATTTTGTAAGCATATTGGCTTGGAGTCAGTTGTTTTATTTGTGATTATGCAATGAAACATACCAAATCATGTGGACAGGTGCGTTTTGCCTAAATAACATAACAAATACCAGTTTGCAATATCACCCAAGCATAACAGACTGTTGTTTTTTTGGGGGGGGGTTTCTTTATAGCTAAAATAACTGGAAGTGAATGACGCTGGAAGCATCGCACATTCAAGTTACAAATGGCTGTGTTCGTTAAAAATAAAGTTGCTATATTTTGATTCAGATTAGATACATTTACATGCACTTTGTTTATAATTGGATGGTTCAATTGGGCTGAAAAGCCCCCATGTTAACAACCCAATCTGAATGAAATTTCTTGCATCTGACATCTCTTCTCTGATGATGTGTTTACTAGCACGAGGGTGGGACAACCTGTCACTCATATGACTCGACCAATAGCAAACCACAACCATCCAATCAATTCCCCATGGACAAAATCCAGTCCAGCCCTACATTTCTTTTCCTGACAAGCCTGAATGAAATTCAGATTGAAAGGGGTGGTGTAGACATGAAATAATGCAATCAACAGGAAAAAATTGAATACTTGAATCTGACTATTTTCTTGATCAGTTTAAAAAAACCTTGAGCACAGCCACAGTGGCATAATGCATATGTTAACATACAATTTGTCATATGAACGTGCATATGTTTTACGTCTCGTGGATGAGACTGAATATTTACTAAATATTTGATAAAAAAAAAAAAAAAAGATTGCTATAATTGTTTTGTCATCAAGAAGTAAAAACGAAAATTATCCTCACGGTAGCTACGGGGACATTATCGCAGTGATTTTCTCCATGTTGTGATCGGGACTGGGCACTGCACAAGCACTGAAGATTTATTCAAAATGCATGTAAACAAATATGTGAATCAGATTGCACCATTTAGGGTACATATAAGCATAACTTTCAGAATGTAAAATTGGACTGGTTTTATTTAATTTCAATGAAAAAATTGGTGCATGTAAACATATTGAGGTCTAAGTAAAGTGAAGATCTGGGACCGTTTTCCAGAAGGTATTCAAAGGAGAATGTGCC
Source organism: Elopichthys bambusa (assembly GCA_037101425.1). NCBI lineage: Eukaryota > Metazoa > Chordata > Actinopteri > Cypriniformes > Xenocyprididae > Elopichthys > Elopichthys bambusa. The sequence continues at coordinate 42,101,119 of CM074432.1, read as the reverse complement.
ATTTCTGTTTCAATTATTCTCTTTTACTGCCTTGACACTTTGATCAATGTGGCAGGGTCAGCTCTATTCATGAATAGGAATCCTTGTTCTAAGGTAATTTTGAAAAATGGCCATGTACTAACAACAGTCTAAAAGAACAATGATGAATTTTTGTTCATCTCTCTTTAAGTCCAATACTAAGCTCAGGATCATGTACAACAGGCATGTTATGCATGATCCTGGATGTAAAAGATGTCAATACAGACATAGGCCTAAACCATTTCACAAAATTTTGTAGGAGACACATACTGCAAATGGGTAGTAGCAATATTATTAGTTGCTTCTTTTTTTTAATTAGTTTGTTTTAGTTAACTTTCTACTATGATATCTGAAAATACTGGAAAAATCTAACAAAGAGGTGCCTTTTACATTTGGGAAAGGTTATTGTAAGGTTAATGTTCATGTTCCTCTGTCCCTCAAGGTCCACTGAGTTTAGTTGCATCCCTGATTACATTGACCTTTCTGTAACTTTATAGTAATCCTGAAACCCTTGAATAGCTTGTTCAGGTGTGTTTTGTATTAGAAACCCACGTATTGAAGAATGTATTGAAAATTAATCAATTTAATTAAGACTGTCCTCTGAAAGTCCTCTGAAAAATTCAAATGATGTCACTTCCTCTTCATGATTCACTATTGTTTTGAGCAAAATAATTGGTTTTAAGGAGACAAAATTCACAGAAACAGATAAATTCTTCTATTTTAACAAAAGTGTTTCTTTAAATAAATATGATTGATCTATCATGAATGGGAAACCCAATATACATTTAATTATGCAAAGTTTTGATGCAAATAAATGCATAAGTATCTGGATATCCTACTGTACTCTGATGAGTCACCTCTGTAGGGGAGCAGGAGTGAGAAATACCCCTGAGACAATGTGCAATCAACATTCTGTCCTCGTCCTTCACATCCTCTTTTGCCTATTGCTGGCGGCTACCAATTTATAATCCAGGATTGCCAGCCAACTCAATGTATCGTCATGTCCTACCCACTGACCATATACAGTTTTTCCTATATTTAGAGGTTCTTTGCATATATATATATATAATATATATATATAATATATATATATATATATATATCATAATTATTCCAAACTTTTGACTGGTAGTGTAGACGATGTTTCTCCTGTATCAAAGCGATTAGAAGGAATCATTCATGCAGTGGAGGACTTGATAATCAATTTACTTTATTGAAATAAATGCAAGCTCACCACCAGAGCGGGATATTTTTGGACCCTCTGTGTTATCCTAATTATCTCCCTTCCATCCCAATCCCCACGCCCAACCCCTCCACACCCAACCCCTCCACACCAGCCACTGCTTTTATTATAATGAAAGGCCTGCACTCTCAGGTATGCTGTGAAATGATTCATTCCAATTTTGACATATAAAAATATGTGCGGAGGGAGACACCTACGAAGGGGACGCTTTAAGGACAGTGATTGCAAATCGAGGGCAACCCCATTTTATTTTATGGGCCTCTGGAAAGCATCCTGGAGCTAAGAAGCATGTCAGAATCTGCAGCGTTAGAATTGTGAGTCTTGCAGAATACATGCACTGTTTGGTATCATGTTCAAATTATTTGATAGATTTGACTTCGTTTAATGTGTAATGCACAAAACATTTTAATATACTCTTCACTGTGAATGATTTAAATTTTACTGTAAAATACTGTAAAAATGCGACAGTATGTACATTAGGGTTTTGTGTTACACCTTATGTTGTTAAATTAATGCTTATTGCATTATTTTAGTGCCGTGTGTTTCTATGATAGTGTTTTGTATTTGTGTGTTTTATGCGGAGCAATGGAAAAAGGTGGTCTGGTCTGATGAATCATGTTTTCTTTTACATCACATGGATGGCCGTGGTGGTGCGTCACTTACCCGGAGAACACATGGCACCAGGATGCACTATGGGAAGAAGGCGAGCCGGCGGAGGCAGTGTGATGCTTTGGGCAATGTTCTGCTGGAAAACCTTGGGTCCTGCCATCCATGTGGATGTTAGTTTGACATGCACCTACCTAAGCATTGTTGCAGACCATGTACACCCTTTAATGGAAACGGTATTCCCTGGTGGCTGTGGCCTCTTTCGGCAGGATATTTCCACAAAGCAAAAATGGTTCAGGAATGGTTTGAGGAGCACAACAACGAGTTTGAGGTGTTGACTTGGCCTCCAAATTTGCCAGATCTCAATCCAATTGAGCATCTGTGGGATGTGCTGAACAAACAAGTCCGATCCATGGAGGCCCCACCTCTCAACTTAAAGGATCTGCTGCTAACATCTTGGTGCCAGATACCACAGCACACCTTCAGGGGTCTAATGGAGTCCATGCCTCGACGGGTCAGGGCTGTTTTGGCAGCAAAAGGGGGACAAACACAATATTAGGAAGGTGGTCATAATGTTTTGCCTGATCGGTGTATAAACACTACAGATCGTTCATTAGACACATCAAAAAATAGAGAACACAGCATCCAGAGCATGTAGTTAAAGAAAAAGTATGTATACAGTAAACAAATTTTGCAAATACATAAAAAGCATAATAATCATAACTTAGTAAGGTGAATATATTGTATACTGTATGTACTGCACCATTTTCTGAGAATGACTTATATGAACAATGATAAAATAATGTTGTTTTTTTTCCCGTTTGCATTTTATCAAATTGTGCTTGTAAGAAAACGAGTCCAGCATCTGGTTTAGACTTCATGAATATCTGTTATCACATCCCACCTGTGGTAAATTGGCAGTAATTTAGAAAAAAAGGACACAGCTTGGAGGGTACCCAGGGTCGTTCCGCCCTGCAAACACGGCCTGTCGAAAAGTAAGCAGCGGACAGCATTGATTGTCTCCTTATTACCACCGTGCCATTTTGCATAAGCAGCACAATGTGCTGATGGAAACAAGTGTGGCTTCAGGTGTGAAGCAGACATCCAGAAAATGACTAGCCCTCTCTCTCTCTCTCTTTCTCATAGCACATAAAGGCAGCTATCTGGTGAAAATGTCAGCCATGTCAAGGAGCCAGGAGCAGCCAGCGTGACCGAAGGCGGCCACCGAATGCACTCGACCCGCTGACCTTGTGTCCACAGATGTACTCACCAACATTTGCATCAAAGGACAGTTCTGCAAGAAATGTTTCAGAAATTAAAAGATAGAATAGACAGAGATGAACAAGAAATTATCTTCTCTCTTGAGCCTTTTAGTTCATACACACACACACACACACACACACTTGTATATGCGGTTTACGGGGACTCTCCATAGACGTAATGGTTTTTATACTGTACAAACTGTACATTCTATCCCCCTACACTACCCCTACACCTAAACCTAACCATCAAAGAAAACTGCATTTTTTTTAATAATAATAAAAAAAAACACAGTTTAGTATGTTTTTTAAGCCATTTGGTTTACATTTACGTTGTAATACCCATGTCATGTCCTCATAAACCATGTATACAAGAACACACAAACTGCAGAAAAATCTGTAGTACACAATCTACTATAGACCTTCAGCTGACTGATTGATAGCTCATACTTTTTCTTTTTTTTTTTTTTAGCAGGTAAAAGGTCTTTTAGTGTAATTTGTGGTAGACTCGTAGTATACGTGTCTTTGCTGTGAAATCTTTAATGACTTTTACAAAGTAAAATGTAAGAATAACAGTTTATATTGTTAGTAATAGTTCAAGATGAACACTTACTTGACTAAAGCAACTTTGGTTTACTTGATTATCAATACATCATTGTTTAGAAAAATCATGTTAAAATGTGAGTATAAAATATGATCCATCAGGCTTTTGAGGAACATTTATTTGTTCATCTCTCAATCATCATTGTATTGCATTGCATTATATAAAAACTACAGAGCTTTGTTCATAAAACTAATTTAAACATCATCTTACTAAGACATATTATTGGCAGATGTAGAGTGACAATTGATATTTATATGCATTTTATGTAAGTCTGCTATGTAATTATAAAGATCTAATTGATTTACATTACAAACTATCAGCTTTTGGCCGTATAAATATCAGCAACTGCACCAAATTGCTTTTTTTTGGGCAAAGATTTAACTCACATTACAAAGATTTAACTGACCCTCATGTTGTTCCAAACCTGTATGACTTTAATTTTTCTGCAGAACAAGTGGTAACACTTTATTTTAAGGTGACATAGTTACATTGTACTTATTCAAATAAGTTCTGAGTAATATTATTTAACTTGTACTTACTATACAGTCACGGTTATGGTTTGGTTTAGGATTAGTTACTTGTAATTATGCAGAATTTACTGTTATTACTATAGTAAATACATGTAGTAACGTGTAACTATGTCAAATTAAAATAAAGCCTTGAAAAGTATACTTCACTTGACTCGGACATGTTTGACGCATGCACAGTTTGAGCAATCTCTTGCCACGAGTTACAACCCATGTAAACATCTTTGTATTCTTTCATGCTAGAGTTGTACAAATTACAAGGTACTTTCTAACCTCTTCACACAATCTCTCATCTATAGACCTTCATTGTCGCTTGCATGTGTTCCGGTCTGTTCTGTTCATGCCGGTTGTCTTTGTGAATCAACGGCCCCAGGGCACGGTTGCCACCTTGTGGATTAACTAATAAAATAAATTAAATGTGCATGTGCGACCTGACAAAAAGTATTCTTCTGATGACGAAATTCACGTCACATGCACTGTATACTGAACCTCGCATACGTGTAAAAAGCAAAATATACTTTCAGCTTTACCCAACAAGTTCTTTTGAAGAACATTGGTAACCAGTTTTGGTTATCATTGACTTCTGTTTAGACATGCCGATATATGGTAACAATATATCACGACAATGAACATGCAAGGTATTGTTATAGTGGGCACTTTAAAATACCATGAATAATTATTTATTATGAATTATTTAGATTTTTAGAATGCATTTTAAGAATGCTTTTTCATCAACCGGTTAAAATGTACAACACTGTGTGTATGTGCTGCGCCAAAGAGGCCAAGCCCATCACGGATGAGAAGCGCATGGCGGAAACAAATGAAGGCGATGTGCTGAATGAAAATGCACATTCACTCTCTGACAGCAGATGGCGCTTATGGAACTGCAGAAATGCAGCGGTTACACTGGTAACCCCATAAACCAAGCAGCTGTGCTACTTTCTGTTTCTGTACAGTATTTAAATGTTTTAAACAGCCATTCAGATTTTAGTATTCACAGTGGTGTTCATCACAGCATCAAATAATTAAAGACTTAATTTATTTTCAAACTCTGGACTACAACATGCCCCAGATATTGATTGAAAATGTTCAGATTTTTTGTTATTGTCCGGTAGCACTTTACAATAAGGTTCCATTAGTTAACATCAGTTAATTCATTATTTAACATAAACTAACACACTAAAGTTAGTTTCAACATTTAATACTACATTATTAAAATCAAAACCTGAGCTAACATGAACAGTTCTTTTGTTTTGTTTTATTGCATTGTGTGATTTTTTTTCCCCCCAAACCAGTTCAGTGCAAACTCCGCTCTGCAGATAATACAAAAGATTTCATTACTCATGTCAATCACAGTGCTGATTGCCTACACAATGCTACAATAAATACTAACCCATAACCCTATACTCTGCACCCTAATCACAGAATTTTCATTTTTGTGTGAACTATCCCTTTAAGTGATCAGCGCTGCCTACCTCTCATATAAGTCCCCTTCGACAAAACAAGCAGGACTTCATTTCCATTTTTCTGCCTCATGTTTTTCACCTCCTCCCACAACCCCTTCCCTCCTTTGAAAACTGATTACAAATGGTCAATTTGAAAATGGAGTCCGAAGTCCCCAAGGCCACTCACTTGTCAAACTGAAAAAGGCACAAGGACAAACTGGAGGCCGAGCTGCTGCCCGCCCGGAAATGGTTGAGACGAGAGAACACATAACAAATTCCCCCGTGCGACGTGGCGCCGCCTGGCAAAAGAAGAGAGATGTGGGAGCGTAGGGAGACTTGGATCTTCAACATCTCGCCCACAGCATTTATATCACAAGTCTCCACAAAGCAGCGATGGATCATTCCAGTCACTTGGTGTTAGCGCTATGGAGAAAAGCCATGGGCTGTCAGCAAGTGCAGGCCTTTCATATTTTACCAGAGACAGCACCTCTCTCTCTCCATCTCACTCAAAGCTAATGCTCGCCTTTGAGGACAATATCTTCAAAATCTCTCTCTCTCTCTCTCTCTCTCTTTGCCTGCTGAGAGGCTATTTTTGAATATGTTGCTGCCCCAATCGGTAAACGCTTGAGGAATCAAAGTTTGTCTGTCCTGCAGTACTAGATGTGGCAAGGTTCATTTTTCTGTCAACAACAATTTAGAAAATCTTTGTTTTTGGCTGGGTTTATAACTGCTGATCTGGGTTGTTAAAAGCGATACTGGGTTGATCATTGCCAGTACTACAGTTATTTAAACCTGTTCTCTTAAAATTGACTTTACTATTTTAGTGGTTGGTGGTCCCAGAGACCCAGAGTATAAAACTAAGCTGTCAGAAATTATTAAACCCTTATGAAATATGAGGTAGCCTACACTTTAGCATACTTTTATTTAAAAAATATTAAAAATGAATGTACTGTAAAAGAATATACTTAAGTGTGAAATGAATTTAATGTTTTTGGACACTTTGTTGCATGTTAATTGCAATTAAGAGAAGATGAATTGTAGTTTAAATTTATACTAAATGTAGTTTTGACTCACTTAAAGGCACAATATGTAAGATTTTTGGATTAGAATATCCAAAAAAAAAAACAAACAAAAAAAAAACACTAGAACAATGTTATATATTTTGTTGACTTGTGTACTTACATTATCCCAAATGTTTCCAAGAATGTTTAAATCCAGAGAAACCAGCTATTTTAACCAGGACACAGACTGTGTCCGTGCGTCGCCTATCAATGACATCATACCCGAGTTACCCTAGATTTTCGTAGAATTTTTGTAGAAACCATGGAAACACCAAAAGCACTTTAATATTTCTGCTCGCACAGCACTTGGTCCTGCTCTGCTTCACTACAGTAACGTTAATAATCTCATACATGAACATGATCTCTGCCCGAGTCCCGACTCGATTCTTTTCCACTGGCTGTAGATGTGAAGACAACACCCCCTATGATTCTGTGAAATCGAGGTGTCATCAAGCTACACCTTTGTTTTGAATAAGCGTCCTCCAGCGGCGAAAATTCACATATTGAAGCTTTAAGTAGTACATCTTTATATGCAGTTTCATAATTGCTTATATTGTCTTGGAAATAAAGTATGGCTGGATGTACTGACAAGAATCTATGGTAAACTGAAATTTTTAATTTCTGTTGAAACTTGTATGTTATGTATTTAATTAAATATATTTGTAATAATGCACTTCTTGCGTAACAAAAAAATAATTAAACAATGATTTTTAATGTACAAAAGTCCACTTTTTAAACATAGTCATGTACACTTAAGTGGCCTTTTATTTCATTAAAGTGCCCCTATTATGCCTTTTTTTAAGGTTCCTAATATTGTTTTGGGAGTCTCCTACAACAGGTTTACATGCATGCAATGTCAAAAACCTTTCGTTTTCTCATAATATACATTTAATTTCACTTCAGTTCACCAAAGACTGGTAAATGATTTGTTACAAGCAGTTCAAAGAATCAGTCTCTCTAAACCCCTCCTTTCCATGAACTTACACTGCTCTGATTGGTCAGATGGCCCAATCCTTTGTGATTGGTCTACTGCGCGCACCATGGGCCCATTGCCATAACTGAATGACAGCTATCAGTTTGCAAGACATTGGATACAATGTATGGACAGAAAAGATAGCATCGATTTTACCTGTAGTTTCTGTATCAGAATGCCAAGTGAAGCTGAAAACCTTTAAACATAAGATAGCCTATCAATGACTATCAATATTACTTAATAGTAATATTAAGCCACGTTTCCACCGCAGGAAATTTCCAAAGGATCTAGGCTCAATTTGAAGTACACTACAAGCACATTCAATACAATTAAGCGCGCTTCTTCAAAAGGATGTTGTTGCCAAAAACATTTATTTTACATTTAATCTCTTGATTTATTATTTCATATTTCATATGTTTTATTTTTCTTTCTATTTTTCTCAGACTCTAAAACTATTTTTTTTTTTAGAGAAGACATTTAAAGACTGCTCTCAAGAAATATTCATTTTCATAAAAAAATAAATAATAATAATAATAGTAATATTAAGCCACGTTTCCACCGCAGGAAATTTCCCCAGTATCTTGGAACTTTGGGGTGGTACTTTGTGTTTCGACCACAGAGACCAGGGTCTCAGAAAGTCCCTGCTCGCGAGATTAGCCCTTTTTCAAAGTTCAGGAGCTTTCGGGGGTGGGACTTGGGTGCTGAACATGCTGATTGGTTGAGTTCATGCAGCATTTTGATTGGTTGACTCCACACAGCATTTTCTTTAATTTCGGTGGAAATGTGGCTTTAGTGACTTACTACATTTAGTAACAGTAACTCCAATAAAATGGGACAGAACACATTGCTTAAACTTCAGGACTCAAAACAACTGAAGATAACACCCTTTATAATGCACACAATTCTCATAGAGGAAGAATTTAGTGCAGAAATAAAAGTCAGCAGCTTTGTAAATTCAATTCACATTTATTTGTATAGCACTTTTCACAATACATATCGTTTCAAAGCAGCTTTACAGAGAATGCATGTCAACATTACAATTTAGAAAATGCAATTAGCTAATAATGTAATAATTTAGGCAATTTATTTATAGTCACTGTTAGCAATTTAATTGAAGGTAGAAGCAATGAGCTCCTGGAAAAATGAATTACATATTAACAATAATTAGGATATATAGAAATTTGGGAATGTGCGTGTAGATCCAGATGTTGCATCTTCTGAAGTCCTCGCAGGAGTTGGCGCCGTCTCTTCAAAGGTGTTGGTCATCTGAGGTCTTCTTAAGAGGCTGGATCCAAACTGAAGCTGACATACTCTCTAGTCAATGGAAAAACGGAAAAGCAAATGGCAAAGCGAATGGAGAATAATTAGCATAGCTGCCGTTCATAACATTAAGCAAAGATAGTCATGTGCAGTTGATCTGATATAAGATGCATTATGTGAATGCTTGGCTAAAGAGATGCGTCTTTAATCTAGATTTAAACTGGGAGATTGAGTCTGAGCTCCGAACATTATCAGGAAGGCTATTCCAGAGTTTAGGAGCCAAATGTGAAAACGCTCTCCCTCCTTTAGAGGACTTAGCTATCCTAGGTACAACCAGAAGTACAGAGTTTTGGGATCTTAAAGATTGTAGGGCGACAGAAGATCGGTTAAGTACACTGGAGCTAAACCATTTAGAGCCTTATAGGTCATTAGCAGTACTTTATAATCGATATGGAACTTAATAGGTAACCAGTGTAGAGATGATAAAATTGGTGTTATATGATCAATTTTGAGAATATTTATATTTTATAAATCATTTTGAGAATATTTTTCATCTGTTAATTTCTATTATAATTAGAAAGTAAAGCTTCTGAGATTGTTTGGGCCCTTGATGCTTGTGATTCACCAAAGAGTGTCACTATTAAGATGAGTTGTATATTTTTAACAAAGGGTTCCTACTTCTTTTCAAAGAATCTTACCTAGCAAGTACATGAAGGGCTGACTCAGACAACAAAAATAAAATTACAATTTTTTGAAGTAAATGAAATGGTGGCACAAAAACATCACAGAAAATTAGATAAATGTAAACCACAGTGAGTCAAAAGTAAAGAAATATTCGATAAATCTACTGCTTCTTTATCTGTTAACTGAACTAATAATCGACATTGACCCCCCAGACATAATTTAAAAGATTTTGACCACACAAACTCAAGTCATTGTCTAAATATAAACTGTTAATTAAATTTCTGACAAGACTGTGGAAAATATACCACTATAGTATAAAGGACACTTAGCGCCACAACATAAACCCTACTCAGAAACTCGATCATGTAACGGTCCACCTAATCCCCTGATTCAGGCAAAGGCTAAATTTGTCAAGCCTCTTAAAAGTTGAGTGAAGAGGAAGACTGTCTTTGAGGGGCTCAAGGACAGCTTTTATTCTCGGTGAAACATATTTAAGGATGCAAACAGCTAACTCAAATAGACATGGCTACATCACTTTAGTGTGTCCCTTTAAAAATTTTTTAAAAAATAATAATTTTTAACACAAATGTTAAATACAACAGCGATAAACCCTGTTTTACCCCAGAGATTATGGGCTTAACAAAATGGAGAACTTTCAGAGTTAAAAAAAAACAACATGTGATTGCCTATATAAAGGCTAAATATAATCTTTAACAAAAGGTTTGCACTCAGACAGCAGCACAAAGAGAACATTAAAACTCTCAAAATAAATCATCCTGTGTGGTAGAGGACACCATGGTATCAAATCAGCAGAACAAATTGTATCACAAAATGTATTCACCGTGGAAATGAAGGTCAACATACTATAGAAAATTCAGCTGGTATTAGATATTTACCAACAGAGAGCTTTTATAACAGTCACTAATACTGTCACTTGTGTACAGTTTAAAACATTTGAGACATTTCTGTCCCTCCATTGAAAGTCTGTTCACCACTCTGATGCTTCAAAATGTTAATAAAGAGATTTTATTTAAAAAAAAAAAAAAAAAATCCATATGAATCTGGCAGTTTAATCCAAGTCTTCTGAAGAGACACGGTCATATGATGAACAGATTTAATTTAGGCTATCTATATTAATTTATTACACTGAAAAGTTTCAAGGACATTTTAGTACAGTATATTAAAATGCAAAATATCAGACAATTCATAAAACATACTGTAGATGCTGTAACACACTGTAAAATCAATGCTCTATCAGATGACAGTAAATACACTTTGCACTTTTATAGTGTTTAACATGCAAATTATTATGCTAGTCTAACGGTAATGCAAACATTTTTTTTTTCCTTTTGACTACTTCAAAACATTGGTTTTTAGTTCAGTTGAACAGGTCGAAATATTGAAAGCTTTTTCTGAAAGCATTTTCTTTCCATCATCTGACCACAGTCATGCTGTTTGACAGCTGGACTTGACTGAGGCTTTTTCGCAAACATGTACATGTAAGCCAGGAGACATCCGACAGATTGCTTCTAAGAACATCGGCACAAATAAACAGGGATCTACACTCAAATCCTTGGCTCTGTAGTTGTCTATCAAACAGCTGCTTTCACAGCAGGAATGAGATCTAGATCTATATAACAGTGTAGCAGACTACTTACATAAAATGCATATATCAGTTGTCACTCTATATCTCCCAATAATGTCTTAGTAAGATGATATTTAAATACTTAGTTTTATTATCAAAGCTCTGTAGTTTTTATTGGTGGGGCAAAACATATAATGCAGTGCAATGCAATGATGATTGAGAGATGAACAAATAAATGTTCCTTAAAAGCCTGATGTATCAAAAATTATTATGGATAATCAAGTTAACCAAAGTTGCTTCAGTCTATAAATTTTCATCTTGAAACATTATTAACAATATAAAACTCATTCTAACATTTACTTGATAAAAGTCAGCAAATATTTCACAGCAAAAAGACGTGCACCACGTATTTAGAATGATAGTAAAGGCATTTTATTTTCTAAACTATAAACTATCAATCAGACGACAGTAGGAATGTAGTAGCCTGTAAATAATTTTTTTTTTGATCATGTTGATAATTTAGAGGCCTTAGAAATGTGTCTAAGAAATATGATACAGTAGACTACAGGGTTAAATATTAGGTTAATTTGGACAGTCACACACCTCTTCTACAGTATAGTGATAGTCTCTTTTAATGTAAAAATTCATCTGTGTGCCTCTTGACTTTTAACGTTGATTCACTAGTCACTTTACACAGGTCAGTAACCTCACACCTTAAACACTTAACCCTGTTACCACAAGTGACCTCAACAAACCTCAAGTTACTCAAGTACACTCACACTTTTAGAAAAAACAAACAAATGCATATTGGCCTATGCACACACACACACACACACACACACACACACACACACACACACACACACACACACACACACACACACACACACACACACACACACACACACACACACACACACACACATAAACGCTTCACAATACATTCTCACCCTCCTTGCATGTCCTCACTCCCCAAAGCCAGTAAGATTTATTGCCTTTTAAATGAGCTGTCATTGAATTAAACAACAATGCTGAGAAAATGCTAGTTGGCATCCTTCACCTGGCCTGCGTGCGGCTTAAAATAGCTGGTGATAATTGTAACAACCCAGTTGTCCTCTGCCCGCCCATTGCAAAGGCAAAGAGGGTCTCACGTGCGCTCGCGTGTGTACGTGTGTTCGCCGGTTGTTCCTGACACCTCCTTGGCAGGGATTCCGGCAGAAGAGGACGAGATGGATGCTGCTAACTAAGAACGCAGTCGTCTTTCAGCACACTTCTTATAAGAGCAGATGCTTAATGTTGTGTGTTTTTTAAACTGCATCCAAAATGCCAATGAGTGAGACAGATAAACAAAATCTGAGCTGAAGTCAACATGAAAGAACACCTGCAACCCATTTCATTTCTGTAATGTGATGTATTTCCATATGAAACAGAACAAAGGTAGACCAGGACTTAATTTTGTCTATCAGAAACTGATTGAATAGTGAAAACTGGACGTTCCATATACCTGTCAGGAGTATGTTAATTTCTTTGTGTTTTAATTTGGTTTTGTTCCTGTTTTCCTGTGCCATTGTTAGTTTCCTTTGCTCATTGTCAGTTCTTGGTTACACTTATGTGGTTTGTGTTGGATAGTTTTGCTCCAGAAATCTCCTGCGTGTTTATTTTTATTTTTTTAATAAAGGCTGTTTATTTTAAATTTCCTTTCATCTTTGTGCGATCCATACAGCCACCGTTACAGGAGAACTGACCCAAGAAAGGATTTAAAAGGATAAGGTAATATGGATTTACCCACTGTCTAACTGCTCTGCTTAGAGCAGAAAGATCAAGCCTCGAGGACCACAGAAGTGACTTTCTACAAGTGGCGTGCCTCACCAACTTCCCTGTGATGGTCCTCAGGGGACTTTTGCACCGGAATTGGTGCTTGTGGATCATCATTTACCATATGCACTGCAGAAGAAGATGTCACCAGCCCCATTCCGGACCCAGAGCCCAGCCAGCTGCCTCCCACACCCTGTAGCCTATGCCAGAGCCCACTGCAGACACAGATCCCGAGCTCATCTCGATGCCAGAGCCGATGCCTGACCCTATAATTGCCCCAGAGCCCACTTGCTATTGAAAGTATGACCGGGTGTGTGAACTGGCAATATTACCCGTCCTAGTGGGTGTGCTTGTGGAGTATGAGGGCATGGAGGGAAGCCCCGCCTATACCCCGCTGCTGAACGAGAGAAAGTAGAAGAGGTTTTTCCATGTTGTTTCCTGTCTCCGCTCTTTCTGCCCAGCTCCAAGTCTCCTGCATCTTTACTGGTCCTACCTAGCCCCAAGTATCCTGTGTCTCCAATGGTCTCACCTGCCCTCCCTCTCCCACCTCCTCTACCTAAGCATTTCAGTTCTCTGGCCCCACGTTAGCTGGTTCCCTTCAGTTCCTTGGCTCCTCCTTTAACTCCACTCTGCTGCTCAGATCCGCCACTGGCCTTCTAGTCTCCAGTTGAACCTTGGCATGTGGATCCCCTGTCTCCAACTCGGGTTGCCGAGCCCATCACTCCACCTCAACCATTCAACTAGTTGGCTCCACCTGGGCTCCTCCCTCCCTCGGCTCCAGCTGGGACCATTGTCCTTACTGCTCCACTGGGCTCCCTCGTCCCTCCGGCTTCGCCTTGGTCAATCGTCGCTCTGCCTACGGCATGGATTTCCGGGCCTTTAGCAACACCTTGTCCCTCCACCCCTTCTGTCTGCAATTGGGCTCCACCTTGGTCTTCAGTCCCACCGGCTTCACCTCAGTCCTCCCTAATTGTCTTAACCACAAATTATTGTTCAGGAAATTAGCAAAATTTAAACAAATGCATTACTTAAAAAGCCATTGCTGTCTCATCAAACACAGAATTACATCAAAGACAGAATTAAGTTTTTGACAGAATAGGGGAAGTTTGAATTGTGTGGAGTGATGAATTCCAATGAAACTTCCAATGAAGTTGCATGGTGATGCTCTAGAGCGGTGTCTTTAAAAATCTGATAAGAAATCTAATAATAAATGCATCTCTATCACAGTGAAGCATGGATGAAGAGGTGTCATTTTGTGGGGAGCCTTTTTACCTGCTGGTATTGGTGAGCTACTTCACTGTGAAAAGCCATTTAATGCTTTGGAGCAGAATGGCTTGTTTCCCATAACTGACAAGTTATCTAAAGAGGATTGATCAGATGTTATTTTCAACAAGACAATGCTCCTGCCCAAATTGCATAGACAACAAAGAAGTGGCTTGAGAACAAGTCCATCAGGCTCATGTTTTGGCCTTGGTCAGAGTCCAGATTTGAACCCTATAGTGAGTATTTGGTCCCACATTAAACTAACCGGGAGACATTTTTCAACTACTCGTGAACTGTTTGAAGCCATTAACGTTGAGTGGAACAAAACTGACTTCAAAATTATCTACTTATCTGGAACTTCTACTAATTTAAATTGATTGTGGGTTAATCATGGTTCTTCAATATTGCTCCCATTGGTATAATTTGGAACAGCTAACATTTTTTGCAAGCAACATATTAATTGCAAATATTTCATTATGTATTAATGTATATGTTTACTTTATTTTCACACTGGGACTTTATATATATATATATATATATATATATATATATATATATATATATATATATATATATATATATATATATATATATATATATATATATATATATACTGGCATATTAATACATTCATTCATTTATTTGTAAATGTTTACCATGATGTAATTGCAGTTATATATAAATTATTTGATAACTTTTACATATATATAATTTTTATATATATATAATTTACAATAAGGCTTATTAATAATCGTTAATGTTAGTTTCAATATTTAGTAATACATTATTAAAATCAAAAGTTGTATCTGTTATAATATTTAATGGACCTGAGCTAACATGAACAAAACATTGAACAGTTGTATTTTTATTAAATGTCAGAACACATGCCTTCATTTGAGTGGATATCAATAGAGAAAGATGTTTTGATGGTGTAGTTACAACATCTACCAGCAGGGGCTAACAGTGCCATATGCTAACCAGTCCTGTTTTAGCATTTGCTCTAAAGAAGATGCATACTCATTTTCAACTTAAGTGATCATACAGCTGCACAGTTATGAGTGTTTTTTTTTATTTTAATTTAATTGTAATGCCACCTATGGGCACAATCTATCCTCAGAATGTGTGGTTGCCTATAACAAGTTTCGTTAAGTTTAGACTTTCCATTTGGCAGATATAGGTCAATTCGTTAAAATGTGCAATTCCAGACCAATTAATTTGCTCATATCTTCGCAATGCTTCGACGTATATAAAAATTATTTTGATAACTTTATGCCAGCATGGTTTTTGTATAAAATTTAGTGAAAATCGAATAAAAGGGCTAGTAGGAGCGAAAAAAAAAATCTATAAATTAATCTGACTCCGCTAGCGAACCACTGCCGCCACCCATCAGCTGAAACATTAGTAACCTTAATGATGTCAGCTGAAAAGGAAATTTGATTCAGAGATGGGGAAACACTTTACAAACACTTTTCATCAGAATAATGTGTGTTGATGAATTGTGCACATTAAGAGCAGAATGTAGATATCATATTGGATGTAATGTTGACATTAAAGTTGCGGTGAAATGGAAGTAGACTATAGGGTGAATTTTTATTTCATGCTGACTTTAAAACTCTGAGACATTGCTGGTGCTTTTAGCATCTCACCACTGAGGTTAAATATGGTGAAATATGGTGAACATATTGATCTGATATCTAGGCTCCAACATAGAGCGCCAAAATCAATACCATATATCATTTTCACTTTGATAATGGGTCTTCATACACTGTGGCCAATGCAGAGACCAGAAGAATCTGTACAAAGATACTTAATACTTTTTCCATCTTCTGCTTTAATGACTAATTTAATGTGTTCATGTTTGCTTACTGTAATACACATATAAATGCAGCAAAAATGTGATCATTGATTGATGTTTGACACCAGTGAGGAGTATACCATTATAGTATATATAGAACCATAAGACAGTGAGGCATTTCCCAAATGCCCAGCCCTTTATGTCAGACTCAAATTTCAGCCTATTTTTTCAGTGAATTTCAGCTGCAGCAGCGCTAAATTTCCCCACTGTATAATTAATCCACGTCAGGTAAAATAGCTGATGTATAAAGTGTCTTTGATGATGCAATGGTTCAATGCCCTCCAACCCATACCATCCAGTGCATTGTTTGGCTCTCAAAGTGAAATATGTCAGCCCCAAGGAAGCCATTTCTTTACCGCTTTCATGTCTCTAATGTACACTAAAGAAGCACAGTGTTGGTTTTCTGAAGTAGGGCGCCTCTGATAGGGTTGGAGTGAGACATTTTAAATGCACTATGGTAAAAAGAAAGACAATTATAACCACAGTATAATCCTCATGTCATTGAGAAATACTTAGTTGTTCTTGACCAAGAGATAAGAGTTTATCTATTAATCAGGGCATTTACTCTTTCAATGGTTGAACATTGGGATTTACAGGAGGCACATTCTTATTTTCATGCACACACGCAAAGTCTTACTTTAAAGAAATTATTCATCCTCCCAGCAATTTTCCAACTGTCTCACTAATGCTGTTGTGCGGAGCCATGCTGCTTCTTTCAGGATTGAGGTATTGACGGTCCAGATGAATCATTTACAGAAAAAGAGATTTAGATTCAGTCAATTCCACCAACAGATGTACGTTTTGACAAGTGCACCAGAAGCAGGGATATAAATGTAAACATGAGAACATGAGATGGAAGTGTGCCCTAGACTTTTTTCAGGAGTTGAATATTTCTTTTTTCAGGTAGACTGCACGATTTACCGACAACAACAAAATCTACAAAAATGGCATTTGCTCATTCATTCTCGCTCTTTCCTTAAACCTACACAGCCACACATTCTCAGATGATGCTTCTAACCTCTCAAGACAGTATATACAGTATATACTGTGTATATATAGTGTGTATATATATATATATATATATATATATATATATATATATACTATATTGCTAAAAGTTTTGGGACGCCTGCCTTTACATGCACATGAACTTTAATGACATCCCATTCTTAATCCGTAGGGTTTAATATGGAGTTGGCCCACCCTTTGCAGCTATAACAGCCTCAACTCTTCTGGGAAGGCTTTCCACAAGGTTTAGGAGTGGTTTCAGGCAGTGATGTTGGAGGTCAGGACTCTGTGCAGGCCAGTCAAGTTCCTCCACACCAAACTCGCTCATCCATGTCTTTGTGGACCTTGCTTTGTGCACTGGTGTGCAGTCGTGTTGGAACAGGAAGGGGCCATCCCCAAACTGTTCCCACAAAGCTGGGAGCATAAAATTGTCCAAAATGTCTTGAGTTCCTTTCTCTGGAACTTAGGGGCCAAGCCCATCCCCTGAAAAACAACCCCACACCATAATCCCCCCTCCACCAAACTTGCAGCAAACAATGCAGTCAGGCAAGTACCGTTCTCTTGGCAATTGCCAAACCCAGACTCGTTCATCCGATTGCCAGACAGAGAAGTGTTTTTTGTCATTCCAGAAAACACATCTCCACTGCTCTCGAGTCCAGTGGCGGCGTGCTTTACACCACTGCATCCGACATTTTGCATTGCACTTGGTGATGTAAGGATTGGATGCAGCTGCTCGGCCATTAAAACCCATTCCACGAAATGGCTTATCACGGTACCACGCTTGAATTCATTGAGCTCCTGAGAGCGACCCATTCTTTCACAAATTTTTGTAGAAGCAGTCTACATGCCTAGGTGCTTGATTTTATACACCTGTGGCCATGGAAGTGATTGAAACACCTGAATTCAATGATTTGGAGGGGTGTCCCAATACTTTTGGCAATATAGTGTATATATATATATATATATTTTTTTTTTTTTTTACAATTTTGGACTCTGAGTCTGTCTCAAACGCTCTGTTTAGTTCCTGTTTCGATTAAGCCCCTCCTTCCGTTCTCTAATTGGTTAGCTGGCCCAGTGTGTTTTGACTGGCAAACCACTTAGAGCGTGTTCCTGAAATGTCACGCCCCTTACCATAACCGCGAATTTCATCTGCTCAGGTGTAAATATTAACAATGGCGTCAATTTTGCTATACCAATTCAAGCCTGATTCAGACCCTGAGAATGTTTATGAACAGAGGATCCTGCAGAGTGGTAAGTTTCTAAAGAAAATTGGTGAACAGTCTTACAAAAGCAAGAGCTTACAGGAGCGGGAACCCCGTAACTAAACACTACATCAACACTGTAATGTTAACCAGGGGCGCAACTGCACATTTTCTGAGGGGTATGCAAGATCATGGTTTGCACATTGGTTGGTTTTCTGCATTAATTTGTCATAAAATGTCTGATCTTCATCAAAGTCACAAGTATAGACAAAACACAATGTGACACACTAACACCACAAACAATAAATTTCTTTCATGCCTTTACTGAACAGAACCCATTAAGCATTCACAGTACCGTGGAAAAAGTAAGTGAACATTGTGACGTTTTTTTTTTTTTTTTTTTACCAGGATGACCCACACCTGTTTTTTTAGTGTTGTGGTTGTTGTTCTTGAGTCCTTGTTTTTCTTGAGCAGTTAAACTGCCCACTCTAAACTTTTCACTTGCTTTTTTCAAAGCACTGTGAATGATTAATGGGATGTTAAATAAAGACAAGATTATAATTTTTGTATGTTATTATATTAACCACATTGTGTTTGTCTACTTTGATGAATATGACATTGAGCAATTGATGATATGATCAATTAATGCAGAAAATCCAAAGGATTCACATACTTTTATTGCCACTCTATACTCTATCCCTTAACCCTCACAGAAAACTTCCTGCATTTTTACTGTCGATTTAACGCGTTAATTAGATCAATTACGGTAAAAAAATAAATAAATAAAGCATTCAAATTTTATGCATTTAACGCACTTGCCCCGCCCCAAGATGTAGGTCATCTGACATTACATACAATTGAGGAAATGAGGAATATAATGCAAGGCAACAACTCACTACATGATGGAGCTTATATAATGCAGTTAAAATATTTGTCTCCACGCAATACACAGCAGTGTTTCATTTCTGAATCTGCTTTTATAAGGAAACCAGGTGAAACCATGATTCAGCGGACCATTAAGACTTCAAGCGGTGTTTTATTTTTCAATTAATGTAGTATTAAGTATTATTTTTAAAATCTAATTTTTGAAGGTAGATTAGCACCATATGAGAGGTCTAGAGAATGAAAGAAAGAAAAATAATGTAATACCATAGATGCATGTACTGCTCTCTATAGAGAGGCTTGTGAATTGGACATATTTACTTAATATTTTACTATTTTTTTTAATTTCTTTGAATATATATTTAAATATGCATATACATTCTCAAAGACAATTTTTTTTTGTCAAGGTTTAGATTTTTTTTAAGGGAAAATCTCATCCTTTGATCTTACTATCAGCCTTTGATCTTACTCTGTGTGTATTTGTGTGTGTGTTTTTTTGAGAGAGACACAGTGTGTGACTTTTGCATTTTAGATATGTTACATTGTCTCCCCCTTGTTTTTGATTTATTGATTTTCTTTCACATATTCTCAAAATTTTCTCACCAGTCCTTTTTTCTATGTGTGTGTGTGTGTGTGTGTCTATTTTGCAATCTTGATGGCTTACAGTCTTACCCTTCCATTGCTGTATGCTTTTTTCTTTCATTGTGGATGAATTATTGATTATAGTTCACACATTTCCAAATAATTGCTGTTACAGTGATACATTCATTTGCGTGTGTGTATAAGTCTGTGTACAAGTGTGTGTGTGAGCGCGCGTTTTTGTGACATATCAGGACACAAATTTGTATAATGACATGGGTATGACATAGGTATAACAAGGAGAGGGTGACTTATGAGGACATTACCCCATGTCCCCATTTTTCAAAAGGCTTTTATAAATCATACAGAATGAGTTTTTCTGAGAAAGTAAAAATGTGCACAGTTTCCTATGATGGGTAGGTTTAGGGTTAGTGTAGGGGGACAGAATGTACAGTTGGTACAGTATAAAAACCATTACGCCTATGGAATGTCCCCACAGTTCACAAAAACAAACGTGTGTGTGTTTTGCACTCTGCACTGATGAAGATTCACCCAATGCTTTTTTTCAGCATCGTGGCTGGTTTGTAGTTTGTACACACACAAAAATTCTCTGTATGTTTATATTTTTGCTTATTTCACATTCATTTCCTATGGCGGTCATTTCTGACCACAAAGACCATGAGTGTGACTATTTTGTTATGACCACTTAGCCTTTTCAAATCATGCCCTCAATTTTTTTGTGTTCATATACCGAGTGCCATAAAAGTCACTAATTTTGTACCATTCCGATGAAGCTGCGATTTTCAATCAAAAGTTTCCGAAGAGCACCAGAGGGCTAGCACAGCTCAATCAGGCCTCACCCCCCCCTCTTTTTTTTTTTGTTGGCATATTTCATGGGTGGGGATTATTTAAATGAGCGACATTGTGACTTCACACGATCCGGAAGAACCGTGTTGTAGTCCCAACAAGCCGTTTGTTGTAGTTCTTGAAAAGTGTTTTCTGTTAAAGAGAATATGTCATTATTTACTCATTTTCATTTCCATTCTCTTTAAGTCACATGACATGCAACGTTTGCTGTTATTGACATGGATGGGACATGACTTTCTGCTTTTTAATTGTATGTTACATTTTGAATTCCAGATTTTAAATACGTTCTCAGTCTTTTGAACCCCAATTATAATCTGCATACATAACTACAGTATGAAGCAAAGTGAAAATAAATTACTTTTTTACACAGATGTTTAAAAGTGACAATCAACCTTTTAAGCTTGAACCTTGCAGGTCTTCCTCTCGCAAATCAGGGAATGTGAATTTCTAGCTATAGGGGGGAAAATAGCTAAGCAATGAAAGAACATGCATTTGAGAAAAATGAAACAACACCGGATTTTGCAGTCAGCCAAGGATAGAAGGGCTGCTGGGAAATAGTAGTGTAAAACTTCTAAAACCCATTTCAGCTTTCAACAGATAATGTGTTCCACTGGCGGCCCCTCAAAGGATGAGGGATTTTCAGACTCATTCTAACCCAGCACTCATTTAGAACTTATTAAACTCATTACTGACCCAATTGTACATATTTAACATTTGTGGGTCCATTTCCACTTCATGACAGAGAGATGAGGCTGAAACTAGGGAGCTTTACAATACCTATAAAAAACTGCTGAAGCATGCAGATAAGCCCCAAATGGCAGCAATTTATCAAGCGATCATGCCAATTAAGTGGTGAACTTGAACGGGTCGCTTTCTACCGGGTCTGGCAATACTGCCGAGTTCTTTTCTACGGAAGGTGAAACCTTAACCAAGATCTACTCGACAACAACAGGATTTAAAATCCTGTGTAAAAATAACTTGGGTAATTTGATTACATTTGTGTGGATAAACCATTTGATGATTACGCGGAAATTTGATACTGGAGTAATTCATGGAATGATGTGTAAATTATGCGAATACCCTTGTGGAAAACTGAGTACTAGGAACAGAACACTGGGATCATGAGGCTTTATTGACTCCAAGGCTTTAGGCTGCCACATGACACTTACATACACAATTAGATCTGTTGTCCAATTGTAAAAGCTGTTCCAAATGAACAGATTTGTGTTTTCACAACATAAACTAGGAACTTGGAACGTGTCTCGTAATTCAACTGTGCGCTGAAATCTGTTGGAACAGAAAGCGTGGTGTCCTCACTGTCTTTGGATGGCTTTAAAACATGAGGGGAGAGAGGAAACAGATTGGTAGCCTTAGGTATGTGAAGGCAGGCCCATTCCCCTTGAGAGATGGATTAAGAGAGAGAGAAAATGAATTATTGCACTTTAAATAGCCTTTTGGCTTTCTTTGTCCCATCCTATTTCATTTTCCAAATGATGGCTGGACTTGAATGATATTCAGTTCAACCCTCCCTACTTCTATCAAGCACGTTCCGCTTTATTAGAAGTTGACTTTAAGTTCATTTTTTGCCATATTGCAGTCAACAAAAGTACAACAAAATTAAGCAAAAATTTAGCAAAAATGTCAATTTCTGTCTTGTGTAGTTCAAATAACTAATTGCAAATCTATGCATAGTGTTGGTGCTATTGGTAACACTTTATTTTACAGTGTCATTGTCACATGCTACATGCAGTTACTAGTAACAACTATAAATTATGCATAATTACATGCAACTAACCCCAAACCAAACCCTAATCCCAACACTATATTAAGTACATGTAGTTAATTATTATTACTCAGTACTTAAATGTATAATTACAGTGTAACAAAGACACCTTAAAATAAAGTGTAACCCTTTATTTTAAGCTGTTCATGTTACAGTGTGATTATACATTTAAGTACTGAGTAATAATAATTAACTACACTTACTTACTATAGGGTTAAGGGTAGGATCAGGGCATGGTTTAGGGTCAGCTGCATGTAATTATGAATAATTTATAGTAATTACTATAACTACATGTAACGTGTGTAACAAGGACACTGTAAAATAAAGTGTTACCAAAAAAGCTGTAAATATTATACCAGTCAATGAATCTTAAACATAGCACAGTCATCCATCTGACCATATGTCATACAGAAACCAAATGGAAGTGAGTAATGACTGAATAATATATCGCATTTTTACTCTATATGGAAATGTAGAGCTTAACAAGCTTAACAAAACAACTGTAGGTGTTGTAATTATTTCTTTTAATCTGGGTTTCATTAAGGTTTCTTGTACAAAACTGAAATCTAGCTTCATCTAAAAGCTGAAACAATATGGTTTGAAATATTTATTTTGCCATTTTTAGGTTCTGTGGGTAAAACTTTTCAAAACAGGAATAAGAAAAACATTTAAATGGAGGCTTGAAATGGTTGAATCCCTTTAGAGAAAATTTCTAGATTATTCACGCAGTCTGAAAACTCTGCCATTGATCAATGTCAGTGGATCATTTTTTAATAGTATGACTCACAATGCAATTTTGCACTGTTTAAATGTATTCCAGTTTAAAACAAAGCTCTGAATGCGTCATAAGGAGACAAAAATATATTTATGGCCTGTGCCGATCCAGCCTGGTCTCATTGTTAATATGTAGGTATTAATACGTAACTTTCAAAGACACAAAATGTACATTTTTGTACATTTAGACAGGTGCTGAAATGTACAATATGGACATATTGCCAGCATCTAAACGTATAGCATTATTACATTTTTACAGCGAAAAAACGTAAAATATTTACAAATCTTTTATGTCATAAAGATATATGTACAGTGTAGTTTCCCTTTTATAATTTTATAGATAAATGTAAGATCCCTAAACCCCATCCCGAACCTAAACATAACCATTTTGAAAGAATAAAACACAATGGACTTATTGCTTTGAATGTTTGAATGTTGGCTTTGAATGTTGCGATATTATCTGACTTATGATAGCAACCTGAGTCGTAACAAAGCACTGTTTGCTAGAGGAGAACTGGCCCCCTGACTAAGCCTGGTTTCTCCCAAGGTTTTTTTTCTCCATTTTAACACCTGTTTGCCACCTGTTTGCCACCTGATGTCACCTGTTGGAGTTTAAGTTCCTTGCCGTTGTCGCCTTTGGCTTGCTTAGTTGGGGACACTTGACAATTGACATTTGATATTCAACAGTGCTTTGATCTACCTGCATTGACACTATTCCTTAAGAGCTGCTGTGCAGCCAAAATAATGTACCAGTTATCACTGTAAAGCTGCTTTGACACAATCTACATTGTAAAAAGTGCTATATAAATAAAGGTGAATGGACAGAAATGTATGGGAAAATAACACTTTTAGTAACAATATATCATTAAAACGATATTTTGAGCCGCTAATCCTACACCTACCCCTAAACCTACCCAAACCATTTCTTAAAACTATGTACTGTTTTTTAAAAAAAAGAATAACAGACAAACAAGCGTAATCAATGTCTGAAAATGTCAAAAATGGTACTGAAAGTAGTTGAAATGATGATGAGTTGCAGTTGCAGTCCTCTCTGGTGGTAAAAGTTTAAATAAAAATTTTTTTTTCTTGGGTACAGAGCAGAATTTAAGTTATTAATAAATGAAAATATGAATCCGGCTTCTCTCCGTGAAGCCGCGCACTCATCAGAGATTGTATATTATAGGGAGATAAGAGGGTCTGTATCTCTTACCATTGGAGAAAGCGTAACGGCTAACTAAATCACGTGTGGCACCTCTCAGCCTATCATGTAATGGCCTCTGGTTTCCTTTCCTACGTCTTTACTGCAGCTGCAGCGTTAGCATTAGCCGTTACGCTTTTTTGGCTAATGGTTGCAGGCTTGTCATCTAGTGGCTTTGCAGGTGCAGGTGACAAGCCAATGAGCAAGTGACAGCCAATGAGCGTTTGATATCAGTGCTGTAAACCATGCTCTAAAGGTTCTCGAGGGCACAACTTTCAAATTTGAATCATAACGAGCGCGGGCTTTGACCGTGACGGTCGTGCTGAAAATGAGATGAAGATTGCCAGATAAAGGGCTGAATTTGGATCTCTTCCTCGCAAACATATGGATTCTGGTGTATCTTATGGCTGTATTGTCAGTCGCTGCATAGGAGAAAATGCCTTTTGTGTCTCACAGCAAACAAACTAAATATTATATAATGGTTAAACAATTACAGAAATGTTATTCATTTTAAGGTTTTAAAGTGTAGTCTTGTTTAACATGAAAAAACGTTCATTGATATGACAATTGAATACAACAGATTTAAAACATTAATGCCACGATATTAATATTAATACATAGGAATTCATACACATTCACACTTGGATACGTAAATAAGTTGCGTTTTATTGCTGTCAATATGTAAGTATTTTACGTTTTAGTGCTATAAATATGTGTGTATGAAAACGTAAGTAAATGTACGTGTGCATGGCAGAACCTCACTTTATGTAAAAATACACACGCATTCTCATGAGATCACGTTGACTGATCAGGGGTTGTTACAGTAACTACACTGTAAAAAATTATATGATCAATAAGTTATGACAACATATGTTTTTTACATTGCTTTAACTCATCAAAATAAGTTAAGCAATTTTTCACTTTTTTATAAGTTATACAAGATTCAATTAATTTCTAAAGCCAGTTTAATGTAATTTAAGTTGAAATGACTTAAACATCCAAGTTCATTGCACTTAAAAATTTAAGGCAGCAACTTTTTATAAAATAAACACTTTCTTGTTAACTGAAATTAAGCTGAAATGATAGAAAATATAAATATTAGATGAAAAACCTAAACTGAAAATTACTAACTGGAAATAAACAAAACCCAAAACTGAATAAAAACTAGAACTTAAAGAAAGGAAACCTAAATAATATATTTTTTAATTATTTTATTTTATACTATTATTGATTAATATCATATAATAAATAATACTAAAACAACACTGGTATTAATAATAATAATAATAATAATAATATTTTAATAAACTAAAACCATGTATAATAAATTAAAATGTATGATCAATTAAAATTCAGACATGCTACCTAACCTGAAATTCACTGAAAAGAGCATCATACTGTTAATCCACATTCTATGGAGGCTGTAAAATGGCTACAAAAAGAGTGAATTTATCAAGCCTTTCTTTCACATCTTTAACTGGACCTGAGCCAGGGGATTAACACCTGAGCTGATCCCACATATGAAACCAGTTTGGGGGGTTTGGGCTTTGGTCAGGGGTTGACATAACTCATGCCTCTGGCTGGCTGGAAACACTGCAGAAGGGGGGAAGGGAGATCAAGATGAATGACCAGCAGGACACTGCTCCTCTATCATCATTTTAACATGTGTTTGTGTGGCAGTGTTTGTGTGAGAGAGATTGACTACTAAGGTTTTATTGCACGTGGGGGTTGAAACACATGGATATTGAAGATATGGGAGTCTTAATAATAACAAAAAAGAATATTATATTCTTGTATCTGAACAATTTTCACACAGTCATCCTATATGTGTATACGAAATTTGTCAATCTTTAATTCATTTGCATTTGAAGTAGCACATTTATTGCCTTTGCATAACTGCCCTTGTGTTCAGACATCTCTGTAAACTGAATGTCTGTACTGGCTAACACAAATACTAATATTAATATGTAGGTTTTGGATTATCTTTTCAGAAAGTCTAATAGTAACTTCAAATTTAGCTGCTAAAGGCCCGTTCACACCAAAAATGATAACTAGTGCTGTCAAATGATTAATCGCGATTAATTGCATCCAAAATAAAAGTTTGTGTTTACATAATATGTGTGTGTACTCTGTATATTTATTATGTATATATAAATACACATAAATGCATGTATATATTTAACAAAATATATTATATTTATATATAAAATATTTATATTTATATATAATATAAATTATATATATATATATATATATATATATATATATATATATATATATATATATATATATATATATACACATGTAAATATTTCTTAAATATATACATGTATGTGTGTGTATTTATATATACATAATAAATACACAGAGTACACACACATATATTATGTAAACACAAACTTTTATTTTGGATGCGATTAATTGCGATTAATCATTTGACAGCACCAGTAAGATAACGATTATTATGTTAGCGTCTATACTTACCAAATAACGTTCAGTTTATTATTTAAAACTGTGTTTTTAAATGATTAAGCTCTTTGAAGTAAAGAAATTTTTAAATATGTTTAAATAAGTTTAAATATGCTTTGGTA
Source organism: Elopichthys bambusa (assembly GCA_037101425.1). Taxonomy (NCBI): domain Eukaryota; kingdom Metazoa; phylum Chordata; class Actinopteri; order Cypriniformes; family Xenocyprididae; genus Elopichthys; species Elopichthys bambusa. Next base: position 42,074,037 of record CM074432.1, on the reverse strand, counting down.
AACCATAATTAAGACATGAAAAGTCATAATTATGACATTAAAAATTTGAAATTGTGAGATATTAAGTCATATTTATGAGATAATCATCAACATTTTTACATAAAAAGGTGAAATTATGTGATAAAAAGATTATGAGATATGAGTCTAAATTGACATGAACAGAAAATATGAGATAAAAATGTATCACATAATAGTCAAAATTAAGACAAAAGTCATAATTGTGACATAGAAAGTCATAACTTGACAAATGTTGCCTTTATGTCATAATACATAATTATAATTTTATAGAGTTTACATTATTTTATTTTTTTTACCTCATAATTTTAACTTTTTATGTCATAATTATAATAGACTCATTCATGTCATAATGAAGATTTACCAAATTATGAGGTAATATTTTTCTTATGTGGCAGAAATGGGCTTCCATAAGATTCTGATTGACTGTCAATGGGTTTATTTTTCATCAACTGAATAAAATTGAATAAAATGTTCTGAAAGTGATGATAACACAGTTTCCTATGTTGTTATAGTTTTAGCTGTGGTGTGGACTTCCCTATTCTCATAGAATTAGAATGATTATTAAAACTTTATGGTTATAGTTACAGTTGTCATTATAGTTATTGTTCTGGGTGTGATCGGCAACATTTGTCATAACTATTGTTTTTTCTCTCTCTAGCAGATTTAATTATTTGATCATTTTTTTAAACTGTACAAAATAAACAAAAGGTGCTGCATATAATGGAAGAATGTTTCTGAAAAAGTTACAAATATAATAAAAATGTAATTGCAACTTTATTTTCTTATAATTGGCTTTATAATTGAAAACGTGACTTCATATCTCATAATTTGACTTTGTTTTCTTATTTTAAACTTTATAGCCTTTCTATTTTTTTTTTTTTTTTACTTCCATAGCATACAGAGCTGCAAAAAATAGAAAAAATTAAGCTAAATAAGTAAATATTTTATGTAAAAATAAATGGTTCACATTTACAGAATGTATAGTATTCTTCTGCATTCATTGATATTCCTATGTACCGCAGCAAAAAGTGGCTATGCATAATATCATAATAAACAAAATCACCTTCCAACATCTGTAACAGATGTTAGAAAGGATTGCGAAAGGTTTTTGTTATCAGTTTGTCACCATTTATTGCAATTCTGCAACACTTAATGTGATAATGTGAAGGGAGTCCAATCTAGATGGACGAACACAAGAAACGACGTGTGACTTTATACCCACCACAGCTTAACTTGAAGCTTCCAGACACATCCACATACCTGTCTGGCCAGCGGTGATGAAAATGGGTTTAGGGTGCCCCATCCTGTGTTTCTGCCGCTGTTCACTGAGCACCTGTCGATAACTAATCCTGACCTTTCCCATCCGCAAAATTGAAAATAAGAATAAAATAAAATAGATGGCGGATGCTATCAAGGGGAGCACAGTGCTGGCGGAGGAAATGGTGTTACTAATGGATTTAGAGGTGGAAAAAGAAATGTATATATATGTGATGGCCCTTCCTGGGCCAGCCCTTTCACCCCTGGGCAGGCTTCCTCCACACACCACAATATCTCATTCCTTTCTTCGCCCAACCACATAACCTAATCCCTGATTCTAGAGAAAGAGAGAAGAGTGGGTGCGTTTCTGTCAGGACCACTATCATCAAAGATGATTAACAATTAGCATACAGTTTAGATTGGCAGTATGGTTCTGTTCTGGGCAAGAACTCCCTGCCATTCAGCCTAGAATGGATAAGAGCAGGAATGGAACAGAACAAAACAGAACCAACATGTATTGCAGTAGGGCTGTAGCTAACGATTATTTTGGTAATCGAGTAATTGTTCGATTATTCTAACCATTACTCGAGTAATCGCCCCTCCCCTCTCATTTTCATTGCGTGATATATAAACACCCACCAATACAGAAATGCCCACTTTTGTTCCGCAGAGACCTCACACTCACGCGATCTAATCCTTGTTTAATATTGGCTTACAACATTTATTTCAAATGTCCAATTAGTGGTGATTGACTCAAGTATGGGCTCATCAAACATGCTGATGTCAACCGTTTCTAAGGCTTCTCTGCATTTATTCATGGCAATCCAATCCAATCCAATTCAATCCAATCACTGCACTGTAGTATGCATAAGATTATAACTGCGGTATTATGCATGAGCATTATGCATTATGCATTATGCTCTTGTTTCTGTCTCTATTGTTGTCATTCAGAGACATGGGTCGTATAGGTGCTCATTTCCTCAGTGCTACAACACAAAAATGTGTTCCCTTTCAAAAGCTACACTCAAGCTGCGCTTTATCAGCGCTATGGGAACATCTTTAGTCGTGACCAGCTGTGAATATGTGTAAAACAACGTCAATGAAATTGACCTATATTTATAGCCTGCGTGACGTCATTGGAATGCGTCGTATGTGAGCCTATAATTAGATGTGCCGCAGGGGCATCTGCAGGTCTTTTGTCTTCAGTCGCCATACTGTGAAGTGTGTGTGAAAAAGTTCTGCTCAAACTCTTTCTTTCCTTCATCACTTAGTTAGGAATTAGATTTGACAGGCAGTGCACAGAACTTTCTCTCCCTTTGTTCCTTTTTCAGCTCTGTCTGACAAGTGAAAAGTGAACACACATATATTATATAATATATATTTGAGAGAAAGTCATGGCTGATCAAAAGCAAACGGTGTGTGTCTCCGTGTTCGCGTTCCATCTCAGAATCGGACACACACCAGTATTGTTTTGTTTGTTTGGGGCTCGCGTGGCAATTTGGCTGAGGAACGAGAGACGGGTCCATCCCTATTGCTCTCTCTCTCTCCGGGTTGCAATGTCCTTTTGCCGGGACCGAAGCATGCCTTGGTGCTTCTTCGGCTCAGGCGGAGGACACTGAAGTGTTTTCCGTTGAATGGAATGTGAGTTTGTCCATCTCCGAGTGTTTCTCCTGTGATGATAAAGCGAAAGGGAACTTCTTTGGGCGGTCACTCATGCAGTGAAACACTAGTCAGACCCCCAAAGCATTTATAAATGAAATATGTGTCTTTGTGCCCATGACGTCGACCCCCTCGACTATCGCGGGTGCAAAGGCACGCGTTTATACGATGCTGCCTCAGATCGGAGAGACGTTCGCGTGCTATCTATCTATCTATCTATATATATATATATATATAAGCAAAATAAAATAGGTCCTCCATGACGTTAACTCGTTAATGGGGAAAACCTTATTTTTCGTGTGCCTTTGTGCCCTTAATGTCAACTTATTCGACTATCGTGGGTGCAAGGGCGTGTGATTATACGATGATGCTCCAGTTCGAAGAGACGCTTGCAAACTATCTCTTCTCTGGAGCTCATCGTCACTTAAAGAGACAGCACTCCCCACCAAGCTATGCATAATAATATCCATACTGGTGCGAAGGTGTTTCGAGCAGTGTGTCAGACTGGTACTGCTCTGCACACTGTGGCAGTGTTGCAGGTGGACCAGGCTGACCTGCTGAAGAAAGGCTCAAAAGCAGACTGTGGCGAGTTGTGCTTCCCCTCATAAAAACTGGGGGCCAGCTCGTCACACTCAGCAGCCTCATAATATCTAACACCCGCCCCTTCTCAATATCTCCACATAAACCCGCCTTCCCCGCCACCTCTGGTGCTTCGGGGGTCAGCGGTTTTCAGCTAAATGTTAGGTGTTCTGTTGATTCCTGTAACACATCAGGATGCGGAACATCTAACATCCCCTCTAAGGGAAGTATCAAAATTAGTGCCCATTTCAGAGAACTTGGCAGTGTGGAAACTACTGCCAGGGATTTCTGCGTGGGTTCTAAAGACAGTAGAAAAAGGATACAGAATCCAACTTATTCATCGTTCTCCGTGTTTCAACGGCATGGTCTCCACTACTGTGAAGCCAGGGCAAGCGACTTTACTGGTAACAAGAGCTGCAATCTCTTCTGGAGAAAGGGGCCATAGAGCATGTTTCCCCTCTAGAGAGAGAGTCTGGTTACTACAGCAGAGACTTCTTAGTTCCCCAAAACGAGGGGCTGTGTCTAATCTTAGATCTTCGAGGCTTAAACCATTCAGTCAAAGCTCTCAAGTTCAAGATGTTAACCGTAAAGATGATCGTGTCGCAATCCAACATCACGATTGGTTCGTCACGATCGATCTCAAGGGCGCATATTTTCACATAGAAATATTGCCACAACACAGGAGGTTTCTGAGGTTCACTTTCGGGGGGCTTACCAATATCGGGTTCTCCCATTCAGCCTAGCCTTATCACCCCACACAAAATGCATGGATGCAGCACTGGCTCCATTGCGACTCCAGGGCATTCGCATTTTGAGTTACATAGACGACTGGCTAATACTAGCACAGTCACAAGAGATGGCGTTACAACACAGAGATGTCATACTAGCTCATCTAGTTTCTCTAGGGTTGACACTAAACGAGAAGAGAACAAGATATTTAGGGGTCATATGGGATTCGACCATGATGCGGGCACAATTGTCTCCCGCTCGAGTCGAGACCATTCTAACCATTCTGAACAATGTCAGGCTAGGCCAAGATTGCACTGTTCTGCAGTATCAAGAAATGTTAGGTCTCATGGCATCAGCGTCCTCTGTGATTCCTATGGGCCTTTTGCATATGAGACCGTTTCAGTTGTGGCTCAGAGCCGGGAGATTTTTTCCAAGCAATTCCCCACGGCAAATGAGGGCAAGGGTACACGCTGAGTGCTTCGTGCCCTTTCTAAAATCCATGTTTATGGTAAGGGTTACGCGCTGCGGCTTCGTTCCCTTTCTATGTGGCTCAGACTCTGGTTCTTCACCTTGGGTCCCACTCTATATGCGTTGATCTTGCAAGATGCCAACAACAGACGCTTCCCGTACGGGCTGGGGAGCGGCCTTAGGTGGCTGTCCAGTTCAAAGGGATATGGTGAGGTCATCATCTCGATTGGAACAACAATTGCCTCGAATTGATGGCTGTATTTCTAGCCCTGAAGTACTTCCTCCACCAGTTAAGGGGTTACCATGTCCTAGTGCGGGTGGACATTACTGCGGTAGCCTCTAATACAAATTGCCAGGGTGGACTGCATTTGCGATGTCTAGACAGGCTAGTGCAGCTCATTCTGCTCTGGGCTCAGGACAAGTTCCTGTCCCTCAGGGCTATTTATATCCCCAGATATCTGTCCAGACAGAGCATACCGACGGGGGAGTAGAAACTCCACCTGAGGTAGTGAAACAAATCTGGTAAAGATTTTATGAAACAGATTTAATGAAAAGATTCTCTTCACCTCCAACAGGCAGCGCAATGTCCACTCTACTTCTTTCTGAGTCACCCAGCTCCCCCTGGGGGTGGATGTGATATGCATACATGGCCCAGAATGCGCCTGTATGCATTTCCACCGGTTTCTATGCTCCCAGGAGTTCTAGCCAAAGTTTGCCAACAAGGGACTTGCCTCTTACTGATAGCGCCTCATTGGCTGAACAGAATATGGTTCTCGGAGATGATATCTCTCCTCGACAGCTTGCCATTGGCGATACCGAAGAGGAGGGACCTTCTGTCTCAGGTGCAGGGGACAATATTTCATCCCTGGCTGGAGATGTGTGCTCCTGAGGGGAACCAACTGAGGGACACAGGGTTTTCACCTGATGTTATTGAGACCATTTTAAATGCTATGCCAACAAATGGGGTGTCTTTGAAAGGGCCTGGTTGAGATCCCCTTTGAACCGTTAGAGTCAGTTTCTGACAAGCTGTTAAGTCTGAAAATGGTTTTCCTAATGGCTATAACTTCTCTAAAGAGAATTGCGGACTTGCAGGCTCGGTCCATTGTGCCATAGACTTTGCCCCAGGAATGGTGAAAGATATTTTGCATCCTCATCCTGAATATCTGTCTAAGGTTCCTTTCTTAAACTTGCATCTGGTCACTCTCAAAGCCTTCTGCCCTCCACCATTCACTACGCCGGAGCAGGAGAGACTTCACAGAGTGTGTCCAGTCCATGCTCTTCAGATCTACGTCCACCGCACTGGCCAGTGGCGGTAGTCGTAGCAACTATTCGTTTGTCATGGCGGCCATAACAGGGGTGCGACCGCCACGAAACAGACCATGTCACATTGTGTGAGAGATGCTATTGCCCTTGCCTATGAGGCGTGTGGTCACACCTCGCCGACAGGCATCAGGGCTCATTCTACCAGGGGGGTTGCCACTTCTAGAGCTCTGGCAGGGGGCGCCCCCTAATAAAATGTTTGTGATGCAGCAGGTTGGTTCTCTCCGCACACATTCATAAAGTTTATAGTTTGGATGCTCATGTTACTCGAGGCTCTTGCGTCCTTGAGTCAACGTCACAAGCTAGTGTCTGAGACTCTCTGCGCTTTGTGACACATCACAGCCTGGGGGTCCGGACACAATGCGACGGTGTGGGTATTCTCGTTCCCATAGCGCTGATAAAGCCGCAGTGGGATGTCCCAGGACTGCTCTTGAGACAAAATATCTGCAGATGCACCTGCAGCACATCTAATTATAGCCTTGCATACAACGCATTCCAATGACATCATGCAGGCTATAAATATAGGTCAATTTCATTGACGTTGTTTTACACATATTTGTTCCCGCTTTTTCAGGGAACAGGGTTACAGTGAAGTAACCTGGGGCGTTTTCCTGCGACGCGACCAGAGCTGAAGTTTTGGTGTATGTGGTTTGTTTTGCTGTGATCTACCAGCACAAATGGAAAATATGTTCGCATGAGATCGCATTACAGCGGAGAATTCAAATGCCACAAAAGTGCTGCTCATTCACCTCTGCATTCGGAAACACGAGCTGCGTGTATGTTTCCCTCAGCATAGCAGCACATGAGTGTTGTTAGTATTTTGCCCACGATGTGGTCAGAACTGGAGTTTGAATGCAAACACATGAAAAATACGATTGTTATGATATACATGCGAAGCGCATATGATCGGTTTCAGCGTGGAGCTCCGCAATGAGTTTTACAACACTCGCCACGTGGATAATAGATCACATACAGAATGAAGTATCCGTGTTTAAAGTTTTTATAGATGGATTTCACATACTCTCCTGTACCAAACATGAACAAACACGGTGTATGCACACATAATTCATCAAGTCTTCTTCTTATATATGCAAACTGGACACTGATACAGTGGTGTATATGAATGCGATGACATGATTATTCTGATACAAAAGACTGATTTATATAAAAAATTCAAAGAAGAATGGACAAAAAAAAGTAACTATGTCTTTGTTCTTTCTGTGTTAAACTATGCATTGTTTATCATTAAACCACGAATGTTGACAGACACTGCCGTTTTAACATCGAACCGCCCTGAGTAAGTTCACAGTGAGTTGTACAGTCCGCCATTGCTGCACTGACGAGAATGTCTCCCAAGCATTAGCTGGATGGATTAATCCACATAGCTCTCTCCATTTACTCCCTAAATTTGAGCCACTGAAGACGAGGTGGATTAATTTTGTTTTTGAAGAAAATGTTCTGTCAACTCTACCAAAATTAGTTTATGTCTGCGCGAATCATTTCACACCAGACTGCTTTGTGAAGAATGGGACAATACAAAACATACAGTCTCCAGAGTGATACTGGATACAGCAGTAATGAAGGTGAGAGCACTTTATTACAGTTCATTGGAGTTGATTTACGGATATAAAGTTTACCAGTTTATTAAGCACCACCCGAAAAGGCATAAGGTCTTTATATATTTGTTTACTGTTAGTTGTAACGAGTGTTTCTGTGTACTTCGCTGTGTATCTTGATGATAATGCAAGGGAGAGAGAGAGTTTATGGATAATATTTTAATGCACACTTGCACTGTGTTTTATTAAGCTCTTACAGAGATTTTCTAGAGTGAAAACAGACGCTTCATATTTTGTGTGAAGTACAATAAACGTTATAAATCTCATCGGTAAGCTGATTTGTACTAATATAGTGGATAAAAACAAGAAGACAATATAAGTTATAACCGTAATTGAACTAAACTATACCTGTTCTATCTCCATGCAGCATGTATTCGCAGTTTCTGACATTATTGCGCGTCCTGACTGAATCCTGACAGGGGAGAACGAGCTCTTGAAGCTCCGCCCTCTTAGGCAGAGTGCAGCAGCTCATTTGCATTTAAAGGGCCCACACTGAAAAGGCGCGTCTTTGCTCACCCCCAAAAAGTGTGCAATTTTAACATGCTCTAAAAAAATTATCTGTGGGGTATTTTGAGCTAAAACTTCACATACACACTCTAGGGACTTATTTTACATCTTGTAAATGGGGGAATAATAGATCCCCCTTAAGTATATACAGTATGTGCCTGAAAGGCCCATTTACACCAAGAACAATAACTATAAAGATAACTATAATGATAAGTATATTAGCGCCCACACCAATGATGTTTGCCGTTTTAAATGCTTAATCTCTTTAATGTCATGTGCATAGTATGGCAGCTCATTTCCACCACATATGAAAAAAGCATCACTTTGGTAAATTCTAATTATGACATTTAAAGGGTTAGTTCACCCAAAAATGAAAATAATGTCATTCATTACTCATGTCGTTCTACACCCGTAAGACCTTTGTTCATCTTCGAAACACAAATTAAGATATTTTGTTGATGAAATCCGATGGCTCAGTGAGGCCTCCATTGCCATATTACTGCTCTCAAGATCCATAAAGGTACTAAAAACATATTTGAAAACAGTTCATGTGACTTCAGTTGTTTTATCTTAATATTATAAAGCGATAATAATACTTTTTGTGCACCAAAAAAACAAAATAACGAATTTTCAACAATATCTATATGGGCCGATTTCAAAACACTGCTTCATGAAGCATCTGAGCTTTATGAATCTTTTGTTTTGAATTAGTGATTCGGATCTACTATCAAATGGCTAAACTGCTGAAATCATGACTTTGGCGCTCTGATTCACTGATTCGATTCGTAAAGCTCTGAAGCAGTGTTTTGAAATCGGCCCATATAGATATTGTTGAAAAGTTTTTTTTTTTTTGTTTTGTTTTTTTTATGATTTCAAAAAATTATGAGATTCGAAATCAAAATTATGACAAAAAGTTGAAATTATTAGATGAAAGGTCATAATTATACCATATAAAACAATTTATACAATAGTTCGTTGTGGTTCTCTAATCTGATTGGCTAAGAGGTCTTTCCAGCTTTGCCATATTCTACCAGTTTCGCCATGTGAACCATTTCACCATTTGATTCACTTGGCTTTAGGTATATCAAACAGGCAATCTTTGGTTATATTAATCTATTACTTGTTCCGGAGGAAATAGGGCCATATTAAGACTAGCGCTGTCATGGGAAATCCTCTTGAATGTTAAAAGGACAAAGACAAATATATCGCTTTCCTCACTAGTCATTCAAACTGATTTTGTTATTATGCATATAAGATTGACCTGAAGCATATCAGCTAGATGCAGGTAATGCACTTGCTTAGTCAATCTCTCTCTCATGAAGTAGTCCCTTACAAAAGAGGGTTTTTAAAGATAATCCGTTGTTGTTTCTTATTTATTTACACACTTGTGTGTATAAACATAAATATTGTATAAACACAACATCACACTCTTAGCCATGCAATATGGCTCTATATCAGCACAGCTGTGATTACCTATGGCCGAATCAGAGCCGTGCTGATATAGAGCGATATTGCATGGCTACTTGTGTGATATTGCTTATTTATGACATACTAAATCATAATTATTATATCAAACTTGTGAGGTAAAAAGTCATAATTTATGACTAATGCTGCCTTCACATGCTATCGGAATTATTGTAAAATTGTTAAAAATTGGCCCTCTTAAATCGCATTTACCACTGGGAATCTCTGGGATAATTTTGATACCCAAGTTCCAGAGTTAGGTGGGCCATAAACTTTCAACATTGCGGAGGGGAGAACGATTGCTGCTGTGACTGGTATTCTTTATAGTTTTTTTTCCCACAACAACTACATCACCTTGTCTTGTCGTTAAAGTAGTGCATATCCACATATATGAATAACCATTTGAAGCATATTGTATGTTTTGCATGTACACGGTGAAAATAGCCTATATTTGACCGAAATGCCAGAATCCAATGCCAGTATAAGTATCTTATCATTTTAGCTCTCTTATATCAATTATGACTTACTGTATTCCATAATTATGAGATACTAAGTCATAATTGTAAAATAAAAGCCAGAATTATGACATATGTCACCCCTGGGCAGGCTTTCTCCACACCACAAGATCTCATTCTTTCCTTTGCCAAACCACATAACCTAATCCCTGTTTCTAGAGAAAGAGAGAGTGTGTGATGATCACTGCCTCTTTCTCACACACACATACAGATGCTTCAGCAAGTGTGGAGGCAGCATCTCGAAGAAGTCCTTGTTGAAGCAGGGTCAGATGGGAGTTTGCACTAGTATATGTGCTGGAATGGGTGTCCTATGCAGAATGTGATGAGTATCTACCTGCGCTTCCACTTACATGTTCACAGATTGCTGGGAGCAAGCGTCTGTCCTCATTTGGCTTCGAGCCAGTCATACCTGTTAGAGCTGGAAATTACTTTCTCATCTGTGCCACAAGCATCTCCATGCATCAAGAAAACTCTGCATACATTTGGGAAACATTATGCCACAACCTGTGGTGAAGATGGAATATTGTATAGATAGCTATGAAAACTGAACCTCAAGATTGCCACTTCGCCTCTTTTAGGTCTGCATCTATTTTTCTTGGAATACTGAGGACGATCTGTGCAAGATTGTGGCTATAAATGTCTGTTTCAAACTGATGTGGGAGTATTTTTGAGGATTTGTATACAATGGTTGTTTATGTATGTAAACTAACAAAGATATACTACTGGAGAAGAATTCAGACTGTTACTCATATTAAAGAGTTATTGGTAGTAAAAACAGAGCTGTTCAGTTTGTAGTTAGAATTAGCATTAGAAAAAGAATTTGCAATTTGGTTCCTCTGGAGATTCTAATGGGATTTTAGCAGTTTTCAATTTCCCTGCTGAGAAAACCATCTGAAACAAGACTAAGCTGGTTTGCTAGTCTTAGTTGGTCTCCCAGCCTGGCCACCCTTGTGAAGAAGTGTGCTTGATTGAATTGAATGTGCACTTGTAGTGTAGCCTACTTCAAATCTTAAAGTCCCCCTGTGGTGAAAATCAAGTTTTTAATGTTTTTTATATGTCTGTCTGGTGTTTTTAACATGCTTTAAGACAAACCATGTGCAAATTCATAAGTCAACACCATTGTTGAGTATTTTCTCTTTAAAACTGCAGTAAACCAGTCTCAAACCCGCGGTTTGAAATCCTGACTTCACAAACTTGTAGCCAATCACGTCAACATGCCGGCGGGGTTTAGCATATCATTAACTGACTGCACAAGAGAGTCTCAAAAGAAGGTAATCCCTTTATATTTTTCTGCTGATATGAAAAATCAGGGAGATTTAGCAATATGGCAGGTGTATGATGCATATTACAATGTTATGATGAACTTTACACCTTTCTCCACTGATGTTCTGAGTTGTTCAAAGCGTTTCTAAGGATACTGATCATTAGAAGGCAGCTGTCTGACTCGTGAATGTGAACATGGTTTGTGTAACATTAGCAACACATTATTAGCTGTTTGATAACATAGTCAAGCAAAAACTGTAATCATATTAATTACCGTTATGTGTCTGGCGTTGTAAAAAGTGATTCTATTGTGCAGTGTTTACTTTAGTAAGTTGACCGAGTGGATCTTGTCTGAGTGAGTGCAAGTGAGTGGAGGCGGGGCTAATTATCATATTTATAGATCCGTGTATATTTAATGAGGCAAGGGTGTAGAGTTACATTCAAGCTATTTTAAGGTGTTAAGATTTTTTTTTCCCACAGGAAAAAATGTTTAAATATGTAATTTTGGTGATCAAAGAGGAGTTTTAAGGGATAAAATTACTGACTACAGGGAGACTTTAAAATATGTACCAAATTCTGTCATGAAACTCTAGATGGTGCAGGCTGATTTGTCCTTAACTCAACCTGATGACAATTACATTGTTAACTACATCTATACATCTGCAGCCAATAAGCTTGTTGCTCAACACTTAAATATCTGATTAGTGTTCGCAATAGCAGTTTGCAGAGCTCTTCAGAGTTCCTCTGAAACTCTCCACCTTCCCCAGCTTCACCTGTATAGATCATTTTATACAGCTGCAAGAAAAAGTATGCGAACCACTTGCAGAATCTGTGAAAATGTGAATAATTTTAACAAAATAAAGGAGATAATACAAAATGCATGTTATTTTTTATTTAGTACTGTCCTGAGTAAGATATTTTACATAAAAGATGTTTACATATAATCCACAAGACAAAAAAAAAATAGCTGAATTTATTAAAATAACCCCATTCATAAGTATGTGAACCACTGATTCTTAATACTGTGTGTGGTTACCTGGATGATCTACGACTGTTTGTTTGTTTTGTGATGGTTCTTCATGAGTCTCTTGTTTGTTCAGTTAAACTGAGCTCTGTTCTTCAGAAAAATTCCTGTAGATTCTTCAGTTTTCCACCATCTTTTGCATATTTGAACCCTTTCCAGCAGTGAATGAATGATTTTAAGATCCGTCTTTTCACACTGAGGACAATTGAGGGACTCAAACACAACTATTAAAAAAGGTTCAAACATTCACTGATGCTCCAGAAGAAAACACAATGTATTAAGAGTCGGGGTTGGGTTAAAAAAGCACTCTGAAGTTCAACTAATTGCATTTACTATACATTTAAACTAAAACACATTTTAGACACATTCACAGAATGATACCTCAAATGTTAATTTTGATATTAAAGTTGCTTTATCCAGACTAGAATGACTGTCTGACTCGCCAGGCACATAAAATCACACCCTTGTGGTAGTTGTAGTCCTTATTTAGCAACTTGTTAGCAACTAACACCTGATTGTGCATAATTATCTTGAAGTTCATTAATAAAAATCAGGAAGGTGAGATTAAAATCATATGTTGATGCAAGAAGGTGCATCAACTAGCTTCATTATACATGCTATTTAGGCACTAAATCTCTTGCAAGAAGTAACTCTTCTCCCCAAATACCTCAGAGTAGTCTCATATTAAATTAATAAGGATTATTTCTTTCTCCCATTGGTGAATATATAAACAGGTCACCACATGAGATACTGAAACACATGAAATGGGGAGCGCTTGTGTCTGATGTTACGCTGGAGGCCACTAGAGGGTGTTTTTGTATAGAACAGATAAGGCTGGCCATTCTGCTGTCTAATCCTTATCAATAGTGCTGTGAGAGATTGTCTGTAAGCCCCTGGACCGGGTTTAGCTTCCGTCTCTTTGATCCTTGTCATAAATAGGACAGCCATTCAATATGTTCAGTATGACAAGAGATGTTTCAAAGCAGGTCAATAAATGGTAAACATGAGCAGCTGAAGAGGTCTCTGAACATGCTGACTTCATGTTTATTGTGCAGTGCTTATGTTTACAAAGGCACAATATGACTGAACTGGATAAAAACATTCTTTTTTCAGGACATTGTATTTTTTGAGTGCATAAGTCATACTGAATACTTTTATGCTGCTTCTATGGTGGTTTTTGTTTTGTCCTCTCATAGATTTGGTGGCTATAAGTTTAAATGGCCAAAATCTACATGTCTTCTTTCAGACTAGTGGATAGAAAACATCCTAGACTTTTAATAAGAGAAAACAATTTAATAAGCTTTCACTATTTGCGTCTGTAGATTTAAATTACAATACATCTCCACTTCAGTCGCACTTACATACACCAAACTTTAGAGTTTTGTTCCTATCTATATTCTGAAGGTTTTCACATACAATTAGCGTGATTTATATAACATTTTGTTCCTAAAAACATGAGTTTTTTTTCAGGTTGTTGACAGTATTTTTTGATTTATGCAGTGATAAAACAAGATATCCAAAATCCTCTGCTGCAAGAATATATTAAACCCCCATAGCAGATCTCTACAGGTGGTGCTGGGGAGGAGGAGGGGTAAACAGAAGTTTTCATAATCGTGCAGCAGTGTGATCGCAGGCTAGGGAACGAATAGATATGGTTACGTAGTTTAGGAAGTACATCTGGTTGGCTAATGCCATGGTGTTAGAGGAACCAATCCGTGCTCGGTTAGAGTTTCATAATTGAACTATGTATTTATTAGGGGTGAAACGGTTCTCTGTAAAAAATCGAACCGTACCACTCTGCACACTCGATTCGGCACGTACTTGCACCGCGGTTCATCTCATATCTGACAATGCATAGGCATCTATAATATGGTTTGTAGAAAATAAATAAAAGAGACAGAGTTAGGCTAATGTATGTTTCTGTCGATGGATATGCATTATGGCTTCCCCTAAACTTTGTTCAATGCGAGTGCCGTATGCTTTATATGACCAGTCATTTACGCCGTCATTACCCGAGTGTTGATAGCGCGCAAGTGCAAGTGAGACCTGAACAGCGCACGTTGCTATCTGCGTTTAAACAGCAGTTGCAGCAAGGGATTTTGGATATCTTGGTTTTATCACTGCATAAATCAAAAAATACTGTCAACAACCTGAAAAAAAAATCATGTTTTTAGGAACAAAATGTTATATAAATCATGCTAATTGTATGTGAAAACCTCCAGAATATAGTTTGGTGTATGTAAATGCGACTAAAGTGGAGATGTATTGTAAAAACTTTTAAATCTACAGATGCAAATAGTGAAAGCTTATTAAAACAAACACTAATGTGTATTTAGGATATTTTCTATCCACTATGTAGATTTCGGCCATTTAAACTTATAGCCACCAAATCTATCAGAGGACATTACAAAAACCACCACAGAAGCAGCATAAAAATATTCAGTATGACTTATGCACTCAAAAAATACGAAGCGCGCAAATATTGAGGTCTCTTTCAAGTTTTGTGTTTGACTGGACAAATTCACACAAAATTATGTCAACATGCCTGTCTTGGCAAATATCCTAGCAAGCATAGTTGGTTATGTCTTAAGTGAACTTAAACACTCGAGAAAGAACGCATGTGTTCAGTATCAGTGTACTGATCCGTGTATTAATGAGACAGCAGCCCTTGCATTCCTGCTGTCTAAATGTGTTTTTAATGTTAATCAAACTACAAAAGACAAGGAAATCACTCATTGCTCATGACTGAATAGTAACTTAATAATTAATAATGATTGATCTTTATTTAATTTATACAGTGAAGATTACATGCAGTGTTGTTTTACATTTTATTAGCTAATTTATTCAATTTCTGTACCTTAAAAGTGGATACATGAAAAACCTGAGGAGCTTTATTTATTTGTATCTTTGCTTTACTGAATTTATTTGTGCTGTTTGATTATGTTCTTATTTTCTTGATTTTTATTTGACATACCGAACCGTACCGAAACCGTGAGCCTAAAACCGTGAGCCTAAAACCGTGATACAAACCGAACCGTGAGTAATCTGAACCGTTGCACCCCTAATATTTATGCAAGCATGATCATTCCCTATTAAATTATTATTCCTCCTCTCCTCTCCTCTCCTCTCCCATCATTCTCTTCTACTTTTTCTGAATGATAGCAATCAGTGTTTCAGCACAAACACACACAGATATCCACTCTACAGCACTAAGAGTGTTATTCATTGGCACAATCCATTAGTTTCTCAGTAGGTGATGTGGCACCAGTGGTTCAGAAAACCAACAACCTCCAGTCAGTGAAAGACTTTGAAACAAGGATTTTAAATATCCACAGCCCAAGCATACAAAAAACAAACCCAAAGGCGTATTGACATGTCTCTAGATAAATGACAGCATTTTTATTCTATAGTCTGTCTGGACTATTTGATAATGCCCTCTAGTGGATACATTTACAGACACTTTTGTGCACTGTGTGTCTTCATTCATTAACTGGAAAGGTATTTTCTTAGGTTGACAGAGTGAATGCCACGGTGGGCATTTTAATAGGGAACAATTAGTTCTAAAGGAACAGAGTGGTGGCAGGAGATGTTCAGAGGTGTAAGAGGAGAACATAAATTAAACAAACCTGTCCATATCCTGACCAGGGACCGAGCTTCAGTAAGTGAGAAAGCTCTAGATATTGAAAAAGTCTAGAGCTAAACTGCAAAGAGGAAACTGATGTAAAATGGAACTTTATGACCTTTTTTTTTTTTATTATTTAGCTAAATATTTATTTTTTGCAGTTAATACCACATACTAATATCACTATAAATTCCAATGCCTTAACAACTTAGTTGAAAAGAGTTTTAACACTTTTAAGAGCCCTTCAAAAAAAAAAAAAAAAAAAAAAAGGCACCATATAACAGCACCAGCTTACCAGGTTATATATTTAAATATAAATTAATTTTGTTTCAATCTCTTCACTTTAACTACTAACCAACTAACCATATACCATGTTCATAATTTTTCATGGAATAAATATAATTGTTTTCACAATTAACAGATTTATACAAGCCACTTAAATAAATGCATTTGGAAAATATGATTTTATAATTTAAATAAAATCAAATAGATGCTAAACGTTAATAAACTATGCCATGATTTTTTTGGAATACAGATGTCTTACACATTTCTTACCCGTTTCATTTATGTGTGACATTCATGCATCACATTAAGTAACACTTTATTTTACAGTGTCCTTGTTACACGTTACATGTACTTACTATAGTGATATCAGTGCACAATTACATGCAACTAACCCTAAACCAAACCCTAATCCTAACTCTAACTTTATGTAGTATTGGGGTTAATGCATTACATGTAACATGAGTTACGTAATCAGATTACTTTTTTTTAAGTAATTAAGTAACACATTACTTTTAAATTTACAACAAATATTTGAGTTACTTTTTCAAATAAGTAACTCAAGTTACTTTGGTTTCCCATTTAGTGATTGACACCTCTCTTGTCACCTTGTTGAGAGAAATCAGAAGTAAGTGCAGACGAGTTGTGTGTGCTGTGTAAACATGATTGTAGTTCTAGACTAAATGTGAGCAGGCATTTACTTATCTCACTTGCACAAAAACAGATTCAGTATTCCTCAAAATGAATAAAAACAGTGAAATGCAAACTATTACGCAAACCTGCAACAATTAAATATGTTAAATTACACAAATATACTTTGTATTAACCAATGTCTTTGCTGCTTACCTTCTATGATCCAGTTCAACCATACATACTAATAAGCACTTTAGTTAAACACATTTGTGTTTTTAAAATTTTTTTTATTGCTGAAGTAAGAGGGTGCTTCTCAATTCTTATTTGTGCATCCTCGTTTCCTTTCCTCGCGTCTTAGCTCCACCCCTTCAGGATGCAAGGAAAAGATGGAGGAATTGAATCAAGTGAAATGATATATCCTCACTCCCTTTAGCGTCACTTCAAAGCGTCATTGGCTGAAATCGAGGGATCTACCCATATGTTGTTAAAGTTTGGTTATTTAAAAAAATTATAATAAATATTAATAAAGCAAGATGCCCCGTTGAAATATATGAGATGTAAAGTTTATTTAAACTGCAAAAGTAAAGCATACATTTAAATTATTGTAACATATATGAAGGGGGAGGAGAATTTACACGTGCGTCAGGTTTTTCGACGAGAAAGACTTCCGCCCATGACTCCTCAGGAAGCTTCCTCACTCCTCGTTCCTAGCCTCCTCACAGTGCAATTAGAGAATTGAGATGTCCTTCAAGATGGCTGAGTTCAATCAGTTTCCGGGTCATAGGATGGAGGAGCGAGGAAACGAGGAGAGATATTGAGAAGCACCCAGAGTGTTGATCTTTCAAATCCTGCATCATATTCTTCTCCAATCCAGAATGGCAGCACAGCTGAACGTTTTTTTGAGCTGCGCCCTCTGCTGTACAGGGGTGAATTTGCATTTCCTTCAGCCTGAGGCTTATTCATTTCAATTTTGATGTGAAAGGTACGGAGCCCCGCACATGACATGCAAGAAAAAAATAGTAGGCTAAATCATGTGCACGATTTTACTAATTTGTTCCCTAGATTTATAAATCGCGCGCACAATTTACTATTTCGTTCCCTCGATTTGTTAAATCATGCAGACGATTAAAGCTTTTGATCCCTCAATTTGCTAAATCGTGTGCATTCGTTTCCTTAATTTATTAATCATGCACACGATTTAGCAATTCGAGGGTACAAATTAGAAAAATCGTACGCACGATTTAGCCTTTTTTTCTTAGGCTCCAGCCTTTTGGGACATTTGCCAAAAATATAACTATAAATAGTTATATTATAGCTACATAATAGTTACTATAAAAATATATATTTTTTTTGTTATTAAAAACCAGACAAGCAAGCCTAGCCCTGGTGAGAAAAAGTAATGCAAAAGTAATGTAACATTACTTTTCATTAAAAGTAACTAAGTAACACAATTAGTTACTTTTTTAGGGAGTAACAATATTGTAATGTATTACTTTTAAGGACACTTTAAAATAAAGTGTAACCAAACTTTGTAATACAAATAGATGGGAATTTTATATGCAATTCAAATACACATTTTAAATTTAGGCCTAAATATTATTATTATTATTATTATTATTATTGAGTGCAATAGCTCTAAAATGTCCTTTTTGTTTACATGCAAGTTTCAGGTTAATACTTCTTGACTTTTAAAAGAAGATCTCAAACCTGAGGGATAAATGTAATGCAGACTTTAGTTGTGCATTTTGTTAGAAATAAACAGATTTTGTGAGGTTTGTTTTTGTTTTTATAACTCTAGAAATGTTTACACTGTGAGTGTGTGTGTGGCCATCAGGGAATTCAGCAGCAGAAGCAGCAAGTGTCCCATGTGTGTCCACACATCACTTGCAATAGGAGCATGTGATGGAACAAAGCACTTAAGATATCAAAGGCAGAAGTAGGGGGAAGGGCTTCCGACAGTTGAGAATACCCAAGACGGTCAACCACTGGCTTTCTCTCTCTCGCTCTCCCTCTCCTCTCTTTCTGTCTGCATGCACATCTACGGTTATATCTAATGCATGACTTGTGAAGTGCATACATGCCGGAATCCACTACTTTGATCCATTGTGGATATAAAGCACTTTGTTTAAATGTGGATATGACAGACAGGATCAATATAGATAGCCCAATTTTATGCACACAGTCCCATTCTATCTCTCACTCACACACACACACACACACACACACATAGACAAGCACAACTCTTTCTGTCACACTGAGTGCACTATTGACACTTGACAGCGTTGATGCAACTTAAAACACAGCCGGCGTACGTGTGTGTGCACAAAAAACCACCCCACACAGCTAGAATGAAAAATGTTTTTCATTTTGCCACCTGCATCAAGGATGAAGTCCCCAAAATACCTCAAATCTGTCCATCTGTCAAAGTGTCACAGCCTATGAATCATCAGTTGTCTTTAGAGCAGTGCAGTACGACAGAGCAAACTCTCAGAAAGCAAAGACAACTCTGTCTTATGGTGTCTAATAGACATTACCAAGAGAACAGACACTGTCAGGGGCCTCCAAACAACTGCTGAGGTGAAGGGTTTAAATTTTATCATCACAAATTTTAAGGATAAATTTATGTCCTGGAGTCTGAAGTGCCATTATGAATTAATGAAAACTTGCCAAAAGATGCCAGAGTTAATAGATGCTTTTCCATTCATCTCCCGACATGAAGGCCCAAAAGGCAGCGTAATTATGCTGGTGCTTCAGATACTTCATTTTAGCCAGATTTTAAGGCAGCACTGCATGTATCCTTTGCAGAAAATGCACTGTGATGAACTTACTAAAAGAATAACACTGCAGATGAGGCGAGAAAAATGCAGATTATAGATGTCCTACAGTGATGACATATTTTTGTAGGCCAACCCGAAAGTTCGCATCACCCTGGTTCCCTCAACAATAACCTAATTGGATTTTCCATTGGCTTTTGGATTGTTGCAGAAAAAAAAAGCTCTGTGACCATTATTGTTTGTCATAATAATCTTTACAAATTAACGTAACTTTTTACTTCAATTGCCAGAAGTAAAAAACTAAACATACTGAAGGCTGTAAATGAACTACACCGCAGTCACATGACTTTAGAAATACAAAGACGGTGCAGTCATATTACTTATGAATGGGAGAAAGTGCAATGCGCAATATGGCAGAATAAAGGCCAATTCACACCAAGGATAAACTATAACAATAACAGTAAAGGTATAGTTCTAAAGATCTTTCTAAATATAAAAGTATAGCAGAGTCTGCACCACAACTATAACACCACAGAGAAACAATATAGGTGGAATCACTTTCAGAATGAGCTGATGAACGATAATACATTGAGAGCCAATCAGAATCCATCCTGCTATAAAGAACTTGAGTACTTAAAGCAGCAGACAACATAACTGCAGCACGTACTTAGAATCAAAAGAACAATTTTGAGGCCCAAAAAAGTGCATCCATCCATCATATAAAGTAATCCATACGGCTCTAGGGGGTTAATAAAGGCCTTCTGAAGCGAAGGGATACGTTTTTGTAAGAAAAATATTCATATTTAAAACTTTATAAACTATAATAAGTCAACTTACGGCGAAAGCGTAACCTCTGACGTGACGTATGACGTAGGAGTAGGTGAGAGTAGACGCCTCTTGCGGTTTAAACAATCTCAAGCTCCTCTCCTCTTATATCGAAATCCTCTGACATTTCTCTGTAAAAATTCTCATTTTAGACTTCTAATTCGTGACCGGTGTTTTGTTTTGCTCTATACTCTGTGCTTCCGTGTTTGTCATTGCGTCATGCGTTGGGTCAGAGGTTCCGCCATAAGTCGACTTGCATACGGATGTTTGCCGGAAGCTGGTTATTATAGTTTATAAAGTTGTAAATATGGATATTTTTAATACAAAAACCCATTGCTATTAACCCCCTAGTGCTGTGTGGATTACTTTTATGATAAATTGATGCACTTTTTTGGGCTTCAAAATCGTGAGCGCTATTCACTACCATTATAAAGCTTGGAAGAGCCTGGATATTTTTTAATATAACTCAGATTGTGTTCGTCTGAGAGAAGATAGTTTATGGGACAGTTCACAGTGCTGCTGATTTGAAATGTTATTTAAATGTGAGTTTGGCAAGCAGTTTTTGAGATTTCAGAATTCCCTCATTCAAGTAAATTGGACTTGGTCTTGGATGGCCGAAATAACTGCCCGAAGTTCTTTGCAAATATGGCCGTATCCTATTGGGCAAAACATTATCATTCTATTGGTAATCAAACAGTTGATGGTAGCCATTGACTTCCATAGTAGGAAAAAAATATATACTATGGAAGTCAATGGCTACCGTTGACTGTCTGGTTAAAATATCTTCTTCTGTGTTCAACAGAAGAAAAAAACATATACAGGTTTGGAACAACATGAGAGTGAGTAAATTATGACAAAATTTTCACCTTTAGGTGAACTATCCCTTTAAAGTGAAACATGCAAGCTTTATGCTAGTGGCGATTGACTAATGAAACCCTGCTTTTGAACAGTTTTTACTGTACCCTTCAATTTCCCATATGGGCCAATACATACAGAGGCATCTGTTGCGCAGTCAGCCCATTTCTCCCATTTCACGGTGCCATTTTCTCAGCCACCATAAAGTGTGTGTTAAAGGTGCAGTGTGTACATTTTAGCGGCATCTAGCGGTGAGGTTGCGAATTGCAATATAGAGAGTTTACGGTGGCCAACACAGAACAAAGATATCATCATCTCAGACAGAATAGAGTAGCCAGTCAAGCAAATGCGCTCTGTAGAGCAGTTTGTCCATTTAGGGCTACTATAGAAACATGCCGGCGCAAAATGGCGACTTAACATGTAAGGGGACCCGCGGTGTATGTAGATAGAAACAGCTCATTCTAAGGTAATAAAAATCGTTCATTATGTAAGGTTTTTATACACCACTGAAAACAGTTATGTATATTATATTGCATTTCTGTCAATAGATCCTCCTAAAATGTACACATTGCACCTTCAAAGTTAACATGCAGGCTTTATAGCCTACTAGTGGCAATTGACTAACGAAATATACAATTTTAACAATTTTACCATATCAATGTTTTTTATGGACCCTTGAACTCTGCACATATTATTACTGTTGAAATCATTTCAAAGCTCTGTTTCTCGACCACGTAAAGGATGCTTTAAAGCTAAAATTGAACTTCATACTAGAGGTAATGGTCTAAAAAATCCAAATTTTAAACAGTTTTATTGTACCAGGCTTTTAAATGACACTTTAAATTTTCATAGCTATATAAATGACTTGACTAAATTCATAAGCATTAAATGCAGTTGGGGTTTATATATATATATATATATATAAAAAAAAAAAAAAATCTAAATTTGGATAGTTTATCTATAGTAGCAGAGAAAGGAACAGGAACATTTCCGTTGTGTTGTCGCTTTGTCATTGTGTTGTGGCTTGATTCTGTGGTGTTGTTAACTTATATTTGCTTTTTAATTATTGTTCCTTTGTACAAGGGGTTTTTGTTGTGTTGTACCCCTTGTATACCATACAAGTGGGTCTTACTGATGTATTTTATTTCGTAGATGGTGGATAAGATGGATTTTCTATTTTTTTTTTTTTTTTTATCTGATAAGAAGACATGCACATAATCTATGATGGAAACACATTTACCAAATGAATCCCTCGATGCACAACAAAGACGTCACGTGACCTCAGAAGGGGATGTGACTGGATAACTGTAACCAGCAGACCATTTTTACTGAACAGCATCTCAAATGTTGGTTGGTCTAAAATGTGTGAGCTAAAGTCCCTCAATAAAATAACCAAACAACTAACTATTTTTTATGACAGATATTTTGATCGAATTAAATTATTAAAACTTCATAGTTATCACATGTTACTTTATCACAATCATAGTTATAGTTATCATCCATGGTCTGAACGGGCCTGAACTGAAACTTGTCTCTTGGATCTTTCTGTCTTTGTCTGTAGAGCTTGAGCTGTAAGATCAGAGCAGTGTGTGATGTGGAGGGATTTAATGTCATACCAGGCTGTGATTCACTCTCCTGTGATGATGGAGTACTTGCCTCGAATTTCAGCTTCCAAACTCTCACATTACCATTCTGTCTCCATCTCTATACACTCCATATCAGACTGTGTGGATCTCAGTGCTGATCTGAGGCCAGTTTCATCATTGTAGATGTGCAAGAGACAGCAAACCCAGGACACTGATCTTAGGCCAGGTATTGCAGTTTGAAGGACTACCAACTTTTACAAGAGTGCCATGGATGAAGTTTTTGGTATATAAATTATTGTGTTAATAATAAATAATTCAACCTGGGTTATTAACACACTATTAACACAATAAAAAAAGAACAAAAAAGCACACTTTATGCTGTTCAGTATGTTATTGCACACTTTTTTGGCTAAAGAAGTATGTGAAATGATATTACATGAAGTTTATGTTGCTCTTCAATCAGTGTAAATGTTGGTACTGACATAAAGACATGTCACATCACATCTTTCCTTCTCAATAAGACATGGATAATGCCTCTTGTCTCAGTAAAGAGCAGCCACATTAATTGGCCAAAATGACCAGATTACAAATCATTCAACTTGGAATTCCATATAAGCTCTCAAAACTGATGATATCCCCTGAATAAATGCCCAGATGAGTTTATTTTGATTTCAGTGCTGCCTACATTTAACCATAGCAAAACAGTTAAACACTATGTGGTTTGACAATGAAAATACATTTTAATGATAAATTAGGTGATAGCATTGTTCATATTTAATTGCATATGTGACCCGTGCTGGCAAAATAAGTCAGAATGCGCACAGGCTAGTTACGAGCTACAGGCAAAAAAAGTGGAAAATGTCAATTTTGGTTGAATTTGAGGTTCCCTTTCATTGGAACTTCGAGCTGCGTCGAGACGCATTGGGAATGCTCCTGTGTGATTGCGTCATGAAGCACTTGTGAAATCGGTCCAATGGCGTGAAGGAACGTCAGAGGCAGGTGATGTCACAGACCAGGAAACTATAAAGCATACCCAGAACAAAGAACGCCAGATTCTGTTTCTTCAGCAAGCGCTCCGTGTTATCATGGGTCTTATTTGGTGTTGTCTGTCAGTTACATATACAGAAACAATCTCTTTGTTTGAGGACAAGAGTATCATTACATACACCTTCAATATATATATTTCCTGCCTTCTAGGTCACAATCTCAGTGTCTGGGATTACCGTTCTTTTCCACACCTCCACACCGAGGTTTCAAGTTCGTGGAAAAGACCGGTTCAATATAGAGTGTTCAGCCCCCAAAGGACCTCTTTGGCGATTCTGTTACCTCGGTCGTAGAGAGGTTTCAGTAGACTAAAAAACAGTCTGCACGCGTTCCAGAGATTTCTTCTCCGTCGTTCTCCACCCCCTGAAGCTGCTGGGCGGGAGCAGCCTCGGCCATATGCCAGCTCCTCACACCGAGCGCAACAAAAACAAAGTGTTGCCACTCGTGCTCCCCCGCAGAAAGCTTGGGGACAGGGTCGGTTGGCACAACCGAAGCCTTCTAGGGATAAGACAGATTTGAGGACTGTTATTATTGCCAAGAAGGCTTCGAAAAGGTCCAGACGCCAGAAGCGCCAGACCTCTGAGGGCAGACCCCTCCGAAGAGGGACGCATTGGGAACTCTCCTGCGTGATTGCGTCATGAAGCACTTGTGAAATTGGTCCAATGGCGTGATGGAATGTCAGAGGCGGAATGTCACAGACCAGGAAACTATAAAGCATACCCAGAACAAAGAACACCAGCTTCTGTGTCTTCAGCAAGTGCTCTGTGTTATTGTGTTACCTCCTCACACCGAGCGCAACAAAAACAAAGTGTCGCCACTCGTGCTCCCCTGCAGAAAGCTTGGGGACAGGGTCAGTCAGCACAACCGAAGCCTTCTAGGGTTAAGACAGATCTGAGGACTGTTATTATCGGCAAGAAGGCTTCGAAGAGGTCCTGATGCCAGAAGCACCAGACCTCTGAGGGCAGCCACCCTCCAAAGGGGGACCTATATCACACTACATGGTATCCGCTCTTCTTCTGTGCCCTCTGGGGGCCGTTCTGCGCAGCAGTCTCCACCGATCCTCCGAGGAGGGTTTGATTTGATTAGGCTGTTCCCTGCCGGTTTGCCGCTTCAGGGCGCCGAATTGAATGCTCAAAAAACATCAGAGGCCAGTCTCGAGAGACTGGTTCCCTTAGTACATTTTTTGGCAGAATGGAAACTTCTATTAAATATTTCTCAATGGGTACTGCATATAATAGAAAAGAGTTACAGAATTCAGCTCGGGTCTCGCCCGCCCAAGTTCAGTGTGGTCCTCCCTACGGTGGTGGACCCCGAGCAGTCTCTGGTATTGGAACAGGAGGTTTTGACTCTCTTGAAAAAAGGAGCTATAGAAAGGGTTTCTACTCCCAGGAAGCTGTCAGGTTATTACAGCCGTTACTTCATTGTTCCAAAGAAGGATGGAGGGTTGCGCCCACTTCTTCCAGCTCAAAGGATTCAACTACGATGCAGACACGTCTCTTGCTTGTATAAATTTGACTCTATCAGCCGTAAATGGGGTGAAACTAGGCCAGTCACTCACTGTAAAACAGTTTCAGAGACTGTTAGGTCTGAAGGCAGCTATGTCCAATGTAATACTTTTTGGCCTGCTGTACATGAGACCTTTACAGTGGTGGCTCAGGACCAAGGGGTTTTCTCCAAGGGGAAATCCATTTCGCATGATCAAAGTCACGCGGCGATGCCTTCGTGCCTTAGTCATGTGGAAGAAGCCTTGGTTCCTGTCCCAAGGACCTGTGTTGGGAGCTCCTTGTCATCGCATAATGCTAACGACGGATGCATCTCTCACAAGTTCGGGGGCGATCATGAGCGGTCGCTCGGCTCAGGGTCTTTTGGAGGACCATCTTCTTTCCTGGCACATAAATCGGCTGAAAACGATGGCGGTATTTCGAGCTCTCAAATACTTCCTCCCAGACCTGAGGTGCCATCACATGTTGGTCCGCATGGACAACATGTCGGTGGTCTCTTACATCAACCATCAGGGGGGTCTGAGGTCACGTCACCTGTGCAACCTGGCCCATCAGATCCTCCTATGGGCCCAGGGGAAGCTTCTGGGTCTGGACGCTACGGTACAGGTGTAGCCGAGGCTACGTCTGTACGCCTTCCCCCGATTGCTCTGCTCCCGGGAGTTCTGGAGAGGGTTCGCTGGGACAAGGTCTGTCTCATATTAGTAGCCCTTTTCTGGCCAACCCAAGTTTGGTTCTCAGACCTAGTGTCTCTCCTTGATGGCTCTCCTCTGGAGATTCCTGTCAGACAGGACCTCCTGTCTCAAGCGGGCGGCTCGATACTTCACCCCTGCCCGCAGTTGTGGAAACTGTGGGCCTGGCCTCTGAGGGGGCTAGGTTCATAGAATCCGAGCTCTCAACTGAGGTTGAGATGTGTACGTTTTCTGAGAGGAGTACCTTTCCTTTGTCCAAGAAGAATGCCGTTTTTCTCTGTTTTTTCCTCGATGACTCGCGCTTCATCAGCACAAGTTTGGTATGTTTTAAAGCAAAGCATTTCAGCTTTGTGGATATTCATAGCGAATTATCGATGGCATGAGTGAGCCAATGAAATGTGATTTTCAAACTCATGCCAATGTAAACGATCTTATTCGTGTTGTAAACATCCTAAGCTGTGCACAAAGATGCCTCAGACAGCACACGATCCCGATTTGCACATACACACAGAATTACACTATTTCAAAATATCTGTCTTGGCGAGAATTCACACAAAAATTATCTGTTATTTCTTAAGTGAACGTTTGGTTAACTGTTGGGAAAAAAACATCTGATGTGTAACATTATATTATATCCGTGCAGTACAGTAGGTAATACAGTACAGTGGTAATGTATAATAATATGGCTGTCTGTTTCATTAATGTTAATCAAACAATTGTGGTATCATGGGGAAAAAAAAGTATAGAACAGCCTATATATTTTTCCTTTAGATATTTGGTTTTGACTTGGTGTGTGCCAAATGTGGTGGTATTACCAGGGATTTTAAGGTAGGGATGCTAGGTGATTTTGTTTTGGAACCTTCAGAAAACTCGATTTTTCTCAAAATTGACTTTGCTGACTCTATCGACTTCAAAAAGGTGTAGCTCAGACACTCTTTTTGTCTGATTGTCTGATACATCTTTTTGAAGGTGTTTTTTTTTTTTTTTTTAAATAGAGAATGTGGAAAAAAGCATATCATCAAATATGCCTTAACTGGGGAATTCTGTCCATATGCTAAATATTAAAAATATATATTTATACATATAGTAATCTCCTTCTTTCTTTTATCCTGTTTTTATATCCTCACATACAAAAGATACACACAATTAGACAAATGTGTATGTATGTAGTGTTACTGACTAGTCTTGATGCACATCAAAATCCAAAATCCATTATCTAACATAATTATTTGTTAGTGATTGATAACTTTTATGACTGGACTTTGCCTGTTACTACACTACTACAGAGTTTTAATGCCACAGCTGTTCATATAATAACATGGTTGTCTAATGATTGAGCCTGCATTTTTGTAAGTATAATGTTGAATTAAATAGCCTATGAAATTGAACTGAATTTCAAACAACATTGAATGCTTTGTGAACAACATGAAGATTAATACATACAGAGATGGTTTTATTGAATCTTACACTAAAGCACAAGGGAGGTGGCAGCATGAGTACTTGTTTAACGTGTGCATGCTGATTTACCCTAATGTCTTTTAATGTTATGTAATTAGCTTGTCATTTGTCATTATTAATATGTCATGGCCTTATGAAGCAGCAATAATTTCTCAGATAAAAGATCTTTTCATCGCTGACCTTGAGCCAAAATATTTAGATTTGTGAACCCACATTCAGTCATATTTCTAAATCACTAAGGCAGCTTTGTTTTATTCTATTCATAGATCAAAATATGAGGCTGAGAATGTCTTTTGCCCATAAGTGTATATTTACAAATGAATAGTTTTAATTTAAACAAATGACTCAATTCGCTGATGATGTCAAAGGCATGATGACTAATGCTTTGCCTGGCATAGCGCCACAAATGATTGGTTTTCTATTGCATCAAAATCAAAGATACATAGATCATGATAAACCGCTTGGATAAACCAATGTGGCCTGGACATCTCTTTATTAAAGACACAGAACTGAGAACTAAAATGCTCTTAAAAAAATTATTCTTCATTTCATATTAATAGAGATACTGCAGATGTTTCTGGAATGATGGAATGTTCTTTTTGTTTTTTACATTGTGAGGTTAAACTGTTTTTTGTTTTTTTTTTCCTTAATTTTTGAGACAGCAGCGCCGATGGAGCTCCATAAAAAAGTGTCTAAATTCAGTTGAAGAGGGCACTACATACATACATTGTAGTTGCAAAATGAAATACAAAAATACTCTTCCTCCCACACTCTTAAAGGCAAAGTTTCTAGAACCCTAAAGTTTTCAGTCAGGCACTTCTATATAGAACCTTATAAGGAGTTCCCATCATGGGATACTTTTATGGATTTAGTTTTAATTTTTTTTTTTTTTAATTTATTTTCTATTTTGTTTAAAGTTTATGAATTAAACAGCTTGTATACATAATTTCACACTATAAAATTATAAATTTAAATAACTTGTTAACCCTGTTAAATGCACAAATGTTTCGCCAATCATTATTACATATTCGGGTCTTTAGCGACCCTGATCTATATCTAACACAGATGGATCTCTACCTGTCGCGATAATGTAAAACTCACCTGATATTAGAGTAACAATTACGGAAGAATAAAACAAAACATATATTGTTACCTTTTGGAGCTTGGAAGGGTTCAGTTTGAGCAGATGATTTGTACAATAATCACTGTCCTTGTCAGAGCTCATTTCCCAGTATACATTCAGCATCATATTCTCAAAACTCTCATTTTCAACATCTTCAAACTAAATATTTTGATTGCTGACAGCTTCTTCACCAGATCCACCATCAAGTGATGGTGACACTAATATTTGATTGCGTTCTGTACTTTCAAGTTTTGCTTATGATACTTCCTATTATTTTGTTTTCTGCCTGCAGTAACTATGAGTGAATCATCACTTCATCTTCATTAGACATTGCCACCTTGTGGAATAAAGGTGAACTGCACTTAGTCATTAAAGATTCAACAATTTGTTACGGACAGAAGGGCAGGAGACACAGATATGCAAGCAGATGGTAGTTTTATTGGAGAACAGCACGGTAAACACAGTAATGCAGGTAAGTTGGTGGTAGATGGAGACTTAATGGAGTGATAACTGAACACTGATATAGGCCTTGTCTTACAGGTTTGCAGATCGTGGCTGGGGTGATGACCGGTGACAGGATGAACACACGATGAAGGTGGGTACACTCACACACAAGCACGGAGACTGGGAAAACATGCTGGAGTAGAACAGGTAAGTATTTCAAAAGTCTTGGCAATCAACATGAAGAGTCCTTCATTAGAACGAGACCGGACAACTGACTGAGGTGAGTGGTGTGCTTTTAAGTCTGTAGTGATGAGGTGCTGATGGGGAACAGGTGTGTGTGTTTAGTACTCTGGTGAGGGAGTGCACTGTGATTGGATGATGGTGGAGCCTGGCATGTCTGTGACACAACTGTTGTGCAGAAAAAAATATACTTACACTGTTACACACCTTGGGTCATTTTATAGCGGCCCTATACAATTTTTACAAAAAATGAATGAGAAAACAGGCATTCTTTTATAATTGTATAAGTTTTGTCTTGTTATATTGTTTATAATGAATTGATTGAGGAATACTAAGCAGGTTGATGTCTAACTTTAAAAAATGAAAGAGGAAGAGGATAGTGAATGCATGAATAAATGTTTTACATGTTTACACAGCGCAACGCCTCTGCACTTACTCATGATTTTTCTCAACAAGGGGACAAGAGAGGTGTCAATCAATACATTGGAAAACAAAGTAACTTGCATTACTTATTTGAAAAAGAAACTAAGACATTTTGTTATAAATTTGTTATAAAAGTTACTTTACTACTTGAAAAAAGTAATCTGATTACATAACTTACCCCTAACATTGATCATTTAAGACATTTCTCCTTATAAAGAACCTTTTTGCCATCTATATAGAACCCTACTGAACCTTTTTTCTCTCAGGGTGCATCCTTTATAGTTTAGGCAAACAAATGCACATTAAACTGGATAGGAGAATATTTTGAAAAATTGCACACTTCATTTTAGGGCTTAACTCAGTTTAATTGTAACTGCATTAAAAAAAACAAAATCTGATTAGATTATTTTTCATTTTTTAAACAATGAAGCTTCCTTGAGTCAGCCAGCATTACATCCAAGGTTGTACCTACAAAATTCAGTAGATGATATTGTCCTTGAGTTGTCCTGGATGGCCGCCTTCACCCTTCTGGACTCCCAGCTCTATTTACAGTCCCTCTATGCCTCTGCCAAATAAGAGGGGTTCAAATAGGGCTGTTAGGGGCCACTAGAGAGGAACTCATTTTATCACAATATATGCTGAGAAATCAATGCGGTCTTTGAAATGGCTGTTTTCTTTATAGGCAGGCAGGGTGTGTGGCAAAGGGTTGTGTGTGTGTTAGCGTCTGGTTTGTGTGTATGTTCTATTTTATATGCCCCAAAAGCTGAGAAAGTAAGAATGGTGGAAAATGAACCAACAGATGCTGTTTTGGACCTTTGTAAAGTTGTCATGCTGTTTCGTCATCCTGATGGTTTTGCTTTTAATGACTAAACAATCAAAAGTGTATTGCAGCACGAGTGTGGACTCTCAATGTAAACAACTCCAGAATATCATCATATTTGGATATTATTGTTTTGAGATGGAGCCACTATTGACTTTACAGCGACTGCCCAAGCAGTGAAAAAAGTACCATTAGAGTTTGTGCCAGATCGTGTTTGTGCCACATGACACACATAGGAAAGTCTTGGTGGAAGTCCAGTCGAGACCTTTTGCAGAAATATTTAGTTTATGATTAATCATGATTAAAAAGCCCACTGGTCCTTTTCTTCTACAATGACAAACTTGATGCTGAAAATGGCTCTATTTAAAGGGCAAAAATGTTAACGACTTTAGTGGTATGGATACATACCAGAGACAGAGTTAAGAAAGGTATGTGACAACATCAGTGCTGATAATCAGACCAACAGCATAATTTCAAGTGTGATATTTCTTTTCTACTGCAATTCAGTAAACAAGATGATAATTTTGAATAACTAAAATAGTCAGCAACTTTATCTATTTTCCATCAACATTCAGGATTTTTTAACTCCAAGCAACACGCAACAGTGGAGTTTCATTACTGAATGAATCACTGTTTGTGCACACATCATTTGAGTGAATGATTTATTGACTTGCTCATAAATACTTGTTTTGTTCCTGAATGAATCTGCATTTTTTATTGAATCGCCTGAATGAATAATTAAATGACTCACTCATAAAGATGGGCTGCTTCCGAATATGCTATATAGTAGGCCAAAAACAGTATGTGAAATAGTAATACAATATGTTCTAATTCACAGTATTTATAAAACATTATAAATTATTATAAAAAGTATTACCTACTACTTGTGCCGGGATTCTGAAGTGTGCATCCAATGGACACACTAGGTGTGTTCGACTTGAACTGGCACTGCTCTCTAATTGCTCTTGCGGTGCTTTGATTACTTTGATGTCATGCACCGATCGATTTGTGCAGCACCCCTTCAAGTCGAACACCCCTTTTATTATCCCATGAGGCCACGGGAAAGGAATTGTGAATTGTATTGAAGCAACCCAACTGACACTGGTAGGTCACATGACAATAATAGCATGTAGTATGTCCGTATTACATTCATACTTTACATAATCATACTATATAGATCTTACTTTTGGACACAAAGTGGTTGCAAAGTAAGTACTTATTCAAAAGAAGTACCTACTCAAAGCCACTTGTTCTATTCATGAATGAATCAGTGTTTTTGACCAAATTGGTTGAGTGAATGATTTAGTGACTAACTCATAAAGACTCATAAAGACACTTGAATTAACCTAACTTGCAGTGACAGTCACTGAAATACACAAACTGAGTCTTTAGAACTTGAGTATTTAGCTTTTGAGCTGTTATCAGCACTCTTTTAAGGCTGCACAGCAAAATCAAATTCGAACACTTTTATGGAGAAGTACTAAGTTCTTATTTGGTCGACTTCAAAAAAAAAAAAAAAAAAAGTAAGCTCCTATGTATTACCAGCTGCATTTCTTATTTATTTTTTTTTATCTTTCAACATCTCTATTATTGACAGTGTGAGCTTCTTTTTCTTAGCAAGAGGGGCTCAAAAAGTAACAAGGCTGTCAGTCACACTAAATTGCAACCATTCACAGAGATATGTCAGTCTTGATTTCCAGGGTTAGGCTGCAGTTTATCTTCCTCTTTCATCCAATTAGGATACAAGTTCTCTTTAAAAAGTCTATGTGACATTGAGCAATACCATCATGCTTGTATCCTCATCACAATCACCAGTACTGAGTTCTCATTTAGATCACAGTGGGGATAAACCAGCACTCAAACGATTGAACATGCAATGTGGCACACACACATTCGCTTACACTTGCCTTTTCCTGTCCTACACATGTACAGACACCAACATGTGCTCTCACATGCACACAAACACACCATATGGAGACTCGCCGTGTGAGATAACCAGCAAACCCGGCCTGACAGGCTCGGCTGGGCCATTATTGAATTGCAGTGAAGACTATATTACTTTAGAGTGAGATAAAAGACTACATACAAGACAGATGGGAGGGGGACATCAAACAAGACCATGTCCATATTGTGCCAAGAGTAATCCTGTTGAAGGCAGCCTTGATTTCCCTTAGGCCAGGTGCCATTTCTCCTTGAATAATTCTACTCTGGCTTTGGCCTTCCTTCATCATCCCCCTCTCCTCTTCTTTCTTCTTGCTTTCTCCAGCACACTCCTTCCATATCCAATGTACAAACGCGAGGCTCTGATGATATGATTGAAATTCTTCAAAATCTTTTAATTTCACCAGGTGTGCTAGGGCCCATGCTAGATGCCTGAGCATACAAAGGAGGAAATCCCAAGGGAAATCCACAGCACATGCACGCAGGAAAGCCTTCCGAAGCAACAAGCGCCAATGTCAAAGCAGCTTGCCGACAACAAGCTTTTCATTATCTTAGGTATTTATTGGACTTGTCTTGGTCCAATAAGCATCATTCACGCCTTCAACAGCAAATTAGCTGTGATGCACTTGACAAGATAAAGCAAACTAGGGAATGCTCTCGGGAAAGTAATAACTCAAAAAGTTTGTTTAAAAAAGCTCTTAAGGTATCTTGTTTTACTCAAGTAGTGCTTCATTGAAATGCAATGCTTAATCATTAAAAAAGTATTTTACACCAATCAGGCATAACATTATGACCACCTTCCTAATATTGTGTTGGTCCCACTTTTGCTGCCAAAACAGCCCTGACCTGTCGAGGCATGTACTCCACTAGACCCCTGAAGGTGTGCTGTGGTATCTGGCACCATGATGTTAGCAGCAGATCCTTTAAGTCCTGTAAATTGCGAGGTGGGGCTCAATGTATCGGACTTGATGGGATTAAGATCTGGGGAATTTTGAGGCCAAGTCAACACCTCAAACTCATTGTTGTGCTCCTCAAAACATTCCTGAACCATTTTTGCTTTGTGGCAGAGCACATTATCCTGCTGAAAGAGGCCACAGCCACCAGTGAATACTGTTTCCATGAAAGAGTGTACATGGTCTACAACAATGCTTAGGTAGGTGGTACGTGTCAAAGTAACATCCACATGGATGGCAGGACCCAAGGTCTCCCAGCAGAACATTGCCTAAAGCATCACACCTTCTTCCCATATGCCACGTGTTCCCAAGGTAAGTGACGCACACGCACCCGGCCATACACGTGATGTAAAAGAAAATGTGATGTACGCAACAAACTGTGCTGCACTGTGGATTCTGACACCTTTCTATCAAAACCAGCATTAACTTCTTGAGCAATTTGAGCTACAGTAGCTTGTCTGTTGGATCGGACCACACGGGCCAGCCTTCACTCCCCATGTGCATCAATGAGCCATGACCCCGTCGCCGGTTCACCACTGTTCCTTCCTTGGACCACTTTTGTAAGATACTGACCACTGCAGACCAGGAACACCCGAAAAGAGCTGCAGTTTTGGAGATACTCTGACCTAGTCGTCTAGTCATCACAATTTGGCCCTTGTTAAACTCGCTCAAATCCTTACACTTACCCCATTTTCCTGCTCCTAACACATAAACTTTGAGGACAAAATGTTCACTTGCTGCCTAATATATCCCACCCACTAACAGGTGCTGTGGTGAAGAGATAATCAGTGTTATTCACTTCACTTGTCAGTGGTCATAATGTTATGCCTGATCGGTGTTACGACTGAGACAAATCAGACACAATTATTTGTTATAGTTAACCAATAATTGTTTAAAGCTCACTCTGGGGCCTGTCCCCCATCCCCCGAGAAGTTCTCAGTTACAAGTTTTATTGCGCCAAAGAATGTGGGTTGCCACATGGAAGAGCAGAGACAAAGAGACACACAGAAAACCTGCATCTTTCCCACAGAAAACAGACTTTTTCTGCATTAATTTATAGACAGACTGTTCTATAAATGAACATGCATATCCCCAGGAAATGGTATCCATTATTATTGTTTGTTGTATTGTACTCAGTATTGTATTCACGTTTTATGATACATTTAAGGTAACTTCAATTATGCCATGTTTAGTGTCTATGGGTTCGTATCAAGAAGATTTAAATGCTTGTGTATGCGATATGTCGATACCTGTGCAACACATCAGTATTACAAGAATCTTTAATAGTTCTTCTTTAACAACTTGGTTGTAAAAGCCCTGACAGGAGGAATGTTGTCACCTGGAAATACAACATTTTCATTGGTCAGGTCAACCCTAAGAGGTGTGACTTTGACCAGAGGTTAAAAGCCAGTGCACAACGCCCCTCCCTCTCTCTCTCTTGCTTCTTGGACGACTGAAGAGACCCCCTTTGCTGCAAGCCTCTTCAGGCCTGCAACCCAGCCATGTGCTCAACTATGAGAAAGAGAAAGAACTCTTTCCCCACTAAGAGTCAAATTAACGGCTTAAGTTGTTTCATATTTCTTCATCCAACGCAGAAAATACTGACTACAACTTCGGACCGAATCATCAAGGATTTCTCCTCAGCCTGCAAATCAGATGCTACTCGACCTAAAGGCATTTTTGCAAGTATCGTACTTTTGAACACTAATTTGAGAACCAACTTTGTTAGCAAACTAATGGTCTGTTCCAGAGTGTTTTTGACTTTTCCCCATAGCTCCATCTTCTGTCCCACTTCCAATTCAACTCTATCATTGCTCATTTTTACTTATGTACGTGTGTGATTTGCATGTATGTTGTGTGTTTGTTAGCTTAGTTATGTGTTTGTGATTTAGTTAAATAAAACTTGTGTGCTCAATGACTCAATGTCCCTGATAACGATTCGATCACAGCTACGTGCTAGGAAAGCCAAATTTTTCGGTCTTGAAAAATTGATAGAAGATCAATACTGAGTGTTTGCTGGCCAAACAGATTAATTAATTGTCATATTAATTTTATCACATTAAGTTAATTTTATTAACTGATCCAAATATTTATAATTAATTTTAACTAGTTATGATTAATTATCATATTTGTTTAAGCTAATTTGCTGCAGTGTATATGTAAATTACATTGAGAAACTGTATTTGAAATTAATAAGGAGCAATTTATAAATGATACAAAAAACAAAACAATTATTTATTATGATTTATTTCATTTGACATGCACAAGGACTAAAGAGCCACTAACAAGTAATTGATTCAAGTTATTTATTTTTATGATTCAAGTTATTTATTTTTATAATTTAAATATTAACATATTGAAGTTTGTCAGTTAAAACATGAGCTTAGTGATTCAATTAAATCAATTAGCTGTTTTATTCCAACCGTTAATCCTGGTCCAGGGCTTCTGTAAATATTTAGTTATAGTACATATGTTATAATATAATTATGATTCACTAAGTTTATTGCTGCATCGCAAAAATAGTTAGTAATGCATAAGTTGTAACTTGGTGCTCCTTTTTACATCGCAGCTATGTTAAGTTGTAACTTACTGTACTCACAGATGGTCCATCCAGCCTCTGGTAACTCTAGCATTGCGGCAACTCTAGTTTTGCCTATCAAGCACCACCATGTAAACTTGAATTCAATGTTTTTTTTTCTTTATACAGTTTGTCCAAATTAAATACATTTTTTGATGTAATATATCATTCAGTCAAAGTAAGTAAACCAAAAACTATCAGTGAAATATTTACTGATGCCTTTTAACTCATTTTGCTTGTTTTTTCCTTTGTCAATCAAGTCGTTAACAGGAGGCGTTTAGCTCTCAAAAGGTTCCCTGAGGGAACACTAGTGTTGGGGAAGCTGCTTTGAAACTGTAGCTTGTCAAGCTGCACGTTGCTCATAATTCAAAGTTCAACGACACTCAAGCTGCTCTTTTGAAAAGGGGTATCAGGCACAAAAAACAATGAGGATCTGAGTTAGAATGATGGCATTAAACAGAATTTGATCAGATCAATTCACACTAAATACAGGGACGTAGGAAGGATCCACTACTGACAATACAGGCTGGCAGAGGGAAACTCCTGAAAAGTAATTTACTATGTCCCATTAAGTGTGCAGCAATATGCACCTCATCATTGAGTTTGTCTGAATGATCAAGAAAGCTGTGCATTATAACTGTTGCTCTGGGATTCATCATGAAAACAAGTTGCGCCCCCTCTTTAATTAAAATATGAATAAAGCATCATGAATTTATAAACAGCATGCAGAACATGCCACATCCGCTTGGCAAGGTAACGACTCAGCTTCTTTGCATTTTTACGGTTTGTGTGTGGCGATAATATTAAGAAGAACAATTAAGTAACATTATTAATTTTTAATGAGGCCTAAATAATGTCCCCCTTGGGCCTTTCACCTCATGGTTTTAATTAATAAGCACTTGGTACACATTACAGCTTTCAATTATAAATGGGGGAGGAATGGCCAGGCAATCAGTGGACAAATTTAATCCATACGCTCATCGAGGGTCGGAGAGGTGGCTTTTTAATCAAGCTCCTCGGGCCCAAACATGGAGAAAGGAATTTGTCCATCCATCATAGTGTGAAGACAGAAGGCAGGAAGGAGGGGATTTTTGAACTTCGAGAGTATTCCTTAATGAGTTGGGATTAAGACGGTAATGTAGATTGAAAAGAGAGAATTCATAAGAGGGAAAAAAGAAGCAGAATTCCACAAGGAGGAATAGGATAAATGAGATGCAAATTAGCCCACGTTTGTTGGCGGTTAAGGACAGCTGAAGTGTCTCATCAACAGCAGTGAGCATTAGCAAAACAAGTCCAACAGTAAATTCAAAATGAATAGAAGCAAAATTGTACAATTTCATTATTTGCTGACAAGATGCTAGTTGCTTGGCTTTTATTTGTGGTGAGATTTAAACCAATAAAAAGATTTATACTACATTTTTATTTTGTTTGCCAAATGTATGGTCTACAATCATTTTCCAAACATTCCATTTTGGTTGCAGGAACAGTAACTACAAAGCTACACTATGGGTTTGTCTCAATCAGCTTCCTAGGTCATGAATCAGTATATTGTGTACACAAATTCATGCACTGGTAAGGACAGTAAGGACCCTGGCTCACTACACATTAGGACACTGACAGTGACATGAAAACGTCCTCGTCGTAAATACTTTGATTGTTACACATACCTGCAACCGTAACCTGTCACAGTTGATCTAACCCTAACAGCAAATGTGATGCTATGCAAATGTTGGTTTGAGTTTTGTTATGGGTATTGTCACTTTCCCATTTCTACTTGCAAACTCTTTCAGGTTCGAGGTTTATTTGTTGTGGCTTTACACTATTACGACATATTTCACCCATAACCTTTAAAGGGTTAATTCACCCAAAAATGAAAATTATGTCATTAATTACTCACCCTCATGTCGTTCCACACCCGTAAGTCCTTTGTTC
Organism: Elopichthys bambusa; assembly: GCA_037101425.1. Lineage (NCBI taxonomy): Eukaryota > Metazoa > Chordata > Actinopteri > Cypriniformes > Xenocyprididae > Elopichthys > Elopichthys bambusa. The sequence continues at coordinate 42,035,894 of CM074432.1, read as the reverse complement.
ATCTTCGGAACACAAATTAAGATATTTTTGATAAAATCCAATGGCTCAGTGAGGCCTCCATTGCCAGCAACGACATGATGGTGAGTAATTAATGACAGAATTTTCATTTTTGGGTGAACTAACCCTTTAAGCTACTCAAGAACTTCAGCATCCACTTGAAAATTATAATGTTTAAAGGGCGTTCAAAATTGTAAAAATATTTTTATAAAATTGCAATATCATTAAAAGGAGGTCCCTTTTTTTTATTTTTTTTATTTAAAGAATGTTCCTAGCCTTTAAAAATAACTTTCACATAATATTAGTTAAAGTTGTTGGAATGTTTACTATTTGGCGGATAGTGGTTTACCTCCATACTACTCGTAGTTGTGTGGTTGGTTGTCAGGGTGTTGCTATGTTTTGCTGAATTTCAACTAGGGAACTTTCAGACCAGAGACAGTCTGGCACACTTACTTCCTGTCATGTGCATGCGCTTTCAAGTGGCCAAGTGTGGGTATTTGGACAGGCCCAGAGTCTTGTCAGTTTGTTGCCATGTGTTGGTGGATTCCAACTAAGGTGTTCTAAGGTTGCTAAGGTGTTCTAAGTGTTTCTAGCACATTACTTTATTGCAGGTCGGTTTATGCCGATTAAAGCTTGTCTAAAGCTGGTCTTGCTGGCCTGAGAGATGATCTCTGTGGGATGATTTTTCCCTTGTTTGTCTATCTCTTCCCACACCACTCTATACTGTATGCCATTTTACTGAATCAATTGACGACTCAAGCTGAGTAGAAGGTGAGAGGGCCATTGCCCTTCTAGTTCAAAGCACACTTTAAAGGACAAAACCACTTCTAAACCTTCTTGCAAAAGGGGGAAGGCCCTCCAGTACCCTGCTTTCATTAGCAACAATTTCTTTTTACATTTTGCTTGTGTACAAGTGTCTTAGATCCCTATGAAGCAATCTTGACTTGCCTTATGTAGCCTTCTTAACACCTTGAGTCACAGCCGGCTGACTGAAAGCCATCAGCTTCAACAACAATAGGTTTTATCCCCTGAAGAGAAGGAGATAATTCAGAACACTCCTGCGGAGAGAAGCGCATGTTGGTGAGAATGATAGAAATAAGGAGGTCTGCCATGGTTTCCTCTAATGTTTCAAGAACAGAGAAGTTGTTTTGATGTGTATAATGTCTGTTGGAGTGCATGAGGTTTCAGAAGAAATTGAGGACTCTTCTTATTGGTGGGGTTTAGTGCCGACTGAGGCTTGTAGACAATGGGATTAGTCTGTGAAATGCTGGCACAGTTTAACTGGTGTTTTTTTGAGAAATGATCTTAAAATATGCACCAACACGCACACATCTAGAAAACAGTTAAATAAAATGAAATAAAAACTCCCTGTTTGACATTTGGGAGTTTTATATTTGTGTGTACATAAGCATTTATGGAAATCAGTTGTAAAATGCATTGTAAAATGGTCTCATAATATGCACTACCAGAAGGCTGGTTAATTAAAGAGTTCAATACATGAATTTGTAAAAATTATTTTAATGTTCTTTGAGATTCATTTATAATGTTATTTATTTATTTATCTTTGCAAAAACCTTTTTTTTTTCACATACATTTTCACTGTTCTTTTTCTCTTGTTATTACCACTGATGTAAGCAATAAATACTTATTTTTTCTTTTCCTGAAAATTACTATGTTGTTCCCAAGTGGCAAACTCCCCCAGTTTCTCTTGAAGCCAATACGGAAGTGACTTAAACTGCAATTCATTGACTGGCCACTAGGGACAGGCTCCAAAAGAGAGCATAATCTAATTGAGCCCCATGTTAAAATGCTCAACTTTACAGCAGAAAAAAAAAAAAAAACCTGGTACAAATTGTGGTTTTGGTCTATACAGCTAATTTTGCCCTTCATGGCAACTCATCTGTTTAAATTATATTAAGCCTTAAAGTTCTGCATAATTAAGGGCATGGCTACTTGAGTGACAGGTAGATTGCGCTGCTGTCTGTGAGCCCTCACGTTACCTCAGCTAATTCCAGCTGCTGAATTTGGCATCTCTGCCGTGTTTGTGCTTTTTTCAGGATTATTTCATATAATTATCAAATAATATGGCTTGCTGTGCTTATGGTCGAGACAGATGTATGTCTGTACATGCACACACATGCGGAAAATAAACAACACATGTTGTTGGATCGTCTTGACATTGGCTAACAGTTTTGTTCATGAGATTTACTACACTGACATTGGCTGGAGAATATACCTCTCAAGACTCCACAAAATCCGACAGAACTGCTTGGATATTACAACTAAAACTTTTTAGTTTTGAACGTGGGCTCATTTGTTTGTCCAATGTCCAATGTATATGATCGTATACAGTTTTACAACATAACTGCTCAGATTGCATAATTTCTTGAAGAACGATGATGGAGAGCAGTGGCCTGTTGCACAAAGCCGGTTTCAGTTGCTACCCAGGTAAGTTCAATATTAGTTTGAGCAAACTCTATTTTTTCGGGCTTATGAAGGTGGATTGGTTTTTAGTGTGGTTCATTGCTATGGTAACTTTATCTTTAGTTTTATTCTGAGTTAGAGATCACAAACCCAAACTCGACCAATCAGCTGTGAGTAAAGTGACATGTATCTGATGCAATAAAGCCACTCCCCCTGTATCTCTCGCTCCAAATTAAATCAGTTTTTAGTGAAAAAATTTTAGAGACAAAATTGCTCAACATTTGCTGTTAATTATTCATTATATTTATATTAAATAAATTAAAATGATGAATAATTAATGACATATTCATATAATTAGGCCTATTATATTAATTGACAATATTAAACTTTGCTTTTAAATTAAAATAAATATAATACATGCATAATATATAAAGCTTAACAGATTAAGCTTACATGTATTCTTTTGAGCTCTTTGTGAAACTATATTAATTATTTGGTCTATTTGTTTGATTCACATGCATTGATATAGTCAGATATTTTCTTTCAGCTGCCTTCTCAAACTTTCACTGCATTAGTGTTTATTCCTGCTTTGTAAATGCGTTTAATTTCATATTTTTCATAACGATCTCTTAATCTTCGGAAGAGACATGAATTGCGTGGCTCTCTCGCGAGAAGTGAATCAAACTGACATTCTCCTTGTTCTGTGTGATTGGCTGTTTGCCGCAAGTGTCACACTTTCAGGTGCACGCGCTTTGCAAACTCTGGATTAAACCTGAGTTGACAGAGAAAGTTTATACTGAGCGTTGTGCAACAGTTGATTCTGATCTAAACCAGGTTGGATTTATCTGGATTTGTCAACTCCAAACTTATTCTGAAACTCAGAGTTTGTTCAACTAGCTTCATGCAACAGGCCACCGATCATTCAGAAGAAATACGATGCAAACAATGGACAATATATCAATATTTCTTGGATTTAACACTTTTGTGGACAAAAAGTGTTGTTGTTTGTTTTTCAATGGTCGCTCATGGACATTTTACCCAAGTGTTGATGGATTGGATTCATCTTGCGATTGCTATTTCATTAGGTATGAAGTCCCTTTTTGATTTTGCGTGTTGTCATTTGCACACCCGACACAAATTATAATATTACTGTTGCTGGAGCATCTATATCGTTAAAAAGACACCGTAGATTGACAGTAAACCTTTAGAACTTTCAAATGATATAACTTATCTTTATTAATATTTTAGATAGTGTCTAACATAGATAGATAGCTTCTTAGCCTAAAAACATGATCACGTCGCGTTAGGTGGGCGTAGTTTCAGCAACCAGGCACCTCAGTTCCAACCCTGTCCAGCCTTTTTGCCCATTTTTAGTTATCCGGGAGTGACGCGCGATGACGCGTCGCTAAGATGGCAGCAGCTCCAATGTTACAAGTTATGAGACTTGCAGGATGTTTAATTGGTACAAAGAGCTCATATATGTCAAAATATGATTTCTCATGTTATGTACAAGTACAATTTTAGCATGTACTCTTATTTCTGGATTTTAACTGCTGCTTTGTAAACAAAGACTTGATTTGAAGCTAATTTTCTGTGGCTGACAAAATAATATACAAAAGCTATTACTGGAATCAGCACTCAAGATTTAGTAACCATGCAAACTAAGTCATACAGTGACATTGTGCTGACTGAAATGCAGCCAAGGAGGGTCTACAATAGAAGAAAGTTATCTGTCAGCATTCCCATTCATCTCAATGGCAGTTGCTTCACTGGCGCGAGATCACACGCTCTTAACTCTTTTTTTTTTTTTTTTTTTTTTTGCCAACGGCAGATTTTTATATTTTTTTTCTATTTTTTTTTTAAAAATCATTTTCACAAACCCTTCATTTCAAACACCCCCAAAGTTTGCACTGTACTATACCTCTTCATGGGTTTGACATTTCATTCGGTAACGTTAGGCAGTTTTGATTTATATGCTGTTGAATGTTTGATGATTATGTTAGCTTACATGTGTGAAAGCAACTTTGTTTCTGCTGCTTCTTCACCTGTGTTTTGATCCAGAGATTCTGTACTAATGCAGAAGATGCATAATAGTGCCCCTACCATGCAATAGTGAAAACATAGATTACCGGAAAATTGGCTGGGAAGCGTTGTATCAAATGACAAAAAATTCTGTCATATGGTGAAATAGTGGTGAAAGAGTTAAGAATAAAGGTTCCAAAAGGCAGTTTATATACTGATGCCATTGAAGAACCATTTTTAGGTTCCCGAAAAAACTTTTCATTGAACAGTTTATTAAAAAAAAAAAAAAAAAAAAATCTTAAAAACATTTTAATAATCTAAATAACCTTTTTCCACTGTAAAGAATCTTTTGTGCAATGGAAAGGGTTCATGAATGTTAAAGGATCTTAATGGAACCATCAATACCAATAAAGGGCCTGTATTTTTAAGAGCGAGATATAGTATAGTTATAGCATCTACCAGCAAGGCTATGTTAACCATCAAACGCATGAACCTTGAGTGCAGCCAAATTGTTTAACCCAGCAAATATTATAGGAGTGGCTCAGAATTGGATGCATTCAACAGTATAGCTACAACAAACACTAATTCCCACCTCGAATTATGCGCCGTCCTAATCATGGAGTCCATTGACAATATAATCATAGCACAGTCAGGTTGTGAATCACAGGCAATTTGCTAAGTATCACGACATCTTTAAGGGGTTGTCTCAATTGACAATTTGCAGACAGGCGCCTGAAAAGGGGCCAATTAAGCTAATGAGGGGGTGGAATCTAGGTATCCAAGACTGCATTCTGAAACCACTCTACTCACTTTGCACAGATGAAGCAAACATTAGTGCTGTGCTAGCACTGAAACACCTGGAAAAGGAAACTAAATACAATATTTAGCACAATTTGATTCAATTCCAGACTGTACTACACAGGTGTCAAATTATGCTTGATTTGGTCTTCAGGATGCACTAAATCTAATGCAGCGTGATTTCCATTCCTTAGTTATTAGTGTAAAAGAGAAAATTAAAGGTTCACATTTAAATCTCACAGTTGATATTATTAGAATTCTGGGCAGCCAGATAGAGCTTGCTATGAAATGCAACATTTCTGAATAAATTTGAAGACATTTGTGATTGATTTTGAGTTTAGATGTTAACAGTAAAGATGTAATATTTGAACACTTATTTTAAATAGAGAATTACAGTTTACCCTGCTTCTTATAACTTTTTGAAAATGTGCAATGAAAGCTATTTTGCTGACGCAAGTTGATACTCTTTACTAAACCCATATTGAACTGGATGTGTAATACAGAATTGGATTGGAAATGTAAAAATAAATGCATGCAAGTCTTTCACAAATGTGCTGCTTTCTCCCCTCGTTCTTCAAATATGAGGATAACAAAAAAATTATACATATTAATGCCCAGTGCCAATTTATTTAAAAAATAAATAAATAAACCTCTTTGAAAAACACTTCAGAAAGCCTATGTTTGGAATATGAGCTAATCTGAGACTTGGGGGGGAATAAAGTTCTTCTGACCAGACTCCTTTTTAAAAGTAATTTATTTTGAGTTGATTAACAGCCTAAATGGGAGACTGATATCTGCAAAGTGTAAAAAAGAAAGACAGTAAATTCAGCTATAGACTTTGAACCTTTTGAAATAAAGATGGCAAAGTCTACCGCAACAAACTGGTGTATCAACAAAAGTAAACAAAACTGACTACAAATGATAATAATTAGTTCAACATAACATGGTAATATCAATTAATTGGTATAGTGTTTTCATGCTGTGCAAGGTTTTCAGTCCGCTGTACTGAAAGGCTAATACAAACGTTACAATACGTGGCCTACATTTCTTCAGCACTGCTCCCTGTGTTCTTCAGAAATCCTTTATGTCAAGTTGCTGTTGGACGTCTCCCAAACCCCTCAGGCTTATTGGTACTGTGTCTGCAGAACTAATAGAGGACAACCAAAGGTAACAAGGCATTCTGGAACAGTGCTAAGTACAGAAAATGTGGTCACAGTGCTACAGGGGACTCTACTGTATAAGAGTTAAAGTGAACTGCTGTTAAATTTACTACAATCATTGAGGGCTGAAGTGATTTCTGTTACCACCAATTGAGGTGATAGACATATGGCCTGCTACAGCAGTCAAAAAGAATTTTATTCAGAACTATAAGGCCATTATTTAGAATTAACAGAGCATGTAAGACATTTTGTGATCTTGCATTTTCTTCACAGTTAAAGGTAGAGTAAAGGTGCTGCAAAAGATGGGAGACACAACTATTAGAAACAATCTATTGGGGGTTTGCTTCAGAACCCAGCTTTTTCATTGGACATCAAGTGCAACAATGAACTGCAATTGTTTATCCTACAAAATCAAATATATCCTAAAGCAGTAAGTATACTTTGTTTTTTTTTCAAACACACAGCCTTGCAAAGTATACTTCACTACGTCACTTGACTTGTACGCATACACAGGCGTTCGACACATGCGCATTGCAATACCTCTATGAGTCTTGAGTTTAAAGCCAATAATACAACATCCAAAATGATGTTGTAAAGTCAATGTTGTAAAGTGAAGTTGTTCCAAAAGTATTAGTAATAGCAACTATTAGTAACAAGATCTATATCCATAAACAGTTTTGGGGAACACAACTTTAAAAGTGAAGTTTTGCAGTTTTGAAGTTCACACTCATGTATATTATTTCTGTAATAAGTGTTCATTTTAAAAGTAACAACTGTTGAGGCCCTGGAGAGAAAGATCAGCAGCCTTGCTGAAGAGTTCATGCTGTTAAGAACATGGGAAGCATGGCCGTACAGACAGTCCAGGGATCCAAAGTGGGCAGCAGCTGGCATATAGGTGTGAACAGGCAGGAAATGGAGCACAGACAAATCACTGGAGGTGGCTGAGTCATGGCTGAGGCACAAGGTGCTGGTGGGGCCCATAGCAACAGGGTGTACAAGCTTGGGCTATTTCCTGGTAACTAGAGTTGACAATGCTCAAGGTAAAGAGTGTCAACATCTGGTTCAGGAGGAAGTGCGGGCAGGTGTGGAGGAAGTAAGAGCTAGCAGGATGGTGCGAATGGGACAACAAGAAGCTTGGACTAAATAGGAAAATGTTCAGCAACATAAGATCACCTGGGCTGACATCTGGAAAACAGACTTCCATTGATTAGGTTCTTAGTCCAAACCATCTACGACGTACTACCAAGCCCAGAAAACCTTGTCTGGGGCAAAAGCGAGACACCCTCTTGTCCCCTTTGTTCAGGAAGGGGATCTCTAGAACACCTCCTTAGCAGCTGCCCAAAAGCCCTTGGAGATGGGCGCTATTGCTGGAGCCACGACCAGGTCCTTAAGGCAGTTGCTAAGAGCGTAGCCGCAGCCATCAATTCCATCAAGGGCCACCACAGACTAAGGACCATCAAGTTTATCAAAGCCAGAGAGAAAGTAGAGGTAGCAACTGGAGGTAGATCTGGGCAAATGGCTGAAGATTCCAACCAAAAATAATATCCACGCAGCTTCGTCCAGACATGATTATTTTCTCAGATTCTACCAAGCAATTGTTCTAGCTAGAACTTACTGTTCCTTCAGAAGAGCGCATGGATGAGGCCAATGAGAGGAAGCGTACCAAGTACCAGGAGCTATAGTGGAAGAGTGTAGGAGGCAGGGCTGGCAAACTCATTGTGAGCTAAAGAGGATTTGCAGGGCGATCACTCTGCAAAGTGTTCACTCTACTAGGCATCACCAGGGAGGCAAAGAGGAAGGTGATCAGATCTGCAACCAAAGCCGCAGAGAAAGCCACAAGGGGACTTTGGATTAAGAGGGCAAAACCGTGGACAAATGCTGCTGGCACACAGGCCGGGTTCTGATTAACTCCGGCTGGGTCGCCTGGGCGAGGTTGTCTGATGTTGAAAGTCCCAAAACACCCAATGACCCCAGGATATATCACTGATGCTGTGTCCCAGCACATCTGCATGATGTTTTTTTTTTTTTTTTAACTTCTTTTTAAAAATATGCTTCTGTTTCACAAGGCTACTAACAATGTAATCTAATAGTGTGAACATTTTATATGAGTATTTCATGGAAAGCAAAATGTTTAAGATACTTTTGCATTTGAATTGCATGTTTACATATGAAATGCCATTTTTGATATGAACACGTGTTCACTTGCATTAAAATCTAGGGTCTAAATGTCTTGAATTTAAAGATTTTCATGTCTCAACAGCCAATAATTCACCATCCAAAATGATGTTGCAACATTTTGGGAAAAAAATGTAAAAAGTTACTTGGATATTGCAATATGAATGTCAAACGAAATGTATTACTTTACTCATAATTACACACACAAACACACTCACATATATGCATATGCAGAGAAGTCAGTCTGAGAACCTAAAATCTATTATGCACATCAATCTCTCTGGCATTTCTCTCTAGCTGCACAAACTGTCAGTTATTAAAACTCAATTTTTTAGAAAGGACATATCAGAATTCACTCTGGAGATCGTTCCAGGCACCTCTCGTTTGCCCACTGTAAGGCAGGACACTCCTGTCAAAAAACAAATGAAGCTTAGCTTTTCTGCTATAATTAAAGCAGCATAGTACAAACAGTTTAGTATGCAAAGAGTTAATGCGTAGAGGTTAATCGGCTGGAGGCAAAGTGTACCTCATTGCTGATAAGACTGTTTGTGAATTGATTTGGTTATGCTTCATTGATAGTAATAGGAGCCGGCCTTTGTTTCAGAGACACACAATGTCAAAGCCCCCTTCAGCTCTGATGTGGAATGGGAAATCAGTGGGTCAGGTTTAAACTAGAAGGTCAGACAAGGAGAGAAGGTGGAGGACTATGTTTTTCTGTTTTATACTGATTTGTGTTGGTTTTAGTCTTGGTCCAGCTGGTATACTTAAGGACTCAAGGTTTGGCTGGTTAGCATGACCCATAGCTCCTGCTGGTAGATGATGCAAATACACCATCTGGCTGCTAAGAACATTTCTCCATTGATAGCAATTCAAATGTAGCCATGTATGCAAATGAAATAACAGTTGAAATTATTTTTTTGCAAGCAATCTATTATAGAAGATGTTTTACCAATGCTGTTTTTGGACATTTCTTGTGAGAAGCAAATACACTTTAGCATATTAAAGCTGCAGTCTGTAAGGTTTGCCTCTTTGTTGTCATCTCTGTTTGAAACCTGCAGTTGCAGTTATTTGCAGAATTATAATTTTTACGTGGGTTGTGCATCGGCATGGCTCCTCAGCGCAGACTAATCTAATGTTTGCTGTCAGTCATCACATCGGTGATACTGTACTTCAGAATTATAGATTCTACATCTTGGAAGTATGACCAAAATAAGAATTTTCACCGGAAAATGTCATCTGAAGGAGTAAGTAACAAATCTGCCACTTTTGTTCTGACCAACTGAGGGAAAAGCATAAATTGTGCTGCCAATGGTGATTAAATCTAACAATCGATTAGCTTAGATCACGCCAAACCGTGCAAATTATTATTATTGTTATAGTTTGTTCTCAAATTATTAATGTTTAATGACTATGTGCATTTAGTGTGTATTAGCGTTACCTGTGGATTTCAATTTCTGTAGCCACTCCACAGTCCGAATTCTTTTGCTTTTGAACGGGTGAATCTCCAGTTGTCACTGATGATTGTCATTTGGACCTTTCTGGATTACAGTCCGCCATCAAAATGATAAGTTTAATTATTCCAGCTGCTGTGAGAAAACACTATAAATGATCCGCTACCAGTAGCATCCTCACATGATAGCTACTAGCTGGGACTCTTTCTTTATGTAAACAGACGTGACGTAATGACGCAAAGACGAACGGCCGCATGCTCGAATTTTAGTACCGATTTTATTATAAAACATTATTTCAAGCTTACCGTTGTGAATCAGTCTAAGGTGAGGAGATAGTTTTGAACACTGGCTGGTTACATTTAAAATATATTAATGGGTTAGTTCACACAAAAATAAAGAAAAAAAATTTCATCACTCACCCTCATGTTGTTCCAAACCGGTAAGACTTTCGTTCATCTTCAAAACACAAATGAAGATATTTTAAATAAAATCGGAGAGATTTCTGTCCCTCCATTGACAGTCCACGCAACTGCCACTTTGTCACTTCAGAAAAAGTTCATAGAGAGATCGAAAACGAATCCATATGAATTGAACGGTTTAGTCTAAAAATTTTCTGAAGAGACATGATCGCTTTATATGATAAACAGATTGAATTTAGGCTTTTATTCACATATAAAAATTGATCAGCGAACATAAACAGAAGCTCAACTGTACTTGCTTGATGCTTAAGAGGAGAATGGATGGTTCTCATTGGTTCTTGTACGTCAAGCAAGCATGCTTGAGTCTCCGTTTATCATGTCTGATGTGTGCGTTGATGAATGTTTATATGTGAATAAAAGCCTAAATTAAATCTGTTTATCATATAAAGTGATTGTGTCTCTTCAGAAAATTTGGAATAAAACTCAATTCATATGAATTCGTTTTACAATCACTTTAAAAACTTTTTGAAGCGTCAAAGTGGTAGTAACGTAAACTATCAATGGAGGGACAGAAATCTCTCAGATTTCATTTGTGTTTTGAAGATGAACCCGAAGTCTTACGGGTTTGGAATGACATGAGGGTGAGCAAATGACAGAATTTTCATTAATGGGTGAACTAAAACTTTAATTTTAAATGTAATATTGAATCACACTACAGTTAAAATTACAATCCTAGTGTTTTACATGTGCATTGGTATGTTAGTCAACACATCAAAATATATGCCTTCTTTAAAGCAACGACAAAAGATTATTAAAACAATGATTTAAAATGTAACATACTTTTCAGATTTGAAGTACACTACAAGTGCACATTCAATAAAATTAAAGTGCTCTTCTTTTCAAACATAAGACTACTCGGGATAGTCACTTGTAAATAGTTTGGGACTTTTCTGTGGTGTCATCAGCATGGTTGAGGAAGCTTGTTGACCAGAGAGGCTTTGTGGTTACTGATTAGTTGTCAAAATTTACAAGCAGAAACTGTATACTGACCTATGCTGGGTCTACAGAATGCCCCGAGAAGTCAAACTAACTAGTGTTTCCACCCGTTGTGATGGAGCCAGCAGTGTCTTTCCTGAATATCATGCTGGAGAGGTGAACTTTACACTCAGTGGCTTCCAAATGACCATGACGCGGGCACAGTATCGAATTCAATTTACATTGCCATATAACCTTGACTAAAGTTTTGAATCATTTGATTAGTCTACCTTTAAACCTGCTCAGTGGTTTTAATGGGATTGTATCACTTCTGAAATATGGCTTCTGGAAAGACTTATGTCACATTTCTTTGACCATTAGTTTGTTCATTCAGTTCAAACAAAGTCTGAACGGATGTCCTTTTCTTTGTTCTCAATGAGAATTTGTCCCCAACATCCTCCTGCTGGTGATAAAATGCTGTTATTAAAAACATTTCAAGAGGGGGCCAATAAAACAAGTTTAAATAAGCAGAATAGGAATCACCTATTTAAGCTCATGAATCTGTGCCAAACGATGAGATTTATTAGGTTGTGGGATGGTGAGTCTAAATTTGTAGCTCTATGAATACCAGCCTGAGATTAGTGGAACTGAGAGAGATGGAAAAAGGGTAAAAACAACAGAACATTGACCAAGCAGAAAGAACAGGCTCAATTATCATAAACATCCGGCCCGGCACTTGCTTCGACTGTAAATCCCTGCAGCCGGCTCATCAACATTCGGTGGACCTGCCAGATTACCCAGGGCACTCTGTAATTTGCCGTAAAGAATAAAGATGAAGGCAAAACAAAAACAAATATGAGATGATACAAATTAGGAGTGCGCCCAGTTAGTCTGTCAGCGCTGTAAATTTCCAGTGTGTAAAAATGCCGGTCCTACGAAAGAGCATGAGGGAATTAATGAGCTGTCCGTCTGCGTTACTTTATTCCCTCGCAACGTTGGCATCTCCCGAACGGCGGTGAATCAATCTGCCTTTATGGTAATGATGCTTCAATGCTTGAAATTATTACATTAAATGGATTGCATTCGTTTGGAGTGTATGAAGGCATGCGGCTTGTTTGGCCACGCGTCACACCCCACTCGCAGGGGCAGGTGGGGACAGACGCTGAAGGTTTTGGATGACTGTGTCTTTACTTTTCTTCACACCACATCTGTTTATGACTAGATGCCTTCACACTGCTCTCATACTTGAACATTTCCATCGATTATACACAGACCATTAAACCATATATCTGATATAAGTGCCACACTGTTGTTTTTATTTTATCACATGAATAAATTTATGTCTCCAGAACTTCAAGATGCCATTATATTAATTAGAAATTTTAACAAGGTGAGATGAATGCACTTTTAAGCAGAAGAATCTGTAATTCAAATTAAGGATCTGCAAAACTACATTTTTTGGTAATTGACAAAAAAAAAAAAAAAAAAAAAAAAAAAAAAAAAAAAATATATATATATATATATATATATATTTGTGTGTGTGTGTGTGTGTGTATATATATATATATATATATATTAGGAAATAACTGGAAAAAGTTGATAGACTAAAACTGAAATAAATGAATTGAAGCAAAATCACTAAAACTTAAGCTAAAATGAAAAAATGAAATTGAACATATAAAAATAGTACTAAATATAACATACTAAAATATGTATAGCAAATTTATTTTGTGTGTGTGTGTGTGTGTGGTCCTGATAAACCCTACATGATGGGGGCAAAATGTCCTCACAAATATGACAATTTTCGACATCCTTGTCCTTGTGGATACTTTTTTTTTTCTTTGGTCCCCATGTGGAAAAAAGTTTAAAAATCCTACTAAGTGAGTTTGTTTGTTTTTTTTGTTTTTTTTGAAAATGTAAAAATGCAGAAAGTTTTCTGTGATTGGTAGGTTTAGGGGATATAATATACAGTTTAATATATACAGGTCAAGTCACCTTTATTTAGTACTTTTTACAATACAGATTGTTTCAAACCAGCATGCTCAATGAGGGTTTTTTTCTCACATATCTGACTAAAAGGCTCATTATGCGGGTCATTGTCTCCTCAGGTGTGAATCACAGCATTATTCAGGATTATTCATGCCTCCATGCATACTGTCTTTCTAAACAAAAAGTGTTTTACAAAATTAAAATAAATATATTGTTTTATGTGAATGAGCAGACATGATGATTTTCACATCATTTTAAAGTGAAAATTCTAGACTTTCAAATTCACCGTTCAGTACACAGACGTCTTGTGGACACATATTCTGTATGTGTTTTGTGGCCTTATTTCAGTGACTCAAATTTTTTGTTTTTGCAATAACCATGTATTAACGTTATTCTCTCAAAAATACAAACATTATGTCTATGTAATGTCTCCATAAAACATGAAAACGCACTGTGTGTGTGTGTGTGTGTGTATACCTGGTAAACCCTATGTTACGGGGGCCAAATGTTTAGGGTTAGGGGACAGAACATGTCATTAGCTCAGTATAAAAACCATTATATGGAATTTCCTCATAATTATAGGAATACCTGTGTGTGTGTGTGTGTGTGTGTGTGTATTTCTTTGACAATAGAATAAAAAAAGTAATAATATCAAATAAAAAAAAAAATGCTTGCATTAAAAATGAATTAATATTGTATGGTAGCAAGTACTCTTTAACATCCATAATCTTTTCCATAGATTTCCTCTTTTGGCCCCAGTTTGAAAACCCCTGGACCATAGTAACCTGTCTAACTTTTAGCAAACGATTCTCAGAGGATATTGACTTTAAAGATCGAGTAAATAGATTGAGTCTTTTGTACAACTGTGGCAACTTCTTTTTCATATAGCCATGAAATAACTATGTTGTGGGTGTTCATTGCATGATTTATGTGACAAATAAGGAAAAAGCAAGCAGAAATGCTTTCCGCTAGTGTATTAGGTCTCCAGTGCTCCCAGTAGGGCTGCAGGAAGCAACTGCACATGCACTTCCTCACGTCAGCACCTGTGCGGCCAAGTGGAGCATCTCTCCAGAGGGTCCAGCCACATGAGTGTCATGTGTGACACTCACCTGCATGTGTGTAAGCAATCCTTCTGAGTTTAGAGCACAGGACAGGAACCAGGTTTTGCTCCGTGGTGCAGCACGATATTTGCAGACTGTCCAAATGCTTGTCTCATATTGGATGTCTTGTTCCACTAATGGATGACAAAGTTAGCATTCAAGGTTCACTGGTTGGCTTTCTAAAAAAAAAGCTGCTGGTCTCACTGTTGGGTCTTTGGAGTTTTCAGCATATTGAAGAATTGATTGCTTCAGCATGTATATTTTGTTATAGATGGAATATTTTGTTGGTAAAACAGCTTCTGCCAAGTAAAATCATTTAAATGATTGAACAGATAATTTACATGCATTTGCTGAAGGCAAAACTGTTCAGATAACACACAAGCGGCTTCAAAGTGCCCTTCTTCAAAAGACTGTTATACGGGTAGGTGCTGATAACAGACTACCTATAGACAGTCTAGGCTCAAGGATTTGTCTATGTCCTCAAATGCATAGAAAGAAATATTTCACCTCAAATTCGTAAAATTAAACTAAACCCATATTCTTTTTCCCTCTGAATGTGATATATTTACGTTCTGTCTGACTGCTTACTGACAAGTTATTGTAAAACTATCTCCGGACAAGCAATCAGCAAAAACCCTGGACTTCAATAAAATGGGACGTGCTGAGATAAACAGAGACTATTATTTGGTTCAAATGTCATTGAAATTGTTCTCAACTCTGGCCCATGAGGTCCACTTTTCTGCAGATGCTGTGTTCGAAATCGGCCCCCTATACCCTCATTCACTATTCCCTACATTTCCCAAATAATATAGTCTACTTGAAGGAGTGAATGAAAACGAGTGAGTGAATTTGGACACTGAGTGCACCGGAAGGGCTGCTGCTTTTACTTAGTTACTTGCTGTTTAATAATCATTTGAAACTTAGCAAACTAGCAGCTTCAGTAGTTTTATTTATCTTTATCATGAACTCTGTCTTTAAAACTATGTGAACATTAATTAATTTAATAATCACTTAAAAATGAATGTATACCTGTATGATATTACGCTGTAGCCACATTAGACCAGTGGTTTGGAAAATGGATGGATGAATGATTCAGCTGTGGGCGCCATCTTCTGGCGAGATGCAGGAATTAATTCGGTGTGCAGCTCTCACAGTGCATTATGGGTATTCTCTAGCCATTAAGCGTGCATATTGCACACTCATTATTGCGGTGCATTGTGGGATTGAATGAGTGCACTCAATATCATTCACTATGGTTTTGGACACCTCTACAAATGGCTGTTCCCTCAAATACTGCCCTATTTAAGGGTATAGGGGCGATCAACTGCCAAAGTCACATGATTTTAGTAAACGGGACTTTGTTATGTCATAAGTGTTTCGAAATTTCAATGGTTCACCACTGGGGGGCGTGACTTTGGCAGTCTGATACACGCTCTGAACCACTGATTCAAAACAAAAGATTCATAAAGCTTTGAAGCTTCATGAAGCAGTGTTTTGAAATCGCCCATCACTAGATTGAAAAAAGTTGTTATTTATTTTATTTTTATGTTATTTATTTTTTATTATTATTTTTTTGGTGCACAAAAAGTATTCTGTCACTTCATAACATTAAGGTTGAACCACTGTAGTCACACAGTTTTAAATTTGTCTTTAGTAGCTTTCTGGGCATCTGAAAGTGTTAATTATCTTGCTGGCAATGCAGGCCTCACTGAGCCATCTAAATTTATAAAAAATATCTTAATTTGTGTTCCGAAGATGAACAAAGGTCTTACAGGTGTGGAACGACATAAGGGTGAGTAATTAATGACAGAATTCACTAACCCTTTAACACTATTTCAGTTAATGAAATGTACATTTTTTTTCTGTAAATGTAACTGATTTGTTTTACTACACATCAGTAAGTTTAGAGTATCAAGGCATTTGCTAAATTAGTGTTCATGATGTACTGATTGAGTCATAGAAAAACTAAGGAGTGGAATTGTTTCAGATGCTAAATATAAATATATACATGCGTGCTTTCCACTGCAGAATGGGTGAGATGCTTGGCTGAAGGTGCTGGACTAAAATAATCCATCATGTCAGGCAGCAGGGTAAATGGGAGTGGCCTCCTCGGTCGACCCAGTGCTCTGATGTCAGCCGGCACTTCCTCTTCTCCCAGGGGCCCCCGTGGTTGTCGAAACAGAGGCTTACGAGAAGCAAAACACAAAAATACCCCGTCCCTTCAATGCCCATGGGCTTTGGCTGCCTCCATGTATCCATTACTGGCGCTTTTTGCAGCTCGCACATCGATACAGACAGGCAAAGAGAGAGTGACTGGCAGACCCAGATGCTGAAAAAGTATGTCTCCATGGATCAGTAGCTTATTAATACTGGACAATGGTGCGCAGCACTGCCGGGACCCTTCACAGATGGGGCAGGTGCCCCTGTGGAAGGGTGAAACAGCCTGGAGTGGCTGATTTGGGCGGCTGAGGCTGCTGATCTCAAGGGTGAATGGTCACTGAGGTAAAGCACTAAATTAAAGTCAAGCACAAAAAGGTTGTTTGTTATCAGTTTGCAAAGCAACTAGGAGTGTATGCATGCATTAGGTGTGTATTTGTTTGTTATTAGTAGGTCTGTTAATTTTATGCAACAATTTAGTACAATTTATTATGTAAATTTAATTTAGCTTGGAGTAAAACTATCACGGTCTCACATTTCTTGTCATCCCCCTACCACTACAGGATGTGTTCTTGTGTTCAAAAACAGTTTTGATAACAGACTGGTACAAAACACGGAAGTCTTCAGATGTGTTTTTCAGTGTTTTTAAAATCGATACGCCATCTTTAAAACTTGGCGCTCATGACAGGAGATGCTGAAAAGACAGCGAGGAGTAATGGCCAAAAGCGGTCTGTATACATTTTTTTTAATCAGTGTTAAACAAACAATATACCAACGTGATCTCATGAGAATAAGTGTATATTTACATAAAGCATGGTTCTACCACACGTACATTTAATGGCGTTTTCATACACCCAAAAACATACAATACTGGTGTATTTATAGCACTAAAACGTAAAAATACTTACATATAAACAGCAATAAAATGTAAATCATTTACCTATCCAAGTGTGAATGTGTATAAATTCCCATGTATTTATATTAAAATCGTGGCATTGTTTTAAATCTGTTGTATTCAATTGTCATATCAATACATGTTTTTAGTCTAATGTATTGAATGCAGTTTACTCATCTTCTTAATATGAAATAACGTTTCTGTTCGTGACTTGTGGTGCAAACTCGTTTTGGAGGATTACATAATGTTAAACAAAACTACACTTTCAAACCTTAAAATTAATAACATTTCTGTAATTGTTTGACCATTTTGTAATATTTAGTTTGTTTGCTGTGCGACACAGAAGGCGTTTTCTCCTATGCAGCGACTGACAATACAACCATAAAATACACCAAAGCACAACATAAATTCACAAATCACATCAATTTTTTTTTGTTCGCTGTATTTGTACTCCAAATCTTTAGAATCCATATGCTTGTAAGGAACAGATCTTTATCCACCGATCTTTATCTTCATTCTCAGCAGCGACCGTCACAGTCAAAGCCCGCTCTTGTTATGATTCAAATTTGAAAGTTGCGCCCTCGAGAACCTTTACGACATGGTTTACGGCACTGATATCGAACCCTCATTGGTTCTCACCTGCTTCGTCACAGATTGCAACGTGCTGTGTTTCAGTGGATTGACATTTGAAATGAGTGCGCTCCCTCACGAAGAGAAGCCGGATTTATATTTTCATGGATTAATAAGTTAAATTATGTTCTGTACCCTATAAAAAACTATTATCGCCAGAGAGGCCTGCAACTGCAACATTTGAACTACTTTTGGTACCACTTTTGACATTTTCGCAATAAATAAATGATTGTGATTACGCTTGTTTGTCTATTATTCTTTTATTTATAACAGTACATAGTTTTATGAAATGGTTTGGGTAGGTTTAGTGGTAGGTGTAGGATTAGTGGCTCAAAATATCGTTTTAATGTTATATTTTTACTAAAATTGTCCTTTTCCTACACATTTCTGTCCATTATGTTTTATTCTTTTAACATTCTGTATAAAATGGGTATGTTTAGGTTCGGGATGGGGTTTTGGGATCTTACATTTATCTACAAAACGATAAAAGGGAAATTATACGTATATCTTTATGACATGAAAGATTCGTAAATATGTTACGTTTTGTCGCTGAAAAAACGTAAGTATTTTTACGTTTTAGTGCTTAAAAAACGTCAATATTCTACGTTTTAGCACTTTTCTAAATGTACAAAAATGTACATTTTGTGTCTTTGAAAGTTACGTATTTATACCTACGTATTAACGATGAGACCAAGCTGAATATACTCACTTCTAAAGCCGTTTTGTAGTGTCTATTGTTCTTTTCAGTTATTCAGATAAACTAATCTGTCACAATATGTCTAAATTATCTTTTTTTTTTTTTCATCAGATTGCTAGATGGTATATATTAGATATGTAAACTATGATGTATGTCATCAGTGGATTACTTGTGACTTTTTAACCCAACAAAGAATTTGAGATTTCAGAAAATCAAAATAAAAACCTGTCATGTTTCTACATTTACCATCTAATTTTCTCAGTAAGACGTTACAGTAAATTGATATATGTGATTTATTAAATATGTAAAATGATTTATGTTATCAGTAATTTTCATGATTTATCAATTTTTTTTCTTTTGTCAAATAAACTTCAATAATTAATGTGGTTCAGAAAACATAATATTTTGAGTTTCTGTTGATTAAACCAATCGCCTTCTTTGTATTAACTCAAATTTTTAATTTCAATGAACTAAAAATTTTAAGGCAACTAGGTAACTTACTTTTTAAAGTTAAACCAACAATTCCTTTTTACAGTACTTGTGACTATTTAACCCAACAAAGGATTTGAGATTTCAGAAATCTTAAATGAAAACCTGTCAAATTACTAGATCTACTTCTTCTCAGTAAGACATTGTTTTATGATTCTTCTTGTCTTATGTTCTTGCAACATCTTAGCAGGAGATCAAATAGCAATAGTAATTCAACTGCTAGGCACTAGACACTTCAGAACAGGTGTTGTCACATTGTCATGGCTATTATTTTACGCATGTGGTCTGCCATACGGCCACTATTTCAAGGTGCGATTGCATGTCAGTGGCATGCGTGTTAATTTTGTTAAAAGGCGAGAAATAAATCAATTCTCCATCCCCCAGACTGGCTTGTATTGGACATATTGTCTGTAAGTATGCATTACAGAAAGCAGGTCATCACTCATAGTCCTGTCGAGTGCATGCCTACACACAAACATACATATATAGGCACGCATACAGATTCAAGGGTGCATTTGTGCTGCTGTGTAAAGATGTTGTTTTCCATTCCAAGGCCCTGCAGGGATCCAGTTTACAACTTTTATTAAACTTTTATGGAGGTTTACATCACATGTTCACAAATGCCCTCATATATGCAAAGCTCTACTCTGTGAATCAATTACCCTTTGTTCCTCCCTTGGTACAGGGTCTCAGAAGGTTGACTAGTAAGAGAACTTGCATCATTGTGAGCCCAACCACTTATTAGATAAGAAGGCAATGGTCTGATGTCCAGTAGCTTGTTTAATTCCAGATGCCTGATGATGTTGTCCGTGTCCCTCCATTTTTAGTTCAAGTTGTGAAGACTATAAGAAAACATCTATAAGAAATAAATCCATAATTTGTATGGTTTATCGTTGATTCACAGCTAACGGTACTTGAAAGGTTTTGATTTTGCTCTGTTACACCTACTGAAAAAAAAAAAATTAACAAAAACAATTTTCACTCAAAAATTGCTAGCAAGTTTAATAATAGATATTAAAAGATAACTGTGACATCATGCCCCCCTCTGGCAAGGCTTGACCTCGGGCCGTAACAGAACAGTCTGGAGGTGGACGAGGTGATGGTGCAGGGATGGTGAGAGGCAGAAGAGGAAGGATGATGTCAGGATGAGGCGAATGGATGGTGATGGGAGGATGACGAGACCCCAGTGTAGACGGTGGAGGAGTCCCGATGGCACAGACCCAGGGCTTCTCAGTGCCAACAGCCCATGGCGGAGACGAGG
Source organism: Elopichthys bambusa (assembly GCA_037101425.1). Classification (NCBI taxonomy): domain Eukaryota; kingdom Metazoa; phylum Chordata; class Actinopteri; order Cypriniformes; family Xenocyprididae; genus Elopichthys; species Elopichthys bambusa. Next base: position 42,015,255 of record CM074432.1, on the reverse strand, counting down.
GAGGAAGGAGCCAAGATGTTGCTGGCTTGGCTGACAACATCTAGGGGACGACCAACAAAGACAGAGCTGTTGGATCCAATAGTGCAGATCGAGGGTTGAAGGAGCTGAGCGACATTGCTGATGCAGGAGACCTAGGTGATGTCTTAGCGACAAGCATTGAAGGTGGAGCCAGAGTACCCGAGGGCTGGGGCGACGACAGTGTGAGTGAGGACAGAGGCAATGCCGACAGGAAGGAGGAACCTGCTGCAGCCAAAGGGGTGGAGGGATGGAGCACAGCGGATGGCCCCTAAGTCCGTGGCGGAAGTGGTATGACGACTAACCAAGGGGGAGCTGGTGGGACGAGGGAACCCAGAGGGAGCCGAAGGTGGGAGAAGCCAAGACAGAGCCAACAGGTCGACAGGCCGAGATGGAGCGAAGGGATCCGAGGCCGGAGGATCCTCCTGGACTGTCTCGGACTCACGCTCCTGGTCAGATCCACACTGGGGCACTGCTCTCGGGGCAATGGTAAAGCTCAGATCCCTTATCTTCGGGCTCTGGCTCACTCATCATGGCGGGTGGTGCTGCTTGCCCTGCGGGGACTCGCGTGACTTCTCTGCGATGGTGGTGAAACTTGTTCTGGGTCTTGCTCGGTTCCGGGACATGACGCAGTCGAGACACTGAATTAAGGTTTCCCTCCAGTCCAGTCCCGAGGTGTCTGGGAGGTCGATGGGGTGGTTGAATGTTGCCCCAATCCAGTACAAGGTCTTTAGGGTCTTGGCATGAAGGGAGCTGGTGATGGCAAGTTGGAAAAACTCCATCGAATACTACAAGAAATCGTGGCTCTCCACAGTGATGAACTTTACCCGTTCAGTGTGCACTGGACACAAACACAACAACAACTGACCACCAGCAGAACTGAGGGAGGAACTTAAATAGACAGTGATGATTAATTCAAAAGACGAACAGCTGTGATGAATAGTTAGTGTCCATGGTGACCGATGAGTGGCGGCAAATGAACAAAGAAGACACGTGACAAATGAAAACAAACTGAAAGTCCATGAAAACAGAAACTAACAGAAGATAACTGTGACATTAATGTGATCCTTAAAGTGCAAATGTTTTATATACTTTATACTGGACACTCAACTGTTGCAGTAATTAAACAGTTGATTTGGCAATGAACTCAAAATCTACTAAAGCTTTAAAAACTATCATCACCCACAAAATGAGTGCTATGATCCTCAATATAATCCCTACTTTGTTTTCAACAACTATGTAACCTCCCATCTCAGATATTTATAGTTACGTCACAGTTTACACATGCAGCTGCACTAAGTGATTTGTGGAACTTGGCAAATTGATTTAGGAGTCTGGGGGCCTGACTGCCAGTTTGTTATCAAAGTTCATGCATCGTATTTACCCGGGTGCGATTAACTTAACAAGGGACATATATCACATAATTAATCCGACTGATTACCATCAAAAATCTATAAAGCTGCAGCATGTTTCTCTGCTTCACTTCCATTAATTATGTTTGCCTGATAAAGAGTGAGAACGGAGAGAGAGCACGAGTTATGCACTCAATGATGTCAGCAGTTACCTAGACTGAAGCTGCTTTTAATTGAATACGTTGGCTTGGGTTTTGCGTTTCATTGATGCTGGGCCATTTACGCATTTTAGGCAGCATAAGGGCTCAAATCAGTTTCAAAATGAAGAGTGATCATAACTACAGTCCTGTCTTGACCATTAGTTATCCTATTTAAGTTAATGAATGGTTGGAGAGATTCATTCCACTCCTGCTATCAGTCTTGCTCCAATTATGACAGTGTATCTTTCCCAGCATGCATTGCAATGGCTAATTTTTTAATAGTTTGCTTTTACTTTGTTTCATGTCATGTACTGTTTTTCTGTTTATTTATGCATATACAATCTTGGTTTATCTATAAGTGTTTCTTATTAAGGTTAATAGGGTTTCTTGTTCTGTTTTCTGTTCCATTTAAAATATTTTTGACACCCGTTTCTCCTCACATATTTTTCTTCAGAGAAAAAATATTATAATATTATAAATATGATCATAATTGAGTGAGCATTTGCTTATCTTTATATATGTATATAGTATGAGAATAAGCATGATGTAATTCACAGATGACATAGTCTAGATTCATCTGCTAAGAGAGTTTAGAATGAAGTCTTTTGGAAATTTCTTATTCTAAGATTAAAAAAAAACAAAAAACTTCTGCTTCTCAGGTAACCTCCCTTGTTATACCAGTGAGAAAATTGCTTCTGGTCTCAGTAAGTGAAGACAGTGGAAGAAAACAGAGAGGGGGGTTAACTGATTGCTAAACTCCATACACCTTTCTCGAACAGGGCCCCTTGACAAACATCCATCAGCAGAGACAGCCATTTGTGCTGGGGCTTCACCTCATAGGGGTGAGGGGTGACCTGGCCATCTTATCATCTTATCTGACTGGTTGTCCTTCATCTCAGACTGCTGTCTGGCCAATGCAAGACTCGTTCCTGCCTTCCCACAGTCCTGACTTAAGATCTCATCTTCTCACATCAATCAAAAGCATCATCTTCAAATGGTCTTTGCCTTTCCGTGAGCACAGACACACAGTCACTTCCCTTTTGTCTACATCTCTGACTGAACTCTTCTTTAGAGGATTGACTTGCCATTTTTCTTGCTGGGACATATCTGTCTTCATGCTTTCCATACACTTGAAATTTGTATGCATTATTTACTGATAATGTCTCATTTACACGTCACAAATGGCAAAAATGAGAATGGTATATAGGGACAATGCAAACGGAACCAAATATGTAGTGAATTGAATTGAATGTTTTATTTATACTGAATTATCTAAATGGTAATGCATTACAAGTAACGCGAGTTACATAACTTTTTTTCAAGTAAAGTACTGCATTAGACTACTTTTACATTTACAACAAAATATCTGCATTACTTCTTTCAAATAAGTAATGCAAGTTACTTTGTTTTTCCATTTATTGACTGACAGCTCTCTTGTCTCCATGTTGAGAGAAATAGGGTAAGTCCAGAGGTGTTGTTTGCACAGTGTAAACATGATGGTTTTTGTAGTTCTAGACTAAATGCGAGCAGACATTTAATCATTTACTTCGTCTCCTGCATCCTATTCTTCTGTATTTCAGAATGGCAGCATGTGAAAGGCTTGTCTGAGCTGCGCCCTCTACTGTAAAGGTGTGAATTTGCATTTCCTTCAGCCTGAGGCTTATTCATTTCACTTTTGGGGACCTATTTTAACAATCTAAGCGCACAGCACGAGATCCGAATCCACTTTTGCTAGTTTAAGGACGGGAAAAATGGTCGGGTTGTCCCTATTCTCTTAATGAGTAATGGGTGTGTTTTGGGTGCAACGTGCAATAAACGAATCAGAGTCTCATCTCCCATTCCCTTTAAAAGCCAGTTGCACTTGTGCCATGGCAGATTCGCTATTTAGATGGTGGAATTTGCAAGCGGAAAAACTGAACGCTTCTCTAGCGAGGAAACGGATCTGCTCATACGTGAGGTTAAAGCGTGCAAGCAGACCATCTACGGGACAAGCCGGATTCCACGAAAGCATTTTTATCTTTATGCACACAATAATAATGTTTTACATAGTAATCCTTTTATTTTTAATATTTGGAATGTTTGTGTGCTGCTGCACGTCGTTGTGTGTATAATAAGCAGAGTGTACACTCACCTAGAGGTGCATATTACTAAGGCGCTCTTTAAATAAATAATAAAAAAAAATATTGCGCCATTGACTTTAGACCAGGTTTCAGTTGGTCAATGGCACAGTCTATTTCACCTCAAAATAGCAACACGCCAACAATGTACCTGAACACACCTTGTTTTCAGACCAGCATGCCCATGGGCACACAAATGGGCGCAAATGCATTTGCTATTTAAACACCGTGGTGCAGGACATGAAAATGATAACTGCGTCGGGCTGAAACTAGCTGCCTTGCGCCAGGTGTATGACAGGGTCCTTGGTGTGAAAAGGCCTTTACATTTGCCAAAAATATAACTTTTTTTGTGGTTATAAAAACAAACAGCCCAGATGAGAAAAAGTAACGCAAAAGTAATGTAATACATTAATTTCCATAAAAAGTAACAAAGTAACACAGAGTAATGCAATATTGTAATGCATTACTTTTAAAAGTAACTTTCCTCAACACTGGTGCCATATATAAATAAATAAATGAAGCTAATCAACACAACATTTGGTCAGTGCATGGAGAAAGATTGTGCTATTATTCTGTATATTATACATTTCTAAACCAATCAATCAATAAATCACTCAATAAAGGAAAAACAAAACAAAAAACAAGTGTTTTAGACGGAAACCGATTCCAAACTCGTTCATGAACGACATATGACTACAAATAAAACACAAATAGCGAGGACTAATTAAACGAGTATGATAATATTAAATATAAGATATTTGTACAAAGATATCTGTTGAGTTTAGGTTAGAATTCATTGCTGTGAAGAATAACTTCTGGTGAGAGCAATGGGAGTAGTGGAGTTGATTAGTATTGGCAAAAAGACTTTGAGTCTGTTTGCTCAGCGTGTTCCTCCACATTTAATGGTACACAAATAAACAAAATGTCCTTGTTGAATATTCAAAAGAACGATGGTAGATCATTGCAGCATAAACAGAAAAGTCACAGATCCAAGAATGAGAAACCAAATCTGTCATGTAAGAGATGAGCCAGTCAACACAGCATGAGTCTGGGTCTGTGTGACACAGTCCTGACAATAGAAGATATAGATGGCAATCTGACGACAGACATTCAACTTGACTGGATGTCTGACAATCATGCTGTAAAAGGAGAAAAACATTTTTTTTAATGCGTCAATGACAAATCTATCATGTCCAAGATGATGAAGATAAATATGAACATCTAGTTTAAAACACGTGTCTAACACAACCGCATTTCCAGAAAAGTTGGGGCATTCTGTAAAATGCAATAAAATGCAATTATGCTGTGTAGAGTGTCTAGAAACCACTTTGTTTTACCATGTGCAGAATGAGGCCAGCCATTGTCTTGCTTCCCAGGAAAGATGTCATCTTGATGGCAGTATATGTCTCTGTACAATCCCAATACATGTCTCCACGTCAATGGTACCTTCACACATATGCAAGTCACCCATGCCTTTTGCAGTGTGTTGCATCCATCAATACTCAATACTGAGTTGGCGTTCGGACGTAAACAAGGAAGCCTGCACTGAGTTCACTACATATGACAGCGGTTCAAATTGCTGAAAAAAGTCATTATTTTTGTTTTGTTTTCACGCACAAAAAGTATTCTCGTCGCTTCATAACATTAAGGTTGAACCACTGTAGTCACGTTGACTATTTTAACCATGTTTTCAACTACCTTTTGGACATCTGCCTATTTGTGGATCAGATACCCTCGGATTTCATAAAAAATATCTTAATTTGTGTTCCTAAGATGAACAAAGGTCTTACGGGTGTGGAACGACATGAGGGTGAGTACTTAATGACAGAAATTTCATTTTTGGGTGAACTAACCCTTTAAGCATTGTTGTGACAAAGTTGTCAAAGTATATTTTTTTTAATCAATATGAATATGATTAAATGAAATTTTCATCTATTTCTTAAAACACCTTTAAAAAAGACTTTTTAAGACACTCATTGACCCTTACACACAGCCTACAGGGGTCTTCTCTGTATAATTTCTGATATGTAGTTTGGCACTTTTGGCACTTATTTTAATTATTATTATTATTTATAATAATAATATTATTATTATTTCTTTAAAAAATGAGACCTTCCCCAAGTTTCTATAGGTTGAAAGCCTGTAGACTGATTTTTATGGGAAGCACTCGGGACGTCTTTGCTGGGAAAATCAAAAGGATGTGACATTTTACGTGCTCCCGAGAGCCTCCTCAGTTCTATGACACATAAAACAAATGCTTATATACAATGTTCATAATAATGCAGAAAGAGCCATTCTGCCTACTTTAATGTCAATGTGTCATGCAAAGAAAAGGGATTAATTCAATCTATAGTCTCACAGATCTATATAATCTATAGTCTCAAATATACTTTATAATCAAACTATCATAACAGAGTAATTATAATTACCTTCTCTGTCAACATGATGCCAGTGAATTGCAAAGCTGGTGCAAACATATTCTGATCACTTCGATCAGATGCTTTCTTAACTGCTGCTTTCTCACCGCTGTCATTTTTGTATTTCTCACCGCTGACATTTTTGTATTTATTTTGTTATTGAGAGGAAAGCACGCAGCATATATTTACACTCTCACTAGTGTGGACGCTGTCTGGAAGTTTGTTAACAGTATATCACTGCAAAGGTATTTCCAACTTCTTTTTCATTCTCTGTTTAGGAGTAAAAAGAACTTTGCGGTTCAGGCTCTTGTATGTTACACAAGCAAAGCACGTGCAATAGGTTTCCACTGGTGTCACTAATAACAAGAGTTTCTGGATTCTACATATAGCCCCTTTAAGAACATGCTATAATATTTTAATAAAATAATCAGTGCTGTCAAACGATTAATCGCAATTAATCGCATCCAAAATGAATGTTTGTGTGTGTGTACTGTGTATATTTATTATGTATATATATAAATACACACACATACATGCATATATTTAAAGTAATATTTACATGTATATACAGTGCTCAGCGTAAATGAGTACACCCCCTTTGAAAAGTAACCTTTTAAACAATATCTCAATGAACACAAAAACAATATCCAAAATGTTGACAAGACTAAGTTTAATATAACATCTTTTTAACTTATAACATGAAAGTAAGGTTAATAATATAACTTTTACACATTTTTCAGTTTTACTCAAATTAGGTTAATGCAAAAATGAGTACACCCCACAACAAAAACTACTACATCTAGTACTTTGTATGGCCTCCATGATTTTTAATGACAGCAAGTCTTCTAGGCATGGAATGAACAAGTTGGCGACATTTTGCAACATCTCTTTTTCCATTCTTCAAGAATGACCTCTTTTAGAGACTGGATGCTGGATGGAGAGTGATGCTCAACTTGTCTCGTCAGAATTCCCCATAGGTGGCCATCATGTTGGAAAAGTGCACAACGACCAAGGGCACGGAGTGATGGTAGCATCTTCTCTTTCAGTATAGAGCAGTACATCTGTGAATTCATGATGCCATTAATGAAATTCAGCTCCCCGACACCAGCAGCACTCATGCAGCCCCACATAAGGACGTTTCCCATGTGTCGCCGTATTGCGTATTGTGAAATAGTCACCCCAGTTTGGCTTTCTACTTCTTTAGATAACTGCAGTGAACTTCTCATCAGAAGACGCTCCTGTCGAGGTGTTAACTTCCGTGGACGACCTGGACGTCTCTGTGAGATGGTTGCAGTTCCATCTTTTTTAAATTTTTGTACCACTTTTGCTACAGTATTCTGACTGATAAGTAAAGCTTTGCTGATCTTCTTGTAGCCTTCACCTTTCTGGTGTAAAAGAATTGTTTTTTTTCTCAGGTGACACTTTTCTTCCATGTGGTGCCATTGCTGACAGCATAAAATGAGAAGGGGTTTTAACACCCTCTTATAGTCAACTGTCTGCTGGACACCTGTGTAATGAAGAATTAGACTCACCTGTGGTTGAATTCTTGTTAAATTAGACATTTGTAGTCTAAAATATAGCTGGGTGTACTGATTTTTGCATCACCCAGTTTGAGTAAAACTGAAAATTTTGTTCTCTAAGTTATATTATTAACTTTACTTTCATGTAATAAGTTAAACAGATGCTATATAAAACTTAGTCTTGTTAACATTTTGGAAATTGTTTTAGTGTTCATTGAGATATTGTTTAAAATGTTACTTTTCAAAGGAGGTGTACTCATTTATGCTGAGCACTGTATATATATATATATATATATATATATATATATATATATATATATATATATATATATATATATATATATAAAATTTATATTATATATAAATTATAATTATAAATATACTATATTTTTGGTAAATATACACATGCATATGTATGTATTTATATATACATAATAAATATACACAGTACATACACATATATTATGTAAACAAATTTTTATTTTGGATACGATTAATCATGATTAATCATTTGACAGCACTAAAAATAATATTAAAAAGTTACTAAGCTACTTTGCCCCCCAAGAACTTTAGTCTTTTAAAAAAACTTTTTCACAATTAATTTTAAATTTGTAACAAAGTCATTTGTCTACATTAATTGCATTTTGAATATATATTTATTTTTTGAGCTGTAATATTCATCACTACTGAGCTAGTACTTATTTATCAGCCTTAAAAACTAATTAATCTCACTCTGCTTGAGAAGCAACAAACAAACAAACAAACAAATAAATAAATACAACCTTGCTGCTGAAGAGCCAATTGAGCCGCCCCATTCATAGGTCTAAGTGCCATGTTGGCATTTATTTGGATGCCGACTCTGTTTGCTAACCAAGATTGAAAACAGCTCCCCTGGGTAACAATTCATTGTGTGTCAAAATGTAAATGTGAGCAGTTTGTGAAAGGGGATGCCATCCTGCACAAATCCTATCCTATTAAGATAAAACTGTTACCTTGTGATGTAGCACAGGTGATGCTATCAGAATGGAAAAGGTCACTTTGGAAAGTGGAAATCAAATATGTGATTTTGGAGGCCATTAAGCCCACTGAGCGATTAGTATTCATGTGGCGGGAATTAATAGAAAACAGATAGATTAAACTCAGTGAGTGCTGAAATTTTCTGCCTTAGGATGCAGTATCTCCACTTCTCTGTTCTGGCCTGCAATTAATATTAATGGGCCCTGGACTGTTTATAAAAACCACTGTCAAAAAGCTCTTTAACACAACTGTTGTGGTTAAAAGTAATGTGCTAAAACATGCCTAACTTTGTTACGCCTCAACATCGATTATCTCACCAAGTCACCTTCATCTCAGTTTGAAGCGTGTTGTGACATGTCTGTGGCAGCAAATGGTGATTTGTTGTGTTTTTAGTTTGCTTTATGTCAGGGGTCAGCAACAACCTTTTTGTCATAAACCTTCATTATCTATTTTCCTAGTAAATATGGAAATTTAATATAAATTTATAATACAGTATTTATGGACACTTAATTGCAATTAAATGAAAATGTATTATAGTTTAAATTTATGTTAAATGCAATTAGCGGAGTGCTTTTTTGACCTACTTAAGTAGAACTTAAGTACATCTTTATATGTAATTTTATAATTACTTCTATTGTCTTTGAAACATGGTTAAAGTGTAGCATTAATGGTAAACTACAATACACTTTAGTGTCATTTCTATTGAAAAGTATGTCATGGTTCTAAATATATTTAAACATTTGCAATGATTAAGCTGCAGTTTAGTAATTCAAAATATATAAACTTTAAATGTAATATCGAATAACACACTACAGTTAAGAATTATAATCAAGTACTTCACATGTGCTTTAGTATGTAAGTCAGCTTTAAAGCATGACATAACATTATTAAAACAATGATTTACAATGTACTTTAAAGTAAAACTTATAGGCCCGGTTTCACAGACAGGGCTTAGACTAAACCAGGATTAGGCCTTTGTTCAATTAGGACATTTAAGTATAGCTTTTATAAACTAAAAAAAAATAACATTACATTACTGGTGTGCATCTTGAGAGCATTTACATGTTTTAAGAAATGTCAGTATAAGTTGCTTTCAGTTAAAACAGCTCAAACACACATTTTAGTCCAGGACTAGCTTAAAGGGATAGTTCACCCAAAAATGAAAATTTAATTTGTATCTGCTTACCCCCAGGGCCTCCAAGGTGATTAGGTGATTTTGTTTCTTCAGTAGAACACAAATGATAATTTTTAACTCCAACTGTTGCAGTCTGTCAGTCGTATAATGCATGTCAATGGTAACAAAATCTATGAGAGTAAAAAAACATGCACAGACAAATCCAAATTAAACCCTGCGGCTCGTGGCGACACATTGATGTCCTAAGACACTAGGACATCATGGATAATGCGATGGTATATTGTGTGTGTTTAAATACAGTTGTTTAGCTGACTATTGATAGCTTGCAGATGATTGTTACGCAACAGCTGCGCGTGCTCATCACTCTTTAGCTCCGCTCACACGACACGCCTCCAGGCACTCAGCTGTTTTCGGAAAGACTCAGTACAGCGAATGTATCTTTTATAAATATGATAAAACTAAAGACTTGATATGAAGGATGCTATACTATTCACTACAAGTACACGCACATTTCATACATTTAATTGCACTTCTTTTTCACAAGAGGATACACCTCTCTGTCTCTTGCTTATGTGCCAGTGATTACCCAGTGCCATACGTTGCCGACCCCAGCTTTACGCTGATCTGTAATTTCTCTACTATGTTTTCAGTTACTTGGTCTTGATACATGGTTGATTCTAGAATTGCTTGAATTGGCAATCTCTACTTGCATTCAGCTCTCCAGGAGCTAAAGCACATTGAGCTGTGGAGCAGCAGCTTCGCTAAAGCAGCTCTCAGGGCCAGAGCGGCCGCGGCTGGCACATACACATACAACTGCTCTCCACCACCCGCACCATCTGTCTGCCCGTAACCTGCTGGAGCACCTCACATAGCATATACACCTGTGCCTGCCACCTCCAATGGAGCTCAATGCACACGCACACAATCTGTGTCCATGATCCAGTTAGATTTTGGTCAGTTTTAGGCTAACTTAGGAACGAATATATTTTAAGCTAAAACTGGCTGTTTGTAAGGCTGTAAATGGATTAAAACTGAATTAATGACATATTATGTAGGTGTAACGAATGATCATATGTTATGTCTGTTTTGGGTGGGTTTTAGTTCTGTTTCCTAGTTTTCACATCGTTTTTATATGTTTTTTTCATTGATTTGATTATCAGTCACACCTGTTGTTCATTTCGTTGATTGGATTGTTTGGGTATTTAAGCTCTGTGTTTCTTTCAGTTCATTGTCTGTTCTTGTCTGATTTACTGGTTGTTCTATTCTAGTTGATTCTAATCTAATGCCAGCTACAGACTGTGCGATTTTGGCAATCCTATAAGATCACTACAAATCACACTGTATGACATGGATCTAATAAACTCGGGTATGACATGTGTAGACTGTATGATGATGACACAAATAGAATCGCAGGCTACGATGCAAGTTAGTATCAAAGAATAAAATGTCATCAGTATGCGCTAGTGGTAAACAAATAGAGCAAGATGAATCACACTTTGGCAATTGTGTTTTTTTTATGTGCATTGAAAAAAAAAGAGTAGGAAGCGAAAGAGGAGAATATGGATGCAGTCATGGTTAGGGAAAAGAGGCCAACTTTGCATGCCAATTTTGAAAATGGAGCTTGAGGTAAGTAGTTTTAGGTTTTAGTACCATGTTGCATTGATCAATATGCCATTTCATGTTAGATGTAGGGCGTAGCATCAAACTGTGAGATGATCATGCTAAATTTCTGACACTGTCAGAAAATTATAGCAGGCTATCTTTGGGTGCAAGACTGTGACAATGTCCATCTTTGAAACTATCTCACTGTACCACGTAGAACGACTGTTTAGGAGTCACAACCACAGAAATCAGCACGATTGGTCATCTTTCATCTGGGACAGCCCAAAATGTGTAACGGGCATAAGTATCTTGAGTATTTTGTTTTGAGTTTTTTGAGTTAATAAAATCATAACTTGTGTGATTAGATCCTGCTGTTTCTTGTATTTACCTCAACAGAAGATGACAGTAGGTTAATAAATTAAATGAATCACATACACCAATATTTGCAGAGAAAAGGCCCGAAATAGAGATTTTTCACAGATTATGATGGCAGAGGAAAGAATCAAATGTGGAAGACAAAATGTGGCTTTAAAAGTCAATTATTTCAACTCTATAAAGCCTATACTTTATCATATTTGATATGTAAATTTCTTACTTCACATGATCTAAACTTGCTGAAAAATAGTTGTACACAATCAACTACATGCCTTCTGTCATCTAAATATCACTGATAAATATCAGTGACAACTGATATTTATATACATTTTAAGTAGCTCACATTTTGCATTACAAGCTATAATGATTTTATTTATTTATTTATTTTTTAATTAATAACACTAAATTAACATATTGATTAGTCAATCCTAGTTTTTAGTCTGTAACGGCATGTCTGGAAGGTTGGTGCAGGCATATCCATAGACCTTCTATCATTCTACTGGCAGTTTGTAGAAGCTGGTATTTAGTGAAGTGGGAACAGGGCCACATTTAGTCTTTCATCAGGAAACTCACTTCCTTTCTCTGTGAAGGTACTGTGACGTAAAGAGGACAAGGGAAAGGGCCTTCGGGGCACTCACTGCTATACTTCCTCCAGCAGAGGAATGGGAGGATGAATTTCAGTCCAGAGAGAGAAGAGAGCAATTAAGTGAGCGGGCAGGGGAGCACGTTGTCCAGACGACTCGTTTTTCAAGCTCCTGTTGTACATAGTTCATTTTTTTGTTCTTTTTTCTCTTACAGATGGAGTTGGACTCCAGGGCCCTGCCCATTTGACAGCAGTACGTCATTCCAGATCACTTCTGCCATCTGCCTACCTGCATACTTCATCATATTGTGTTTTGCTGAAAGTCCATATATAGATCACATAAAAACTTTTTAAAGAATGTAATACATTATGTATGCAAGACAGTAGTGGTGTAAATTGGAAATTTTTTCTTGATGTGATCCGACATAGATTCCCTTAGCCAGCGATATAATATTTGCCGATAACACAAAACATACCATGATTCGATTAGCATTCGGTTAGATTGAGGGGTATAGCAATCAAAATGTTGATATTATGTACAACCGTCAGGGGTTGCTTGTCTTAAATACAATACAGAGATGTGTGACGCAGAATGAAGGAATAGAGACTATTTAGTGAACAATGGATAGAGGAGAACTAAAGGCATGAAGGCAGACAGGAAGACACCAAAGGGTGAGAAAGACACCAAGGAGATGATGATCAGGGAGGAGATGAAGGTGGGAGGAGCTAGGATGGATACAAGAGGAACCAGACCAGAGACAGGAGGAGCAAGAGGATGACCTAGAGCCATGACAGGAAGGTCCACGGTGGAGCTGAATGAGGGAGGAGCCATGGTGGGGCTTTGGTGGAGAGACCTGGCAGAACCAGGGAGACTGACTGAGATGGAGATGTGGAGACCAAGGGAGAGCTGAAGAACCAGGGTGACGCCGAGGGACAAGGTGGAGTTGCGGGCAGGCAGGAGGTGGAAGCATGGGATTGGCAGACCAGAACAGAGATGGTGGGAGTGAAGGCAATGGTAGAATCGGAGTGACGGAGGAGTCTGGCGAAGCCAGAGGGGTGAAGGGTCGAGATGAAGCTGCTAACTCAGAAGTCTGAGCTGGAGCCAGAGGGACAAGGGAGCCCAGCGAAGTCTGAGGGATGAAAGTCCATGGTGAAGCCGAGGGAGCATTGAGCCGATGGGTTGGAGGGCCGAAGTGGAGTCTGGGGTTTGGAAGCTTGATGTGGAGCTGAGGGATCCATGAGCCAAGGCAGAGCTGATGACTTGGAAGCCCATGGCGGATCTGTGCAGCTGAGTAGAGCCACTGGAGGAGCTGAGGGGCTAAAGGGAGACAGCAGAGAGGGAGACACACACCTCGACAAACTATGCGTTGGACTCGGGCTCCAGGATAAATTCAGCCTCTAGCAATCGCTCTGGTTCTGTTCTCATGGCAGGCTCAAGTTCAGAGTCAGCAGTGGGCCCTGACATTTCTACGGTGGGCATGATTGACGGCTGGCAGGGCTCTGGATCTGAAGTGGGGCTGGCGATGTCCTCATCCTTGAGGCAGACGGTCATTGGTGAGTTGTTTTGTACCAGTACCCACTCCACGAACTCAGGCAGCCGTTCCTTTGATCACTCATTAAGCCTGGTGTGGTAGAAAAGACAAAGCAAGTGGTTGGTGAAGTGAGTGAGGCATGCCAGATTGAGAAATTCCCTTGTGTGATCCTTGAGGGAGCTGCTCCATCAGGAGTAGATGGACTGTGGGGATATCCGTAATTTGAACAGCGATTAAATCCTGTCTTGCGATCTTGTCCTCTGTCAGGGGTTGCTTTTTGTAAATACAATAATAGAGATGCGTGAAGTAGAATGAAGGAATAAAGACTAAAGATTTAATTAACAGAGATAACTCTGCAGGGATACAGTCCACAAAACATTAACACAAGCATTAACAACTGCATGTAACACTATGACTAGAACTAAAGCAAAACATAAAATGAAAACTATGACTGAAAACTAAACAAGACGGAAAACAAACTTGTCCATGACAGCAACCAGTTAGATTTTTATTAACTTGCAAATACAACCAAAATATAACAAACATTTAACTGAAATTTGCAAATCCTCTGTCCCAAATGGGACATCCACAACAAATATACACTTTAACATTTTAAATAATATAGACAAAAAAAGAGGGAAAAAAGCAATGACAACAATCAATATGGAAATTCAGTGAAAAAGTTGAGGGTTGAAAATTTACAACTGCATATATTCGCATGAAAATGCAACTCCGACAGTAGGTGGCACTTATGGAATAGCAGAACTAGTTTCCATGGTTACCACTGTACACAAAAGCAGCGCTAATAGAGTGCTGCAGGAATGACATCAAAACCTGGAAGATTAATTTTCTATATGGGTGTGCGTAATTGTAGAGCAAAACATCCAAGTATCATCAAGTTGTTAACGACATACCTTATTTTACTCATAAACAAAAACAAAAACAAACAAAAAAAAAACATTGTAAAAATAATTGGCTCTACTCACTGGCAAATTATTGTTCCGGGTTTTGGACAGAACAGGACAGAATATGTTGTCTGTGTTCATTTTTTTTTTTTTTTTTTGGCAGCCGTTGATGGCAATACTGCTAGGTTGCTGCATCACAATATACAAGAAGAGAATGCACACTTTGACGGAAGAACAGTCAATAGAGATTGCATGCAGATGTGGCTAACAAGAGTGTCAAAATAAAGGATCATCTTAAAATATATACATAACAATTTTTAAGCCTTTGCATATATATATATATATATATATATATATATATATATATATATATAGTCAACAGCAATATTTTCAGATTCCTTATTTTCAAACCTTGGCAAGAAAAGAGGCCATAATTAGTCAGCATTAGTCATAAATGAATAATTGATCTCAATTTGAAATTTAGATGAGGCAGTATTCAGTTTCCACGCTGTGCCTCATGAGCCACTGAACAACAAAAAGCCTGTCGCAAGAAAATAAATGTTTTAGTACCGGCGGCAAATGGCGCTTGCCATTGTGTTAAGCAAAATTCGGCTTTTGTGTAGCAAATAATTTTTTTTTTACCCAACAACAATCTATTGGGGCATCCGAATGGCTTTGCTCTTTTGAATATCATCTGACGGTGACTATATAATAACCGTAGTCTGTGTTTATTTACTAACTGAGAGAATGCTTGAAGCACTGTATTGATTTCCAACAACTCACTGAACTTTTGAACTTCTGAAAGGAGGACAACTCTGACAGCTCAAAGGCTGTAAGCTTCCAGCCTCTCAATAAGGAAAAGCAAATGCAAGAGGTTATTAGACTTCAAGACATGGTGAAGATAAGACTGTTACCCAAATATGCTAGCTTAAAGAACTATCTCAGAGGAGCTGAACAATTATGGCAGCTGTCACTTGTCAGTATTGGCTGCGAAGCTTGGCAGCTGAGTACATACATTTGAGAAGTTTTGCAGAATACTTTAAGAAAGAATAACTGTGGCAGTAACCTTTTGGGGTTGTACTTGTGAACTGTTGTGATATTTTTCCAACACTCAAGATGAAGTAAAAATAAGTGGATGGAGAGAGAAGCAGACAGGACCTAGCATCTGTGTCCTTTTAGCAGCTTGCTGCTTGTATATGATATATTTCCAGACTACAGCTTTTCACAATTTGATAACGGCTCCCATTTTGAATCCAAAAGGGATTTTTGGGGCGCTTGTCAGATAAAGGGCGCAGTTGTCATCCAACTTGGCGCCCTGATGCCAACAATGTCTCATTTCCCCTCCCTCTCAGATTCAGTCACTGCTTCCCTCAATCTGTCATTGGGCTGCTGGAAAGGGCTCTTTAGCATTTTCTCTGCTGTACCTTTTTGTTTTATCCATTTATGTGGCTAACACTGAGTCAACCCAGACTCATTGGAAAAAACATGCTTCTACCTACATTTTTGCAAAACTCCATAAACGTACCTATACACACAATTCAATGCAGTTTCCAGTTGAAGTGAACACTAGTGGCAGTAAAACACTAACAACTTTTCTTTTTTTCTTTTTTTTTCTTTTTTTTTTTCTTTTTTTACACAAATTGTGATTACAAAAGCAGATTAATAAAGACTTATTTTCATGTGGTTTCTTGCACAATACTATATTATGGCCTCAAAAGCTTTCACCATAATGCATGATTTGTAAACAAATACATGTTGACATCTCAATATGTATGACTTTTCTGGTGTAGTAAACTTGCTCGGAAGCTCAACTAGTACAGCGATGCACTTGCGACGCGGAGTGCTTCAGTATGAATCCTGTGCAACACCAGTCATGATAAAAGATCTCAAGCTCAAATGACATGGTTGCTTCTACAAAATCATATCGGTTAGGTTTAGAATAGGGTTTCATGTAGGCGGTACGTTATTTTCAAACACGATAGAGCATTTCATTTCTGAACTGCCATGATACGAACAACAACCAACCTAATGGGAAGTCGCCAGGTTATGTTTCAGAAAAATGTGGTTTTTTTTTTTAACTTTCCAATGGCCCTGGGTTGGAGTTTTCTATTGTTTCATGAAAGGTCCAGCAAATGAGAAAGGTTCTAGTGTGTACTTGTACCTAGAAAAACAAACTGAATGGTAATTGGGTTGCTAAAGGAATACCGAAGTCCCTGGAATCAATAAACACAGTAACACGTTCTACTGATTAAAACTTTGCATTTTAATTGTTAATCATGTGCAAATTATGGCATACTTTTATGTCATCCTATATTGCTGCAGGGATAATATCATTTTGAGATCATGAGTCGAAAGCTGAGGTAGCAAAGTGGCTACGTTTTGAAGTTTGATCAACACAAGACATGCTGCTTCTGGGCCTAGATTTTCTTTGACAAACAGCCTGCGGCAATGGCAATAGATGCTGAGCAAATGTAAAGAGCAACTTAATGTCATAGTTAATTAGTAGTTCTCTTTACAGGTTAGCAGTCAAGACCATGTATCTTACCTTAAATAAAAATGTTAAGTTACTCACCCTCATGTCATTGTATGACTTTCTTTCTTCTGTGGAACACAAATGAAGATATTTTGAGAGGCCCAGTGTTGTTTTGGATCCCACTGACATTCAGTGTGTAGACAAAAATTCTTCTTTTCTGTTCCAATTGAAGAAAGAACAAAAGATATATTACTGTCTCCGTGAAAATGAATAAAAGTTGGGACTCTTTTCTGATTTAGGCTGAAGCAAAGTAATACAGGAACCAGGACAATCCAAAAGTACCAGTTTCGAACACCGATCAATAGTCTCATTCACTCAAAAGATTGATCATTAATAACCTATGACACCTATCCATTGATAATAGACCAGTGAATGGATAGTTCAATAATGAAACCTAGACTGTGTTCACAGTAGACACCATTTGATCAATAAGCTCAGCTAAACAGACTAAAACATACCCACTTCTGCAACATCTCTATGAAGCAAATTTACTCAAATACACTTTTATTTCAGAGATGCAATGACATTTTTGCAACACCGGTGAGGTCTGTAGGTTTTGGCATAACACATGAGGGTATTTAAAGCATCCTGTACCTCCACTGCAAAGAGTATACTATACTTTACTAGAGTAAGAAATTTTGACTTTTTTTTTAGTAATAGACAGTGTTTATTTGGATATGCACTATAGTAGTTCCATGGCATTCTTTAACCCTATAAAGCCTACTGTATCATATTTTATATGCAAATTTCTAAGGCCTATAAATTAACAACATGATCGAAACCCAATGCTATCCCATGGCCAATTCGTACGTATTTTACGAGGTGGCGAGTGAGGTCGTACGAATTCATACGATTTGTCTAAACCCCAGTGAGGGATAGGTTTAGGGACAGGGTTAGGGGTAGGTAATTCGTATAAATTCATACAAATTTGGCAACTCGCTAAATACTTATTCTTTAGCAAAAAAACTTACAAATTCATACGAGTGAGGTCATACGAATTCGTACGAATTAGCCACCTCGTAAAATACGTACAAATTGCTGTGAGGTCGGGTTGTCAAAACCTGATGTAAACAATGTACTACATGCCTTCTGTCATCTGACTGACAGGTTATTATTTTTTTAACAAATAAAAGGCCTTTTAGTAAAATTGTGAAAATGCTTTCTTTCAGTTTGTGGTAAACGTGTCTTTTTACTGTGAAATCTTTACTGATTTTTATAAAGTAAATGTAAGAATAACTTTTTATTGTTAGCAATATTTCAAGTACACGTACTGGACTGAAACAAGTTCGGTTTACTTGATTATCTTGGTTTCTGACTATTATTTCATATGTCAGGCTTTACAGGGGTTAAAGTAGGCTACTGTGTCCATTCCATGGTATGAATCAGAATACCACGGTATTATCATCTGATACTGTTGCGGTGATATGATGACCTACATATAAAGGTGGAGCACCTGTAAAAGCACTGGCCCTTTTCCTGCTCGAAGAGTTGATATGATTGATTTGAGAAAATGATGAGTTGTCTCATACCAAAAGGGAAAAAGCCTGGCTTGGGATGAGAGATTTCTTCTCTAGCCTCTCTGACAAGACTGAAATATGGTTTGTACTGGTTAACCAAAAGGAACACATACATTTTCTACATTAGAAGAATTCCCATTATTTCTCCCTCAGCCATGAAAATCAATTCTGAAATGATTGCGTTCAGGGAGAGGGAAAAATAGTTGTGTGCCTTTGGCTGGTCAATGGACAGAGAGAGGTTGTTGAGTGCTTCTTTTTCTTTCTTTTTTCTTTGTGCTCCATATTTCTTTTACAACCCCATTGAGAGCGTTCTATGAGAAATGACTTGTGTCTATTTCTATGCTTTTTCTTAAACTCCAAGTAAGTCTTTTGCAAGCTCCCTGGATGATCTTTTTTATTTTTATTTTTATTTTTTTTTATTTTGTGAAGTGGGTTGTATTGGAGGAGTGTGGTTTGCCTGTCTGTTATATTTGCATTTTAGTGCTCTGATAATTACACAGGTATGTAGAATATTAATTGCATTTTTAGGATTAAGTTAAGCTCTCCAGTCGTCTCTCATGAGTGACCCTGGCCATTAAGATGTTTCATAGAATATAGTACATAGTACTGCTCAATTTAAACTAAGTCAGTGGTTCTTAAACTCCCCCCTTTGATCAAATCAGAACATCAATGTACAATATCACAACATTCCCTAATTTTTTTTTTTAACCATTTAGACACTAAACTGACACCTTTTTGAGCAAGTCATATTTTGATTATTATCAATATTATCCATATCAAGTTTGCTGCTTGTTAGTTTTGCAAACTGATCAGAAATAAAGCATTGAACAAAATATTACAACATTAAACAAAAAAGGAAATTATTATCTTGATGAGAAACAGCTGGAACTATTTGGCTCTGTTATAATAAATAATCAAGATATGTACTTCCATTTTACTCTAATTCTATTGCACAAATCAAATATTCATCTATATATATATATATATATATATATATATATATATGAATTATAAATTTTTATCTTGCATTTCTGACTTTTTTCCCAGAATTGTGAGGTATAAACTCGCAATTGCGAGTTATAAAGTCAGAATTGAGGGTATAAATCTTGCAATTCTGACTTTTTTTCCTTACAATCTGACTTCTTTTCTCAGAATTGTGAGATATAAACTCACAGTTGCTAGTTATAAAGTCCAATTCTGAGGAGAAAGAAAAAGACTGACTTTATTTGACTTTATAACACGCAACTGCAAGTCTATATATTGCAAATCGGACTTCATAACTCGCAATTATAAATTTGCACGTATAGACATCGATCAGGGCATATAAACAAAAGCTCAACTGTACTTGCGTGACGCACGAGAAGAAAACACACTGGTTCTTGTGGAAGCTCAAATGTGCTGCGTAACAAAAATGAACCTCATTAGTTCTCGCAAGTCAATCATGCTTGAGCTTCTGTTTACCATCTCTGATGCGATATATCTGCATATACTGTCAATAAAGGCACAGAAATATCTCAGATTTCTTAAAAAAATATCTTCATTTGTGCTCCGAAGATGAACGAAAATCTTACAGGTTTGGAACGACATGAGGGTAAGTAAATGATGACATCATTTTAAATTTTGGGTGAACTATCCCTTTAATTATTTATTATATATATATATTTATTTTATTTTATTTTGTTTTGTAGCCAACACTTTACATAGGTTGACTTCAAAATACCCTGGAAAATTTTACACTGAGAAATTTAACCCTAGTCTTCCCTATAACATAGATATTTCTTTCTTTCTTTTTTTTTTTTTTTTTTTAACCATCATTACACTAAACGGACACCTTTTCATAGTCATATTTGGATTAATATGAGGTCTATGATCATACTTATAACCACAAATAGATAAATATTATAATGTATTATAACTGTTGTTATTCTATTACTCATGAGATGATGTAACATATTAAAACATTAAATGTATTATACTTCCATTATAATGCATTTTAAAGAAAATGCTTTGGAGAAAGGATTATTGAGAGTGTTTTGGTGATTTCTGAGCTCTCACATTGACTCCAGTATGTTCATCTGAGACTGCAGAGACACAAATGTATCATCTAAACTAAATTCTAATATCATCATATTTTGTTATCAAGTAAACACAACAAAACCACACTGACATACATTCAGACATGAGTCAGCTATATAACACATATTTAAAAAAAAAAAGGTTTATTTTAATATAACTATATATATATATATATATATATATATATATATGTGTGTGTGTGTGTGTGTGTATGTGTGTGTGTGTGTGTTTTGAGAGACTGACTGAGAAATATTCTCAGAATCAACTATATACTGTAACACAAGTAGATTTTAACCACCTTCTTTCTTTTTGCTTTGTTGTGTAGCCAAGACTTTACATGGATTGACTCCAGTTAAGATTGACTCCTGTTAAAATTTCTCAGGGTAGATGAAATCTAACCCCAGTCTACCCTATATTAGACATTTTAAGACTCAGAAAGCTTCGAATATGATAGGAGGCTCTATTTAGACCAATAGCACAGCCATTACGAAAAGACCGTCACAAACATGACACATTTCCACATAAAAATCTGATCTAGAAAAACTTGAAATATATTTGGTGGTGTTCATAAAATAAGAGGAAAACTGGCTTGTCCATGCATGACGAGCCTCAGATTTATGCTTTACAGCAGTAAGTCTGTTTGCGTCCATATCTCTTATGTGTACGGCACGTATTTCTGCCTCAGCGTCCTCATGTGATATATGTGTGCGAGGTGTGCACGTCTGTACGTGTGTGTGAGGAAATTAAAATGCCGGCTCTACATCTGTTTGAGTGCTTTAGCACCATAGCTCATTCTAGATATATTCATCTGTTAAAGTGGCACCGAGTGACATCCACAAGGAGCCATTGCATCCTACAGAGAAGCGTGAATATAAATGAGAAGCTGCCAGAGAAGAGAGAGATAGACAAAAAGAGAGAGAGACCCCCTGTTCTTCAGTAGGACTGCCACCTAAAAATATCTCCTCTTAGATCGATTGGCACATTTCCTTAAATTACCCACAATCACTTGGAGAGAGGTGATTTGCAAATTTGAGGATCCTAAATTTACATGCTGCACAAGGGGAAGTTTTTTTTTTTTTTTTTGGAGAGCTAACAAAATGCAGGTTGCCTGTGGTATCTGAGCACGAGAACTAGTGCATCTGCGCATGTGAAAGCGCCGTGACCTGTCTTACCTGACCTCACGTCTCAGTTGTGACCACACTGAATCGATTAAAAATGCATAAGGATGTTTCTGTACAGCTCATCACTCACCCAGGGTAAAGTGAGTTCGGCACAGAGGCCGTGTCTCTCAGCATATACATATGAGACATTTTCTTTCACCTGTCGCCAGAGTTCACCGCTTTGGTGTCTCATGGTTTGTGATGCTGAAACCTAAAAATCTGAAAGTTGAGCATTTTGTGAACAATTTACAATTACGAAAACATTGAACACTCTATTAAAGGATTAAAAAAAGATGTTTTACAAGAAAATATTTTAGTATAAAAAATATTTTTGTCTTTCTACCTCAAAAGTTCATGTTTAATTTAATGTGTTACTTGCAGTTTCTTTAGATTATTTGTGAAATCTACTAGCAATTTCTTAGTTAAAACTGTTTAAAGGTAAATCCTACACCATTTTTTTCCCAGTGTACATCCAGCACTGCACTGTTTTTTTTTTCTTCTTCTTTTTATTGTAAAAAATATGAAGATGATTGACTGTAAGTTACAGCTCCTTATATATATATATATATATATATATATATATATATATACAAACACGATTCCAAAAAAGTTGGAACACTGTACAAATTGTGAATAAAAAAGGAATGCAATAATTTACAAATCTCATAAACTTATATTTTATTCACAATAGAATATAGATAACATATCAAATGTTAAAAGTGAGACATTTTGAAATGTCATGCCAAATATTGGCTCATTTTGGATTTCATGAGAGCTACACATTCCAAAAATGTTGGGACAGGTAGCAATAAGAGGCCGGAAAAGTTAAATGTACATATAAGGAACAGCTGGAGGACCAATTTGGGAAAACCATACTGGATGCCCGTGATCTTCGGGCCCTTAGACGGCACTGCATCACATACAGGAATGCTACTGTAATGGAAATCACAACATGGGCTCAGGAATACTTCCAGAAAACATTGTCGGTGAACACAATCCACCGTGCCATTCGCCGTTGCCGGCTAAAACTCTATAGGTCAAAAAAGAAGCCATATCTAAACATGATCCAGAAGCGCAGGCGTTTTCTCTGGGCCAAGGCTCATTTAAAATGGACTGTGGCAAAGTGGAAAACTGTTCTGTGGTCAGACGAATCAAAATTTGAAGTTCTTTTTGGAAAACTGGGACGCCATGTCATCCGGACTAAAGAGGGCAAGGACAACCCAAGTTGTTATCGGCGCTCAGTTCAGAAGCCTGCATCTCTGATGGTATGGGGTTGCATGAGTGTGTGTGGCATGGGCAGCTTACACATCTGGAAAGGCACCATCAATGCTGAAAGGTATATACTAGTTCTAGAACAACATATGCTCCCATCCAGACGTCGTCTCTTTCAGGGAAGACCTTGCATTTTCCAACATGACAATGCCAGACCACATACTGCATCAATTATAACATCATGGCTGCGTAGAAGAAGGATCCGGGTACTGAAATGGCCAGCCTGCAGGCCAGATCTTTCACCCATAGAAAAAATTTGGCGCATCATAAACAGGAAGATGCGACAAAGAAGACCTAAGACAGTTGAGCAACTAGAAGCCTGTATTAGACAAGAATGGGACAACATTCCTATTCCTAAACTTGAGCAACTTGTTTCCTCAGTCCCCAGACGTTTGCAGACTGTTATAAAAAGAGGGGATGCAACACAGTGGTAAACATGGCCTTGTCCCAACTTTTTTGAGATGTGTTGATGCCATGAAATTTAAAATCAACTTATTTTTCCCTTAAAATGATACATTTTTTCAGTTTAAACATTTGATATGTCATCTATGTTGTATTCTGAATAAAATATTGAAATTTGAAACTTCCACATCATTGCATTCCTTTTTTTATTCACAATTTGTACAGTGTCCCAACTTTTTTGGAATATATATATATATATGTTTGTTCATGGAACGTAATTGAATTAAGGAAGACTTTTCCACACAATTCCACACAAAGTTAGGTTCATACAAGACTACAACGAATCCATTTAAACAAATACTAGTTTGTTAAACAAAATGAATCAATTTAGGTTCTTGTGTCATAAAAATTTGTTGAGTGAACTTAATTAAATTAAGAAAAACGTTTCAATGAAACTGAATTATATTTTTCCAACAAAAAAAAAAAAAAAAAAAATTAGTTTGGTCTGATTTACTGTAATCTTGTTGTATGAACTTAAATTCATCAAGCTGATGTGGTTGTCATTGTGGTGAAGAGTGAGGCTTCAACACAGAAACTCTTTTAAATGTCCAGCCTAACTTTTTGAGTAAACAGAAATACAACTACAAATTATAGGGTCATAACACATGCAATTCATACTTTTTGTTTGTAAAACAAACAAACAAACAAAACAAACAAACAAACAAACAAAAAAACCACAGTGTTACTAAAATGTACAGTAAGGTTTAATATTTTTACCATAGGCTATATTATCTTTTAAATATACAATTTTATTATAACTTGTTACTGTCACAGACACGCCAGGCTCCAGCACCCACCAATCACAACGTACTCCTTCCCCTGAGTACTAATCACGTGCACCTGCACCTCATCTAGTCACTCATCAGCACCAACATAAAAGACACTCACACACTCACCCTCATTGTCCGGTCTCGTTCATGTCTAGAACTTACCTCAGACTTGCCCGAAGGACTCCTCAACCTCTTACCTGTTACCAGCGATCCCGACCTCCCTCCAGTGTTCCTCCGTTCGTGTGTGAGTGTCTTCCATCCTCCTTGTCTTCTCCTACGCCTGCCATCGTCTCTCCAGCACCAAGTTCTCCAAGATCCACTTCATCACCATCACTTCACCACTGCCGCTCTGTTTGTGTTCAATAAACAACCCTTTGACATTCCATCTGTCTCATTTTACATTTTTGCAGCATTTTTTTTTTACATTCTTTTTCCTTTGAAAATACATTTATTTTTTACAGTACACAAATACACTGAAAAAATCCTGTAGGATTTAATTTGAAATAATTTTCATTCAGTAACTGCTAGTAAATTTCACAAATAATTATAAAGAAACAGCAAGTACCACACTGAATTAAACATGACAATATTTTCTTGTAAAACACTGCAATAATTTTTAGAAAACTTAGAAAAATCATTTTTTCATTGCACACTCATTCATAATGCACAAACTCATTCAAATATGTCGTCCAAATATGTGCACTTCCAACACAGTATGCAAAAAAAGCATTCACTCAGTCTCACACAAGCATGTCTAAATACTAAGCATTCATGATACAGATTACAGATTGTGAATTTGTGTTTTAAAGTGTAAGTAATATTTTGTACCTGCATTCCCAGAATGCACTTCATCAACAGTTGAAAAGTAATATAATACATACTACGAAAGGAATTCAGCTTCAGCCGTAGAGCTGCTTCTCAAAACGCAGAAATGGCTTCAGTATATCTTCCAGGTCTGCACATTTAGCATTCGTTTCTGTCCAAAAGCTGGCGAGTAAATTTCATCCAAGTGCTTTGACAGTTTAAGTCGAAAAGTTTGGCATGAAAGGGATGGTTGAGAGAGAGGAACAAGGGAGGTCAGGAGAGAAAAGACGGGCTTCAACTGTTTATCGATCAGATGGGAGTCATACATCAGGGCCTTCTCATATTCACCAGTCTGCCAGCATTCACTCCCAGTCCCTCAGTGAGAGAAACTTTCTTCAGTGTTTTGGCAACCTGCATATAACAAAGCCGCTGCACTTCAGCAGATGAAGGGAAGACACTGACAGTGATTAGTGTTGGGGCCTCAAGGCTACTTCACCTGACACCAAAGAAAAATGTATAGTACTATTTGTGAAGCTAAGAATGCATCTCTGAAATAACAGAAGGTTAAATGCAAAGCTCATCTAATCATATTAAAGTCCCCGTGAACCAGAAGTTGCAACCAACTTTACTTCAATGTTGTGACGTATATCCAAGTCAAACGGAATATTGAATAGTGGGTGGGGTTTTACTGTAGCACACCGCCATTTCAGAGCAGAAGCAAATTTTCAGATTTAGATTAAAGATTACCACGACAAACATTTTTTTGACTTGCACAGATTAATTGTTCACCACAAGACTAGTACTGTGCACTAACAAAGTAAATAGGGCCTATTTTGATTTCATAACGACTTTAACAACATGCCCTTGTGACAAAGAAATGTGTTTAGTTGTAGCCTGTTGAATGTGCACTTGGAGTGTACGTATTTTTAGGTATTTAAAGTATTTAAAAAAACTGTATGTGCAGATTCTAATCTTCCACTTAAGTGCACTCAAAGAGAGTACAATTTCATGACTGTTTCTCAACACACTTAAGTAAAAATTTTTTAAAAAATGCACTTTGTAATGTTTTACTTTGTCGTACTTTAAAGAAGTACACTTACATTGATGTGTTGACTATCATACTAAAACATATGTAAAGTACTTGATTGTAATGACTGAATCGATCAAACACACAATTGTAAAAGTTACTCTTCCAACCCTTCACCCATGCGGACTCTGTAATGTCTGGCTCCTCCTCTGAGCGCTATCACCCTTCTGCTTCATTCACATACTTCAAAGACACTTGGGACGTTGATTGTTCTCAACACAAGAATTAGACATTTAGTCCATATAAATGGGATCCTTGCCACTAATTTACTGACAAATCTGGCTAAATGAATGAACATGCATTTCCCCAGTACATTTTGCATATTATTACTGTGTGTATATTGTTCTTTTGTTTATTGTATAGTGTTATGCATGCATGATGACAGAACTACTAGATAATGAAGCCCATCTAGGTGGTGTTTCATATCAAATCACGCATCGTTTAATGACTCACACTTGTATGAGAATGCATTGTATGTTCGTTATTTATCAGAGTATGATGCAAATGAGTTCACTTTCAAACAAAGAAACTCTCCCGCCGCAGCACAAGTTTGTCATCATCTCTTTATTCAACGCAGAAGATTTTGATTACAACTTTAACACCTTCGGACCGAACCATCAAGAATTTCTCCTGATACATATCCGGACACTTCCAACAGCTTTTGCAAGTATCGTACATTTAAAAAATAAACGTTGATTTAGTATTAAGTTGTGAACAACTGATGTTAACAACTGAAACTGATGGTTCTTCCAGCTTGTTAAATTACTCTTTTCATAGCTCCATTCCCCTGTTATGCTACGGTTTAATACATTTCCGCTCTCTCATTTACTATGTATGCATGATTTGTATGTCTGTGTGTGTTTAGTCTAGCTATGTGTTCGTGATTTAGTTAAATAAAACTTGTGTGCACATTCTTGTTTGTTGATTCTGATCTTGTAATATCAATTCAGCTACATCAAGTTAATTCGATTAACTGATTCAAAGATTTATAATTAATTATAAGATTATAATGAGTTATGATTGTTTATTCATATTTCCCTTTTGAGCTTATTTGTTAAATTATTATAATTTTAACTGTAGTGTATTATTCAATGTAATATAATGTAATATATTTTAAATGTAATACACTGCAACTTCATCATTACAAATATGTAATTACAAAACATATTTAAATACATGAAATACAAGTTTTAATAGAAATGACATTTGAAGTATATTAATTAATTAATGACCATAAATGCTTGTCAGTACATTCGGCGATACACATTTACCATATTTCATAGACAATAAAATAATTATGAAATTACATTTAAAGACATACTGATTTTTAGTTCTTAAGTTGGGCAAAATAAAATTCAGCTAATTGCATTCAATATAGATTTAAACTATTACACATTTTCATTTAATTGCAGTTAACATGCAGTTAAATGTCTGAAAACATTACATTCAGTTTGCACTTAAGTATATCCTTGTAAAGTATATTATTTCCATAATAAGTACTCTAAAAGTATGCTAAAGTGTACTTCTTTTTCCTCACAAGGGAAATGTGTTCCACGGAAGGGAAAAAAATATGGGTTTGGAATGACATTAGACCGAATAAATGATGGCAGAATTTAAATTTTTTGGAGAAATTACACTTTACATATGATGAATTTGCCTGTAGTTTGTGGTGAAGTAATTCAGTCACCTATAAAGTGCTATACGCAGACAGGCACATGTGTATCAACACACATGATGAAGTTACCTTGTGCTCGGTCCACACCGCACCCAGAGACAAGTTAATCATGCTGCGGTTGTCTCTCCTATCACTCGCAGGCACTTTAATCAAATTATGACCTTGTAAAGCATGCACTTGTCATTTGGGACCTGAGACTCTATACTAATGACTAATTAGCCCCATCACCTGTTCCTCCAAACTTCCATTAAACCCATAACTGTGCATAATGAAATAAACAAAAAGAAAAAAAAAAAAGAAAAACAACCATCAATGACAAAACTTCTAAGAACACATCAATCAACATGATGGTAATTTATAATAGAGAACGTAGTTGTCTTCTCGTGTGAAAGCCACCCCTCATTGGGCTAGAGGACGGTAAGGATACACATTAATTGCTAATTAGTTTGTGATTGCTTCCTCGCAAGGGGCAAAGAGCAAAACGCTCGACTCAGAGCCATGACCCTTGCAGAATTACCAACTCAGCAACTAAGTAATTAGCTGTTAAATAACAATGCTCATATCATAGGTTCTTTGACTTATTTATTGCATTAATAAATAATCAGATAATTGCATTTCTTTTTCAGAAATAAATCTAAAGTCTATTCACTGTCAATCAAAGATGCGCTGAACAGCAAATTATATATAAATAAATAAATCCATCCTCTGATTGGGGGCGTTATGCATTAATTAATTCATTAATTTATTTATTTTAGGGGCCACCAGTACAGTAGCTCATTTTTTTGGCTTAGGACAATGATAACCATAAAAATTAAACTACTTCAATGTTTAAATTGTTTAAATTTAAACCAGTACTTACTTAAACTATTTTTGTATGGATTGCTGAATAGCCTAGTACTGTTTAGGAAATGTGCATAAACTCTAAAAACAAATGTTATGACAACTTCTAATGAAATTATTTTCAACCAATAAACTGTGAGTTACAGAACATAATTTGTAACATAAACACATATTTTTATGATTTAGGCAATTGTGGCTTAATGTCGGATTTGTAACCCGAAGGTCGTGGGTTCGAGTCTCAGTACTGGGGTAGTGAATGAACAGCCCTCTCTTTCATTCCCATTACCTACAACTGAGGTGCCCTTGAGCAAGGCACCTAACCCCCAATCGCTCCCGGCCGCCGCAGCAAAAATGGCTGCCTACTGCTCCGGGTGTGTATTCAATATTCACTGCTGTGTGTGTGTACTTGGACGGGAGAAATACAGAGCACAAATTCAGAGTATGGGACACCATACTTGGCCACACGTCACTTCACTTATGTTAACTGCTAAAAAAATATGAAGTTATTCCAGAACCATTTAATTGTACATATGTCAGTTTAAATCAACAGCTATAGCACATACTAAATTCAACTCATTGATATTCAAGTTATTATTTTTCACTGGCATTAGTGTGTCATTGCTCATATGGTCAGTGTAGTTTA
This sequence comes from Elopichthys bambusa, assembly GCA_037101425.1. Classification (NCBI taxonomy): domain Eukaryota; kingdom Metazoa; phylum Chordata; class Actinopteri; order Cypriniformes; family Xenocyprididae; genus Elopichthys; species Elopichthys bambusa. Next base: position 41,985,646 of record CM074432.1, on the reverse strand, counting down.
TACTTTCATGTACCCAAACACAACCTAAATATGAGCTCTACTCTTCTGCACAATGGTAACTACAAAAACTTAAACATAACAGAAACTCTTTTAAATGTCAAACAAAACAGCATTAAACACTAACAGGTCTAAAAAATTGATAATTTCAACATTTATTCTTCTTATCCAGTCCTATGCAAAGCATGCTGGGAACTAGAAATCCACTGCCCAATTTCAGCTAACAGAAAATAAATCAATTAACAGAAATTTGAGTTTAAATTACTCATAATATTAAGCTGATGTGATGATTAACACTATTATGTCAACATAACTCATTAAAATAATTTGACAACTCTCTGAGTGTTTGGCATGGTGTTGGATATGACAATGTTGATATGTTTTGTCTTGGCAGAATAGATCTGCTACGCTGCTGCTGCTGCTGCTGCAGAGCAAGTACGGGACTTGCTACTGCCAATACATACACGACACACTGCTGTGAGCAAGTAAGACATGCTGCTGCTGCTGTACAACATAGCATACATGAATTACCTGTAGCAGATCTATACAGGTGGAGCTGGGGAAGGTGGAGGGTTTCTGAAAGCATGCTGCAACTGCTACAGCAAATCCTGACCAAGTATTTGAAGGTTGAGCAGCGACCTCATTGGCTACTGATACAGCAGGAACCAATCAGCTGTGCCCTATAGAGTTATTGAGTTAAGGACCAGCCTGCGCCATCTAGAGTTTCATGACAGAACTTTGTATGTTTGCAACTTAAAAGGTTTAATTACATCAATAACTTTTAACTTTAAAACAGAAATTAATGAAAACGGACTTGGACAGGCAGTGATCACTAGGAATGTATAATTTTTTTATTAACAATAGCAGTTTGATTTCACAAGGGAGGAAAAAATCAAGCAACAAGATGGGTTTTTAATTTAAAGCAAATGATCTGCAGAAAGTGTGACAACGGATTTGACTATATTTAGACGTGAATGTGGAATTTTCAGTCACAGTGTTTTAGACAAACATCTTTTTTTCTTTCTCTTTTTTTTAGTTTCATTTAGCATCCTTTTAGAGGTGACGTGTCCCATGTTCAGGTTGAATGGTTGCTTCAGTGCCTAATAATAGAATTGCTCTCATAAACATTGTGGAATGAAATAGTTTAGCTTTTTTTGTCCTCTGCATAATAAGTGTTACCTGTTAGAAATGAGAGTCACTGAGAGAGAGATTACAGATGTAGTTGGCGCTAAGCATGGAAGCAGTCAGGACGATTCATTAAGGCTTTTATTTTACAGAAACTCTCTCGGGGCTCCCAAGCATCTGCCTGCGATACTAGATTGAGGGGAGCGCAAGTCAGAGAGATAGCTAATAGGACACGATAAAAGAGAGAAAACAAAGAGAGAGCTTTACTTTGAAAAATACCAAAAGAAAAAAAGTGAGGTTATGAAGAGGTGAGGCAACAAAAACAGCCTTTTAAAAGAAGAACAAGAAAGGTTTTTACAAAGAAACAGTGTGTCCCAGACTCCACATAACAGTCACATCTGGCTCAGGAACAAGATGGCTTCTCATTGAGGGACACATGTGGCCAGACCAGTTGCTTCATCAAGCTCCTCTGGGTTTTTTAACCTAGACTGTCACAGCGCTTCAACTGAGCTTAGTTTAGCAGTGAAAATTAAAAATATTTTGTGAAAAACGTTTAAAGCTAACCAACAGTTAACCTAAATCAGTTTCCAGGAACCAAGCATACTAGAAAAACCAGTAACACTTTACAGTAAGGTCTCATTTGTTCACATCGCATTAACTAACAATGAGCAATATATTTTTGCAGCATTTATTAACCTTTGTTAATGTTAGTTAATAAAAATGTTCATGATCATGTTAGTTCATCCATGCATTAACTACAGGTGCTGGTCATATAATTAGAATATCATCATTTCACTAATTCCATTCAAAAAGTGAAACTTTTGTAATGAATATTCATTCATTACACACAGACTGATATATTTCAAATGTTTATTTCTTTTAATTTTGATGATTATAACTGACAACTAAGGAAAATCCCAAATTCAGTATCTCAGAAAATTAGAATATTGTGAAAAGGTTCAATATTGAAGACACCTGGAGCCACACTCTAATCAGCTAATTAACTCAAAACACCTGCAAAGGCCTTTAAATGGTCTCTCAGTCTAGTTCTGTAGGCTACACAATCATGGGAAAGACTGCTGACTTGACAGTTGTCCAAAAGACGACCATTGACACCTTGCACAAGGAGGGCAAGACACAAAAGGTCATTGCAAAAGAGGCTGGCTGTTCACAGATCTCTGTGTGCAAGCACATTAATAGAGAGGCAAAGGGAAGAAAAAGATGTTGTAGAAAAAAGTATACAAGCAATAGGGATAACCACACCCTGGAGAGGTTTGTAAAACAAAACCCATTCAAAAATGTGGGGGAGATTCACGAAGAGTGGACTGCAGCTGGATTCAGTGCTTCAAGAACCACTACGCACAGACGTATGAAAGATATGGGTTTCAGCTGTCGCATTCCTTGTGTCAAGCCACTCTTGAACAACAGACAGCGTCAGAAGCGTCTCGCCTGGGCTAAAGACAAAAAGGACTGGACTGCTGCTGAGTGGTCCAAAGTTATGTTCTCTGATGAAAGTAAATTTTGCATTTCCTTTGGAAATTAGGGTCCCAGAGTCTGGAGGAAGAGAGGAGAGGCACACAATCCACGTTGCTTGAGGTCCAGTGTAAAGTTTCCACAGTCAGTGATGGTTTGGGGTGCCATGTCATCTGCTGGTGTTGGTCCACTGTGTTTTCTGAGGTCCAAGATCAACGCAGCCATATACCAGGAAGTTTTAGAGCACTTCATGCTTCCTGCTGCTGACCAACTTTATGGAGATGCAGATTTAATTTTCCAACAGGACTTGGCACCTGCACACAGTGCCAAAGCTACCACTACCTGGTTTAAGGACCATGGTATCCCTGTTCTTAATTGGCCAGCAAACTCGCCTGACCTTAACCCCATAGAAAATCTATGGGGTATTGTGAAGAGGAAGATGCGATATGCCAGACCCAACAATGCAGAAGAGCTGAAGGCCACTATCAGAGCAACCTGGGCTCTTATAACCCCCCTTAGGTGCCACAGACTGATTGCCATGCCATGCCGCATTGCTGCAGTAATTCAGGCAAAAGGAGCCCCAACTAAGTATTGAGTGCTGTACATGCTCATACTTTTCATGTTCATACTTTTCAGGTAGCCAAGATTTCTAAAAATCCTTTCTTTGTAATATTAATTTTGTAATAAATTTTCTGAGATACTGAATTTGGGATTTTCCTTAGTTGTCAGTTATAATCATCAAAATTAAAAGAAATAAACATTTGAAATATATCAGTCTGTGTGTAATGAATGAATATAATATACAAGTTTCACTTTTTGAATGGAATTAGTGAAATAAATCAACTTTTTGATGATATTCTAATTATATGACCAGCACCTGTAATGTTAACAGATACAACTTTTAATCTTTAAAATGTATTAGTTAATGTTGAGAATAAGATTAATAAATGCTGTAATATTTTTAATTGTAAAAGAAACCCATATCTTGCATACGTCATGTTAATGCAGTTAACCCTAAAAAAAGTATCACATTTGATATGCAGATATCATAGAATATGAGCCATGATATCTGTTGTATCAAATATGATACTCAAAAAAAACAAAAAAACTTTTCTGACTATTCATTTAATTATTTCATGTCAGGCATTACATGGTTAACTAATGTTAACAAATTAAACCTTACTGTAAATTGTTACTGAATCAAATGTATTCTAGGTTGCATTTTTTTTATGTTTAAAATGAACATAAAAAAAATGAAAGAAAAAATTTAAAGTAAACAGTTGCCAATTTGTACTGATTTGAAACTGCTGGTGTGCTCTACATGCACATTCAACAAAAGTAAACAAGTGAATTTTAGCATATAATATGCATACAAAAATCTATAAATAAATAACATGCCAAATAGAAGCATGAAATTGATAAATGGGGTTGAACACACAGGTTTTCAAATATGTTTAACTTACAAAGCATCTCAAACAAAGCTCTGAATATAAAAACTGAATGCATGAACCTTGCAAACCTTGGCAAATCCAGCATCTAGTTTGTCCAGCATTTTGTGTTCATTATATCATCCCAATTTTACTTCCTGCTGAACCAATGTTAACCCATGGAACCTGACACCTTGAAATTGCATCACAGCAAGCCGTGTAAAACAGTGTAAATCGTTGCTTAACCATTGTAGTACAATGCATTGTTGGAGAAATTAATAAATGAACATGGCATTTGATAATAAACATTGCATCTGAGGACTACTTCACTATTTTTGTTCCCCGTCATTTTGCTTTATTTGATGTTTGATTCATCACAGATTCCTCCTTTCTGTCATACACCAGGATTAACTTAGGCCAGGGGTAACCAATCCTGTTCCTGGAGATCTAGCTACCTGCAAAGTTCAGATCCAACCCTGATCCAGCACACCTGTCTGTAATTATCAAGTGCTCCTGAAGATCTTAATTAGCTGCTTTGATCAGGCTTGAAGGAAGATAGATCTCAAGGAACAGGATTGGGCACCCCTGACTTAGGGAATATTTACATGACAATGATGTACTAAAAACAGAATAGTCTTCCCTTCACATTTTTTGCTTACAGACGACGTTTTCAAAACGATCCCGGTTCACACGGATCCGTGAAAATGACTGAAAATGATGTACTATGCATGCCAGGCCAGTAGTCGGCAATGTCATTTTGTAAAGAAACACTCCAGGCCCTATCATACACCCGGTGCAATGCAACCCTGCGTCCCAATGTCCATACTATCCATCCTAAATAGTATGTGAGATAACATAGTAGAACACTGCATATCAACGTGGTACTGCATTTCTCTCCGGTATGGTAGGAAATTAGCTAAATGAAATGTGGAGGATGTAAGATGATTGGCAGGCCAGTTCACGGTGACAGGATGCGACAGAGAGCAAAGATGCAATTGTATGACGTGATAGTATGTCCCAAATCTTGTCTACTCTTTTGCTACACACTCGAAAGTATGTACTTTTTGTTTACAAGAAGAGTACATACTTTTAGGGCGTAGTATAAGTAGGTGAATTGGGACACAGCACAAGTGTTTTTTGCTAGTTTCAGCCTGACGCAGTTATAATTTTCACGTCCTGTGCCATGTTGTTTAAATAGAAAATGCATTTGTGCCCCTTTGTGCGCCCATGGGCATGCTGGTCTGAAAACGAGGTGTGTTCAGACACGCAGCAGCACACAAACATGCCAAATATTACAAAATAAAGGGATATCAATGTAAACGATTACTATTATGTGCAAAAAGATAAAAATTCTTAGGTGGAATCCGGCATTTCCCGTAGATGGTCTGCTTGCACGCTTTAAACTTGCGCACAAGCAGATCCGTTTCCTCGCTGGAGAAGCGTTCGGTTTTTCCACTTGCAAATTCCGCCATGTAAATAGCGAATCCGCCATGGTGCGAGCGCAACTGGCTTTAAAGGGAATGGGAGATGAGACTCTGATTGTTTTTTTGCACATTATGCCCAGAACACACACATGACTCATTAAGAGAATAGGGACAACCCTTTTAGACCATGCGCCGGGCGCTCCGACCATTTTTTCCTGTCCTTAAACTAGCAAAAGTGGATTCAGACACGCCCTAAGCGCACTTGCGCTGTGTGCTTTAGACCATGTGCTTAGATCGTTAAAATAGGGCCCTACATGCCTATAGACTGAATCGAGAAGTATTTAGTTTTAAAAAAGTTGGTTTTGAAATGAGGAGTAGGCTAATCTAACTAATCTTTTATTATCTTCGCAGCGCGTCAATGTGCTATGAAATTATTGTGGGGCAAATTAATTGTAATATTAATTTAATAATACAAGTAGCCAAATAATAATAATTTAATATGCCCTCTGTGCCTGTCCAGTATATGCCACTGTGAATGGCTAAATGGCTTCGACCAGACACGGCATAAAAGCGATTAACTGTTTTATCCAATTCCACATACATAGACCATTCAATGTAGCCTACTTCTGCAATGTCCGAGAGTCTCTCTTGTCTCATGGTGTTTCTCATGTGTGTTTTCAGTTGCGCAGGTTGCCAACGTTTACATGCGCCAAACGCGTCTTTCTGCGCTCATGGCCAAAGAAGTATACTTTGAAAGGCTTGCACACGCAATTCCGCGAAATGGAGCGGAACACGGAAAATGTATACCCAGGCCTTAAGCGCTCCAAATTGTAGCCCACATCGGGAAACTCCATGATCACCCCCAATGTCGGCCATATATATACACACACACACACACACATATATATATATATATATATATATATATATAAACAAACACATTTCAATCTTGCTTGATTATTGTGCCCAAGACCATGATCTATTTAAGGGGGCTGTTTACACACCACTGTTTACAACTGAAAACAGAAAACTTTTTATGTGTTTTGGCCATTCATTTACACGACAACAGCGTTTTGGGGGCCTGAAAATGCAAACTTTTGAAAAAGGGATCCAAAGTGCAAGTTTTTCCTGTGATGATCCGGCCCAGCCAGTACGGATAAGGTTTCACACTGATAACAGAGCTCTTTAGAATGTGATACAAATGAGTCATTGCCTTGGAGTTTACAGACGTTATGAAGGATGATCAGATATTTCTCATAATTTTAACTTTGCTCAAATAGCGAGCTTGGTCAGAGAAACTGCCAGCCAGGCGACAGACAAATTACCAATTCTGAGTGGTGACGTCACCACACACATTCTACACACATTCCGTTTTTAATCGTGCCGTGCCAAACCAAGCTCAAGTGGAACTATAACTGGAACAGTTCCTTACCATTCTTAGAACCTTTTCAGACTGGCTTATGTTGGTAAAGACAGAACTTGCAACCATAGCTAGCTACCAACCCTGTTGAAAAAACAGGTAACACTTTAGGGTCTTTTAACTAGTTATTAGCTTGCATATTACTAGAATATTGGCTGTTTATTAGTACTTATTAGGCACATATTAATGCTTTCTACACGACCTTATTCTACGTTCTTAATTAGGGTGACCAGACATCCTGTTTTTTCTGGGACAGTCCCGTATTTCAGCTTTATTTTTAGTGTCCCAACTTATTTGGAAAAAAATAATAATAATAATAACATGTTTTGTCCCGAATTTTATCTTTTCTAAAATTGTATTATGACTAGCTGATCATAGAACGAGTAGTAACAGTGTTCGGTCATGCGAAAACAGTCCAATCAATTTGTTGTAGAACAAAATAACCATCTAATCACAATTCGTTATTGATTAACTTGCCATTAGTGAAAGCAGGATAGGCAGAACATCGCTGAATCACACACCAGAAGCGCGCTCTTTCTCTCACGCATGCGCGCTCTCTCTCTCTTTCTTGCGCGCGACCCCAGTTCTCTCAGACACCGCGCGATCAGTTGTCTATGCGCCTGAATGGTCAAATGCACTTATAATTGTCAAAATGTCCATCGTGTGGAGTATCTCACGTAAATACAGTCGGTTATGGCTTAAGTGGACGTAAACAGATGGGTAAAAACCGGTTATGTGTCAGTATTACATCCATGAATTCGGTCTTAAAGGGACAGGAGCCTAATTAAATATTTGTCTGTCATTAATGTTAATCAAACAACAAAAGATGTTAAATAGATGTATACATGTTAAATAAACCTACTGTATCTGAAAAACAAGTTTATTTAATTTGTAATTTAATCTATCGTATTTGTTGTATTGTTTGTAATTTGTTTTTAAATTTCTTTGATATATATATATATATATATATATATATATATATAAATAAATAACATTTTTCATATCATGGTCACGTTGCCCACCTCTTGCTCACCCGTCCCGTATTCCACCATGAGAAATCTGGTCACCCTATTCTTAATCCTACCCAAAACATAAACTTAACAACTACCTTACTTACTATTAATGAGCAGTAAATTAGGAATTTATTGAGGGAAAAGTCAGTGAATATGTGTTCCCTATACCAAATTGTTACCGAAAAAACAAAAAACAAAAACAAAAAAACAGCATATGCTGGTTAGATATGTTTTGAAGCATGAAAGCTATTTGAGCTGGTTTATGCTGGTCCTTAGCTGGTCCTTAGCTGGTCATGAGCTGGTCAATTGCTAGTCCTGAGCTGGAGCTAGTTGCTTAGGACCAGCACTTGACCAGCTTAAACCAGTTCATGAACAGCTAAGGACCAGCATAAACCAGCTCAAACCAGCTTCAAAACATATCTAACCAGCATATGCTGTTTTTTTTTTTTCAACAGGGAATGCTTTCGAGAAACGTATCACTGATGGAGACTGATGAATTCAGCCTGCCCCTGCTAGTTTTGTGTGCACAGACGATCAGAGAACTGTTCATGGAATGGATTTGAATTCTTTACTTGAAAGTATTTCAGTCAACTAAAAGCCTCAAGAAACATTTTTCATTCCGTCTCAGGCATATTTAAATGAGACGGTTCCTTACATTTTGGTTTAGCATTTTTTCTGCATTGTTTCTTAAGTAAAAGCAATTTATACGCAAGCGAGTACTTCTTTTTGCACTTGTTACAGTTGCTCCTTGTGTTGTGGCACTGCTCCAGTTCTTTATTGAATGTGATGAATTGAGGTCTCCAGTGTCCCAAATGAAGATACCCAGCCTTCTCTTCCATTGTAATGAAGCACTTCAAAATAATGTGGCCAACCCCAATGGAGGTTGCGTTAAATTTGATCTCATTCAATTTTGTTAAACTATCTGCCAGGCTTGCAAGGACATGTCTGTCTTGTATAAATCATAGCATTAAAGGGCACTTGGGGGTTGTCCCTGGGGTAAAAATAAATAAATAAATAAATAAATAACGCCAGGCAAATAACAACAAAACCTACACGGCCTTAGAATAGCCAATGAGGACAGGTCGTGCTGGGTTATGATGACTTGATGAGGTCTAAACTTCGGACTCTGTATTCAAGAGATGCTTTGGGATGATCAGAATATTTATGATGCACCTGATTGATACTGTACAGCTGTGTGATTTGACTTTTATTGACTGACATATGTCTCCGCTCATAGTGGGTTATGTTGTTTTGATGGTTAGCATAGCAGGTTAATCAATTCCACTACACTCAATATTCTCCACAGACTCACTCCTGTCCTATGCACTGCTCTCCACTGCTCTCTACTGTGATAATCCACCTTATACTAATAAGATGACATATCATGTGAACAGAATTTTAAATGGAGATTACTAGTGCTGAGTACTGACTGCAGGCTATGGATCTATGTGAGGTGGTGGTGGGTCATTATAAAGCTTGGATCGCCCCTAAACGTCATTACTTTGGAAAGCCGCAAAGATTAACTTTTACAATTAACCTTTATTTATCACAGACACACACCTACAGCCAGGTCAAATGGTCCATTTAAAAGCAGTATAACAGAGCACATTTTAATAGGAGAATAGAGCTATCTGGACAAAGCATCATTCACCTACTAGCAAGACACTGTTGGGCAGACTGGGTATGGTTGTAAGTTTTTTGCTTTAAAAAACCTATTTAAACATTTACCTTTAACTTAAAAATTTGTTGTTTTGAAGTCTACAACTCTAAAGTGTGCGAATTAATGTCAAATGCACAGAGTTACAGCCTGTTGTTACAAAATAATACCTGGTGAGCTGTAACATTAGTCTGGATTGTAAAGCCCGGACACACCAAGCCGACGCCGCCGAACTAGTGGCGACAAAAACGGACTGTGGGGTTGGCTCACATTGGCAGCGTCTGGGTCCAAAGTTGCCCTGACACACCACACCGATGCTCGACACCCGACGGCCAAGTAGCACGTCCGTTCTGCACCTATGTAAGAAGAAATTCCTTTCTGTACCAGCAGGTGGCAGTAGCTGAACAGCCAATCACAATGATCAGATGGCCCGACTGACCGACGAGCTCCGACGCTCCGATGGGTGACCGTTGGCTTGGTGTGTCCTGGGCATAACACATGGATATCAGTTTAAATGTTGTATATGATTTTTAAAAAAAATGAAAATGTTTTATAGTTTAAATATGTTACATGCAATTAGCTGAACTTTATATAGATAACATAACAAATGTTTAAAGGGAGAAAGTTTACACTTTTATCCAGTAAATGAGCTCATTTCAAATTTGATGCCTGCTGCAGGTCTCAAAAAAGTTGGCACGGGGGCAACAAATGGCTGAAAAAGCAAGAAACTCTGAAAAGATTCAGCTGGGAGAACATCTAGCAACTAATTAAGTTAATTGATATCAGGTCTGTAACATGATTAGGAATGTCTTAGAGAGGCAGAGTCTCTCAGAAGTAAAGATGGACAGAGCTGTGAAAGAGTGCGTAAAAAGATTGTGGAAAACAATGTTTCTCAACTTCAAATTGCAAAGGCTTTGAAAATCTCATCATCTACAGTACATAACATCATGAAAAGATTTAGCGAAACTGGAGAAATCTCTGTGCGTAAGGGACAAGGCCCTGAGATGACACTGCATCGCTCATCGACATGATTGTGTCAATGACATTACTAAATGGGCCCAGGAATACTTCCAGAAACCACTGTCGGTAAACACAATCCACCGTGCCATCTGCAGATGCCAACTAAAGTTCTATCATGCAAAAAGGAAGCCATATGTGAACATGGTCCAGAAGCGCCATCATGTCCTGTGGGCCAAGGCTCATTTAAAATGGACTGTTTCAAAGTGGAAAAGTGTTCTATGGTCAGACGAGTCCAAATTTGACATTCTTGTTGGAAATCACAGACGGCGTGATGATCTTTAATGGTATGGGGGTGCACAAGTGCATACGGTATGAGCAGCTTGCATGTTTTGGAAGTCACCATGAATGCTGAAAGGTATATAAAGGTTTCCAGACGACGTCTATTTCAGGGAAGGCCTTGTGTATTTTAGCAGGACAATGCAAAACCACATACTGCAGCTATTACAACAGCATGGCTTCATTGTAGAAGAGTCCGGGTGCTGAATTTGTCTGCCTGCAGTCCAGATCTTTCACCTATAGAGAACATTTGGCGCATCATTAAACGAAAAATACGTCAAAGACGACCACAAACTCTTCAGCAGCTGGAAACCTATATCAGGCAAGAATGGGACCAAATTCCACCACCAAAACTCCAGAAACTCATTACCTTAATGTCTAGATGTCTTCAAACTGTTTTGAAAAGAAGAGGAGATGCTACACCATGGTAAACATGCCCCCATCCCAACTATTTTGAGACCTGTAGCAGGCATCAAATTTGAAATTAGCTCATTTTGTGCATAAAATTGTGAAATTTCTCCATTTAAACATTTGTTAGGTTATGTTCGATTGCTATGTTCTATTGTGAATAAAATATTGGCTCATGTGATTTGAAAGTCTTTTAGTTTTAATTTTATTCAAATTTAAAAAACGTCGCAACTTTTCCGGAGTTCGGGTTGTATATTTTTAATTTAATTTTTACTGTACTGCAATTTATTACATTTAAAATATATTAACTTTAAATTTAATATCAAATAACGACAGTTAAAAAGATAATGGAGTACTTTACATGTGCTTTAGTATATGTTAGTCAACACATCAGAATAAGGCTCCGTCTGAAATCGCATACTCTAGGTAAGTACGTGCTTACTTTGAATAAGTAATTACTTCACGGCCACTAAAAAAGTACTTTATATAGTATGAATATAATTTGGACATACTACATTCACCATACTGTCATTATCATGTGACCTACCAGCGTCAGTTGGGTTGATTCACTGCCATTCACAAATCCTTTCCCATGTTCTCATGGGATTGTAAAGTGTCCATCGTATGCACAATTCAGAATCTCGCCGAAAGCAGTAGGTCACTTTTTGCCTACTCTTTTATTAGTACTGTGAATTCGGACATACTTCTTTTGTTACATACTGTTTTTCACCTATATAGTATAGGAAAGTGATAATTATTATTACAAATTGCACTTTTGGAAAGTGTATTTAAGTGTGTTGAGAAACAGTCATGAATGTACGGTATATAGGCCTACTCTTTTAAAGTATGGAAGCACACATGTAGCAATATTCAATTTAAAATGTAATATGCAAAATGGCAATGCAATATGTAAAATGGCAATGCATTTCTGTATTTAAATTTACATTTTCCATACTATATGTGCAGTGTTTGGAGCAAAATGATCATTCAAATTCAGTAATATAATTTACAATTGCTATTTCCTACACTTTAAAAAATATATAATTTAAACATATATTTTAATGCTTTACAAGTTGCAAAATTAAAATGAAAATGTATTACATAAATAATTATATATATGTTTAAAATGTTCAGGCAAAAACAAATTTTCATAGTTAAGACACTTACGATTGCATTTTCATTAAATATCCCGCAATGAATGTAGCAAAATTCAATATGGATTTGAAAATGCATTCTGAGCTGATCACATCTCCGCCCCGCCCTGTCAATCATTGCGTCAACCGGGGCCAGGTGTTGTAAATGGCAGCCGCAGAGCTAAGAAGAGCGAGCAGATGCAGAAACTGGCAGAAATGTCAGTGATCCTGAAGATTATGCACATCCGTCCGTCAGTCATAGTACGTTATTAGAAGCATACATATTTATGGTTAGGAGGACTCATAGAGAACAGGCCTGTCGCTCGTGCACCTTTTTGTGAGGTAAGCGCGCTCGCGTGTCTGTAAAAGTGCTGAAACATACGCGTCGAGTGAGCGGTGCTTTACAAAAGGTTACTTACTCATAGAAATAATCTTAGACAAGCTGTCCGAGATTATTGCTTGCTCTATCAGTACGGTTGTATGTTTTTCTCTTTTTATCGTTCTGATTATTTATGCATAATTTATATTAATAAAACAACGTGTAGTCCATCTGTATGCTAATGAGTGTTATTTATATAATAATAATCATTAAATAAATAGAAATTATTATAATGAAAATGCAGTCGCAAGTGTCTTATCTGTGAGTGCAAATTGCAATAAAAAAAAAAAACATTTAAATGGTCATTTTGCTACAATTTTTGCTTGATATACATATATAGTATAAACATATAATCATTTCCGTAATACATTTCATTTTATTTTTGCAACTTATAAAGCATTAAAATATATGTTTAAATTATATGTTAAAACTAGTGTAGGAAACAGCAAATGTAAATTATATTATTGAATTTGAATGATCATTTTGCTCCAAACAAATATGCACGTATAGAAAATGTCAATTTAAATACAGAAATGCATTGCCATTTTGCATATTACATTTTTTAATTGAATATTGCTATGTGCTTCCATATTAAAGTACACTTGGCCTTTTATTTCATTAATATCTGCAAAATAGTTTTTTTAAAATATACTTTTAAGATTTTAAGTACACATTCAATACAAATAAACACACGTATTTTTCACCAGGGAATTGTGAAATATTTCGGTTTAAAAGAGCAAACACGTTGAAAACATTGGCTTAAAAAACAACAGTGTTATTAGTCTATATTAATCACTTTCAAAATGGTCAAATGTCAGCTATATAACTGTTCAATTTTGTCAGTCTTTGTGTGATTTCACTAGAAGTGAATACAGAAGGTAGTGTTACAACCCTCCTCTGCTTCCCCTATACTGAAAAATAAATATATTAGCTATTATCAAATATAATATCATCAGTAATCAAAAACATCAGGTTCATAATTTTAGTTTGGTCTGACTGCAATATTTTTAAAAATGGAAAGGCAGCTCCATCACCTTACGGTCTTACAGCTTCTGACGATCCCAGTAAAATGTATGTTTTTCTGATCACACCCTGTGAAAAACATACACTAGAGAAAATGAATGCCTTCCTATGTGGCATACAACAAAATGATTACACATTTCAGAGCAATCTGCTGGTCCTGTGGTCCTAATCACTCTGTCGATAGCCCTTCCAGTGTGCAGGTGTGCTGTTACAGATGGTTTTATGAAGATCCATTAAAAATAATTTAGCTCATCGCTGGGCCCAGGAGGGGCTCATTGGCTTAGACTAGCACTTCCAGAGAGGCACTGCCCCTCCCCCAATAACACCGTGAGCCATTGCCATGGGAACACAGGAGTCAGCCACCTGATAAAATCAAGCCAGAAATGCCTTTATATGTATATATATATATATATATATATATATATATATATATATATATATATATATATATATATGAAAGCCTAATTCATTAGCTATATGGTCAATCAAGTGATATGCAACAGTGGCATTGTAACATTGATTTGATGACCGTATGACAGTGACATATTTACATGCTCTGTGGGATGTTTGATTGGTTGAGGTCACATCATGTGGCTAACACTGTGTGATATGTGTGCTATAAATAATCAGTTTATTAAAAGAACAGTTTACACAAAAATATCAAAAATCTTATTCACAGGCAAAACTGCACAGCTATGCAATACTTTCATGTGAGGGTCCATATTTTCTCCAGTATTTTTGATCATTTTCACAAAACTTTCATGGCCCCCAGAATATTTTGTTTTATGAATATCTGAACATAGTGTGTAGTTGTCACCAAAGCTCACTCTGTTTTGCTGTAGATCTTTAAATCATTACGGTGCCTCAGAAGTCTGTCCGAAATCTGTTCTGTTAGGTACCTTTGTGTGCAAACGCTGTCTACAAAGTCATTGCCTGATAAGGCAGTGAGGCAACAAGTCAGCTGACTAAGTTTTCGGACATAGCCATTGCTTGCTTCTGCTTCTTTCCCGGCTGTGTTTTGATCTGGAGATTCTGTACTTTTTCAGAAGAAGCGTAATAGAGCCCCCTACCATGTGGATTAACAGAAATTTCCATCAATGGCAGGGAACTTGAAAGTGATGGTTAAATTGCTGTCTATGGATGAGTCATATACCAAACAATGGCACTGACATATTTTTAAGATATGTCAGTGCAAGTTACTTTCAGTTACAACAGCTCAAACATGCATTTTAGTCTGGGCTTAAGCCTTGTCTGTGAAACAGGGGGATAAAGTACATGAATATAGTTTTAACTGTAGTGTGTTATTCGATAATATATTTAAAGATAATATATTTTAAATGTACTAAATTGCAACTTCTTTAATCACCAGTGTGTAATTAAAAATATATTTCAAAACATGACAAACAAGTTTAGAAATGACAGTACATTTATTAAAGTATATTTTAGTTTACCATAAATGCTTGTCATATATTCTGTGCACTTTAGCAATATTTCAAAGACAATAGAAGTGCTTATGAAATTACATATAAAGATGTACTTAAGTCCTACTTTAAGTCTATTGTTTTGAAGTATATTATTTCCATATTAACTATTGGTTTTGAAATTATGCTGAAGTTAAGTTTGGAATGACATTTGGGTGAGCACATTTGATTTTTTGACATATTTAAATGTACAAAAAAATCCTCTATATGTGGCTTTTGTAATTATGTATATTAGCATCAGAGAATTAAAATAAAGGTTTTTGTGATATTATCAGTGATTGCATGAACTCATAGGGTAAAGAAAGCTACAATGATGTTGGCTTACCACAATCCCTCAGGCTTTAGATCTGGAGAAATGGCAAATATTTTAATGGCAAACAGAAATCTTCAGCAGTTTGTTTTGTCTGTGTTATTCCATGTGATTGAGTTCTTTAAAAAGAGCTCAGATGGCAGAGACACTTCCAGCTAAATCTCACTTTGACAAAAACTAAGTAGCTTTTGGCCATATTGGTTTTGGTTTTAGGTTAATAGATCTGGCTTTTCCTAACTCCTGTTTTGGAGCATTAGGCAAATCGTGACCTCTGGTTGCTGTGTCTAATTCCAGGAACCGTCAACAAAGCACTGTGGTTTCTGCATTTGCTCAAGCTCTTGGAAATGGCAAAGTGACAGATGAGAACAAACCTCTCTACCAAATCCACCCTCATTCTAGATTAGCTCTTCTCAGCAACAGATGCTAGGGCACGCTTGCTGAACCAGCCATGCTGAAGTCCCATAATTAATCTCCTATTACTCTCCTCGACTCTCTATCACGCAGGTAATCATGCTAAAATGCGATCTTTGTGCAGGTATTTACACAAGCTGCAATATACGCCAACTAGAAGTCTGCCCTACAAGAGTGTAATGCATATATCTAGGGTTTACAGTGGCCACATTGTATATATTACACATTAATCTTTAATGTAAAGATTTTGTAAAACATTTCCATTCACACTGAAAAAACAAATGTGGTCACTCAGAAATTGCTAGTAAATTTCACAAACAATTACAAAGAAATGGCAAGTAACACATTGAATTAAACATAAAATTTTACTTGAAATGGTATTTTCTTGTAAAACATAATCCAATAATCTTGGTTTAATTTACAACTTTGAATAAAAAAAAAAACAATTTTACAGTGCAGTTTCTTTTTCTTTCAGCAATTGACCTAAATGATGTGTACTTTCATGTCTTGATTTTTCCTTGACAGACCATTCCTACGCTTTGCTTTCAAGAATCGAGCATATCAGTACAAGTTCCCCCCTTTGGGCTGTACCTGTTTTCCTGCGTCTTTACCAAAGTTGCGGAGGCTGCCCTTACCCAAGTTAGGCTAGGGAGGTGGGTATTAAAATCTTGAATGATTGGCTCATTCTAGCTCACTCTTGGGATCAGTTATGCGAACACAAAGACCTGGTGCTCAGGCACCTCTGCCATCTAGGGCTTCGGGGCAACTGGGAAAAGATCAAGCTCTCCCCCGCGCAGAGTATCTCTTTTCTTGGTATGGAGTTGGACTCGGCCAGTATGATGGTGCGTCTTATCAATGAATGCACACAGTCAGTGCTAAACTGCCTGAATACATTCAGGTGGAAGAGGCTCCTGGGGCATATGGCATCCTCAGCCGCGGTAACGCCACTGGGATTGATGCATATGAGAACACTACAGCACTGGCTACATCCCCTCCTGGGACCACTCTGTTGTCCTTTCTAGACAGTCTGGCTTAAGATCCTGTCTCTAAAGACAGTGCTCCTGACTGTGCTCATTTCCTTCAAGAATGCCTGCAGGCATTTTTGGTCAGTAAATCATGTCTTGAGTTCAGGCAAAGGAAGTTCAGGTAAAGGATATCTCCAAGTAGAGGTTGCCCCACTGGATAGTGGACGCCATTGCCTTGGTGTACCAGTCCAAAGGCAAGCTGTGCCCCCTTGAGGTGAGAGCTTACTCCACTCAGTTGTTGCCTCCTCCTGGGCATTGGTGCACAGTGCCTCTCTAGTGGACATCTGCAGAGCTGCGGGCTGGGTGACACCTAACACATTCGCAAGATTCTACAATCTCTGAGTGGAGCTGGTTTCATCCCGTGTGTTGGGTAAAAACAGGTAATGTGCGGGAATGTCTGGCTCAGTGTCACGCCTTGCAGCGCCATTCCCCTCTGATGGGGGGAATACATGCTCTTCAGGTGAGTTCCCCACTTGGCGAACCCTGAATCAAGTTCCTCCAGCCGGATGCCAGGCCCAGTACTGGTGTGCATGCCCGGCCGGGCAGCCCTTGTACTGGGCTAAATACTCATATGCTGTGATTCCCCCTCTGCAATCCCATATGTAAACTGTCCACGATACAGTTTCCCTGTCTGTAAACCCATGTGAAATACATATATGACATATTATAAATTAATCATTAATAAGACACATGCCTTTTTTTTTATTCATTAGGTAATAACAGGCTTATTTTGAAAATATACCGGTGCTTTCAATCAGGGACAGGTTTTTTTTTTCTGTCCTTTTAAAAACTCTACACATGTGCTCACCAATTGTTTTATTTGGTGAGGCAATTGCTAAAGAATAAACAGCACAAACACACTTTGGAATACTAATGCTTGACCTTTAAAGTCCAACTATTGAGTTTTTCACTGGCTACTGACTCCAAATTGAATAAATGATCTGCATAATACATTACAGCAGTAGCAATTAAAGACAAAACGTGGTCCTATTGACGATCGGCTACATCAGACACTGCAGGCTCTTTGAGATTTTTATTGGAAGGATTTGCTTGTAGAGAGACAAGCTCATGCCATGTTGTATTTCAGCTGTAACTACATATTGGAGCTCTATCTATTGTATCAGAGGACTTTGTAGAATTTTACTAAATAGTAGGCGGTTTCAGTTGCTACCCAGGAAATTAATCAAACGGATGCTCTCCATGTTCACTGTGATTAGCTGTTTGTTGTACATGTCACACTTTTAGGCTCCAGAGTTAATCACAAACTCTGGATCAAACCCTAAGTTGACAGAGAACGTTTATATGGAGTGTTGAACCTGATCGAGCTTGCTGAACCTGATCTAAACCAGGTTGGATTTATATCATTTTGTCATCTCTAAACCTACTCTGAAACTCAAGGTTTCTAGTTTTTGAAAGTTTACAGTGCATTTGTTTTTGGTCTATATATGGTAACACTCTACAATAAGATCCCATTAATGTTAATTATTGCATTAACATGAACCAACAATAAGCAATACATTTGTTACAGTATTTATTAATCTTTGTTAATGCTAGTTGAAGAAAAAAAAAAAACACAACTGCTCATTGCTAATTCATGTTTATTAAATAATATTTACAGATTTTTATTTTTTTATTTTAACAATGTATTAATTAAATTAGTAAATTAACATTATATAAGGTTAATGTTCTCTCTCTCTCTCTCTCTCTATCTCTCCCCCTCTTCAAGATTCGTTTCAAGAGGACTATGGATAAGAAAAGTGAAAATTTATCTACAACCAGATTAAGGATAAACTATTTACAATGGGCTGGTAGTTTGAGGCTCTAAATGATTCACTAAATAGTATTTTACATGCTCCACTGACTCTTCTGTAGACAGTCTCCCAGTGCACAAGTTTGTCTTTCTAAATACAACTCTAGTTTGTCTTTCTAAACTCAGCGTTGTGCGTAACTCATCAGCAAACAACTGCCACTCACTCGTTCATCTCTCCCAGATAAGCCGAGAGCCCTTGAATTAAGTCAGTCATTTAGTCGTAACAAATTAATTAAAAGAATAATTAAATCATTAACATATTAAATATAGCAATTAGAAATCATGTTTTACATGAGCGAATCTGAGTGATTTTGATGGGGAAGAGTGGAGGAAGCAATTGAGTGTACCCACCCAGCACACTGTTTAGTTAGCCTTTAGGATGTTTTTTTTTTTTGTTTGTTTGTTTTTTCCAGCAAGAATGGACTATTTTAGAAATACTCTTTTCTCAGTGTCTCTTTCTACCTTTTATACACGTTCTCATGTCTGAATTATCTTATATACACAATACACAATAGATTTTGTCAGATTTGAGGAGAAACAAACCACGACCACATCAGTTCTGTTATCTACACTTGCTTTTCATCTTGAAGAGGAGAATATGTTTGCCTACATGTCTTTATAAACTGGAGATGATAAACGAACATTTTCTTGCTGGCAGTGACAAAGATAACTAAATAAAAAATTGGCTTTTTTTTTTTATTGGCTTTTAGTGACTTGTCTCTTTGTCATACACAACTCTTTCAGATGTGATTTCCGTTGATCTGAAAAACAATGACACCTTAAAATCAAATAAATATTGGAGGTCAAGTACCTTGATATTTGAACAAGATTTTAACATTTTCTTTGAAAAATGAGTGGCTATGCAAAACTTTCCACCACAACCCATGTCACTCAGGCAGGGCAATGACTGTCTAAGGCAGAGCCGGAGGGAGGGAGGAGCCAAGGTGGAGCCAAATGGTTGACAGGCTAAGGTGGAGTGACAGGCTTGGATGTTCGAGGAGGAGCCAGAGGGTTGACATACCAGGGCAGAGCTGGTGAACAGGAAGTCCAAGGGTGATCCAAGCTGCTGAGAGGAGCCAGCAAAGGAGGAGCCGAAGGACTGAAGGGAGCCAGTGGAGTCAGGGACAAAGAACTGGATAGCATATGCATGCGGGATGGCAGTTTGAGACCACTGAGTTTTATGACTGAACTTGATATTTATCAAAAGTACTTTGCAATTACAAACATTTTAAATATCTTTTTTTTATTTATTTATTTATTTTTTTTTTAGATTTCATAATTCAGGATTGCTATGGCTATAAAGGGACACACAATGTCAAATATTCCTCACAGCTTGTTCTTTGTCAGTGGATGGTGGTAACTTGCTGGAATACAGTTGATCTCATTAATTCCCAGGTTGAATCTTCAGCTCTTCTGTGAATATGCATAAAGCAGAACATCTTATCAACTGCTGAAGCGGCACCTTCCTCTACTGGCTCCCAACAGAGCTGGTCTCATCCTGGAACCCCTACCAGCAGTAGAGCTCTCAACCAACAACTGATAACATGGATTAATTCAGATCAAGCATGTGTGCAAATAATATATGTTTTTCTCGGACATTGATCTTCTCTTAAAGGTGGCATGAAATGGAAATGGCAATGGTCTCTTTTTCATTATTTTGGCATGTGAGTGAAACAGCTTCTCAACTGAGAAAAAAGTAGGGCAGAACTTGTTTTTGTTCCATTGGAAATTGACAGGATAGGATTGACTAATTGATAGGATTGATAGGATAGCTAATAGCTGGTGACCATGAAAGCAACACTAAACTGTGGTTTGGACACTGTTTTGTTAGAACTGATTTACAGAAAACTCTTTCTTCTGTCTGTCATTGTTTGGACAAACTAGTTTTCAGTCTAAACAGCTTTCTAGAGCTAAAATCTAAAATGAATCTAAAAGCTGTTGGGCCACAGTTTGTGACATTCGAATTGCTTACTTACACCCTGTGCACCCTGGGGTTTGATGCAATGTGATGTGCCACAATGGTTTGAGGCCTAGCACGCTGGCTGCATAAAAGGATCCATTTGTCCTGTTTTCGGAAGTAGAAGAAGCTTATGTTGTATGTGAGAAATAGCATGGGGTATCTGTTTACTGTCAGAGTTACCTTTGTGAAAAAGAAGTGTGTCAGAATTTCTGATAACTGTAGTGTTTTATTTAATATTTAATTTAAAGTATTTAATATAAATGTAAACTATAATACATAAACAGTCATTTAATACAAGAAACATGCAATTAAGTATAAAAGTTCTGCTTTTCAAAAATATAATAAAATATAATAAAATGTCTCTGCATATTACACCTGTCTTCATACCTGTTGCTGTCTTTATCCTCAGCATGTCCTTGCAGTTTAGCATTGTTGCTTGCGTTTACCTATACACAGACACCAAAGGACCCTTGATGCACTTGAACCAAACCGAGGATAGCCATAGAAGACATTGGAGGGGCACCAAACAATCTATTTAAGCGTTCAAGCCTCCACTCCACCCACACACAGACACACACGTTTGTCCAAAGGGGAGTCAAGCAGGTCTGGTGTGGCTCCTCACCTTTTCATGTAAGTGGACTGCCAATGAGCTGCCTCGTTTGAGAGGCTTCTAAATAATGGAGGGTGCCAAGAAGCAGTCGCGCGTTGACTATAGAATGGGCCCCTGGGGGTGGATGGCTGAGTGTGTGTGTGATGGGAATGACCGTCCTCAGGCAGGGCGTATGGCTCATTGGTCCTTGCCGCACACACACGGGTAGAATTGACCAGTTAATTGTCTGTTTATCATTTGAGGAGGATCAGCGGAGGCCAAGGCCTCCTGTTGCCCTCTGTCTGTTTCTCTCTATTTTCTTTCTCCCTTTCTTTTTTCATTTGCTGCTGCTCTTTCCTGTCTGTTCCTTCACTGCTTATCTCTCTCAGCTGTAGGGTTATCTGTGTTATCTCGCTGAATCTATTGCTGACACCAGAAGTCTTTACAAGCAGTGAGTTTGAGTGTTAAAGGGCTAGGTCACCTAAAAATAAATGTTTTGGCATCACTTACTTGCCCTCATGCCGTTACAAACCTGTATGACTTTCATTCATCTGTAAAGCAAAAAAAAAATTTTGTAGAAGCTGCACGTTATGAACTGTTGATGTATGGAAAGGAGCAGCATGAACCTTTTTTCCATTTCCCCTTTCACCTTTCACCTTATTATTATGAATAGGATTATTTGAAACTATCATGTTCTAGTGTCTTTTTCAAAAAAAAAAAAAAAAAAATATATATATATATATACAACATTATAAAACATTGTAACAGCACTGGTGTCTTGCAGTGTTTTCCCCCAATATACAGTATTTACATCAATAGTATCTTAGTATTTTAAACTGTTTATTAATCTCCATGATGCACATTCTTCATCTCTTCGATATTGTTTGTTGTACGGTGGCCAAGACAGCTCAACATGCTGCAGCTGAAGAAAACACTTGCACATAGAAAAAACACCAGCAAAATAAGAAAATATCTTCATCAGTTTGACAACACATGCTGCAAATACTCACAACACAACCAAATACAGAAACATGCTGCAAATACTCACAATGCAACCAAATACAGAAGCACACTGCAAATAGCACAAAGCTCAATGTGCTGTTTCAAGGGAACCCCAACAAGTGACGAACCTGGCTGAGACTGCTTATTGTTCAATGTCTACTCATCAGTGATGTTGTCGATGACCTGAAAGGTGTGTTTTTTGTTTTAACATCCTGATCGTATGTGCGTTCTATTTGCAGCGTTTTTCTGTATTTGGTTGTGTTGTGAGTATTTGCAGCGTGTTTCTGTATTTGGTTGCATTGTGAGTATTTGCAGAGTGTTTCTGTATTTGGTTAGGTTGTGTGTATTTGCAGTGCGTTTCTGTATTTGGTTGCATTGTGAGTATTTGCAGCACGTTTTTGCGTTGTGAGTATTTAAAGTGCATTTTTGAGTTGTGAGTATTTGCAGTGCATTTCTGTATTTGGTTGCATTGTGAGTATTTGCATTACATTTTTGCGTTGTGAGTATTTGCAATGCGTTTCTGTATTTGGTTGCATTGTGAGTATTTGCAGAGTGTTTCTGTATTTAGTTGCAGTGTGAGAATTTGCAATGCGTTTTTGTGTTGTGAGTATTTGCAATGCATTTCTGTATTTGGTTGCATTGTGAGTATTTGCAGAGTGTTTCTGTATTTAGTTCCATTGTGAGTATTTGCAGCACATTTTTGCGTTGTGAGTATTTGCAGTGCGTTTCTGTATTTGGTTGTGTTGTGAGTATTGCAGAGTGTTTCTGTATTTGGTTGCATTGTGAGTATTTGCAGGGTGTGTCTGTATGTAGTTCTGTTGTGAGTATTTGCAGTGCATTTTTGCATTGTGAGTATTTGCAATGCGTTTCTGTATTTGGTTGTGTTGTGAGTATTTGCAGAGTGTTTCTGTATTTGGTTGCATTGTGAGTATTTGCAGCGCATTTTTGCTTTGTGAGTATTTGCAGTGCATTTCTGTATTTGGTTGCGTTATGAGTACTTGCAGTGTGTTTTTTGCGTTGTAAGTATTTGCTGCATGTTACTGTATTTGGCTGTGTTGTGAGTATTTGCAGAGTGTTTCTGTATTCGGTTGCATTGTGAGTATTTGCAGGGTGTGTCTGTATTTAATTCCGTTGTGAGTATTTGCAGTGCATTTTGCATTGTGAGTATTTGCAATGCGTTTCTGTATTTGGTTGTGTTGTGAGTATTTGCAGAGTGTTTCTGTATTTGGTTGCATTGTGAGTATTTTCAGGGTGTGTCTGTATTTAGTTCTGTTGTGAGTATTTGCAGTGCATTTTTGCGTTGTGAGTATTTGCAATGCGTTTCTGTATTTGGTTGTGTTGTGAGTATTTGCAGAGTGTTTCTGTATTTGGTTGTGTTGTGAGTATTTGCAGAGTGTTTCTGTATTTGGTTGCATTGTGAGTATTTGCAGGGTGTGTCTGTATTTAGTTCTGTTGTGAGTATTTGCAGCGCATTTTTGTTTTGTGAGTATTTGCAGTGCATTTCTGTATTTGGTTGCGTTATGAGTACTTGCAGTGTGTTTTTGCGTTGTAAGTATTTGCTGCATGTTACTGTATTTGGTTGTGTTGTGAGTATTTGCAGGGTGTGTCTGTATTTAGTTCCGTTGTGAGTATTTGCAGTGCATTTTTGCGTTGTGAGTATTTGCAATGCGTTTCTGTATTTGGTTGTGTTGTGAGTATTTGCAGCACACATCAATGCTGATGATGTTTTCTTAATTTGCTGGTGTTTTTTTTTCTATTTGAATGTGTTTTCTTTAGTTGCAGAGCACCGAATTCTCTCGGCCACTGTATTGTTGATTAAAAGTTGTGTTAAACATGCTTTAGTATGTTAGTCAACACATCAAAATAAGTGTAATTCTTTAAAGCTTGACAACATTTAAAATGAAAGTGTACTTTCTTTAAGCAACTGTATTTCATTAATATTATATTATCTTGCACTGTTCTTTTAAGATTTGAAGTATACACTACAAGTGCACATTTAAATGGAATTAAGCACACTTCTTTTTCACAAGTGTATCCCTTTCAGTAGGTGCAATGATCCACAGCGCAGGTCTATAACACATCTTGGCTCTCAGTACCATAACTGTTAACTCTGGGTCTGCTAATCCCAAACACATTACCTCCATGTTTCCAATCCCTCTCCCCAGATATGTGGCCTTTGATGCTGAATTGCTGTGTTAAGCAGTAATGGACACCCGAGAGAGGTGAGAAGAGGTCAAAACTTCAAGTGGCTCAACGGTGACCAATGTAAAACTCACTGGTTTCAAGATTTCAAAGACCACAACACAAACAGCTTGATACACTGCAGCATTAATATATGGATACAATGACAGACAAAATCTCAAAGATACAGTCATTTGTTGTTTTGCTGGTTGAAAATGAATAGAGCTTTCAAATACATTTTATAATCATAGATGTCAACAGCAGTGATTTGAATAATTATGACTTTAATTACAACCTAGTCATGTACTGAACAAGATGTTTCACCTACTAAATGAAAAGAACGGACATAAATGCATGTACTAAATGTCTCCAAAACAAAACAAAAAAAATCCAACCTAATGTGTTTGTACTACTGCATCATGTTCTTAAAGGGTCCTTAGAACTTTATTCACTACAATCATCTTTGTGTCTATACTTAGCTGTTATGAAATGGACACTATAGGCTATATCAAAGAAGAGTGTCTAAGGCCATAACATCCCATACGCAGCAACACGGGGCTGAAAAAGGTTCCATACTAAGGCTATTTTTTTATACACCATGCACAAAGGCATGAGAATGATCTTCCTCATTGATCCAGAAGGTCTAAATATTTTTAGACCCATTGATTTTATGGTCATGTGCATTCCAGGAAGCTCTAAAACAGAAGCAAGTGTGTGTGTGTGTGTGTGTGTGTGTGTGTGTGTGTGCATTTTTGTGATTTATGAGGACACACGTTTGTATAATGACATGGGTATTACACTGGTATTACGACGTAAACATGAAATATGAGGACATTTTATATTTCATAGTCCTCATATTTAAAATAGCTAAAAACATTCTAAACAATGTTATATAAAAAATGTAAAAATGCAGAATGTTTTCTGTGATGGGTAGGTTTAGGTGTAAGGGTAGTGTAGGGGGACAGAATGTACAGTTTGTACAGTATAAAAACCATTACGCCTATGGAATGTCCTCACTGTGATAACAAAACAAACCTCTCTCTGTGTGTGTGTTCTGGTATTCCCCACATTATGGGGACCATAAGTATAGTAATACCAGTAAATCTTGACCTTGTGGTCCCCATGAGAAAACAAGCTTATAAATCAAACAGAATCTTTTTTTTTTTTTTTTGGAAAACTAAAATAGCATAAAGTTTTCTGTGATGAGAAGGTTTAGGGGAAGGTTTAGGGGTAGGTTTAGGGTTAGGGGATAGAATATACAGTCTGCACAGTATAAAAATCATTATGTGTATGGAATTTACCCAGAAAACTTGAATAATCCTTTTTAAAAGGAACTGAATTATTTTGTAGTAAAACTCATATGTATATTAAAGTTGGCATTACATGGAAGTTGCGATAGTCTTTTCTTCCCTATTGTGATGTTTATCTGAGTGAAACGGCTTCTCGTACAAGACAAAATGTAGGAAGGGATTTGATTTTGTCCATGGGGAATTGATTGGATGGTTGGATGGTTGTGGTTTGCTATTGGTCAATCTCATAAGAGTTACAGGTTGCCCCACCCTCTTGCCAGTAAACTCATCATCAGATAAGAGAAGCGATGTTGCTGAAAGAGGGATGGGTTATTTTGATTAAAGATTACGAGGGCACGTTAATTTTTTTTTTTTTTTTTTTTTTATTATTGCATAGATAAATCATTTGTATAATGCAATATCATATTCTAGAGCATACGTATATATAAAAAAATACATATTTTAACTAAAGGTTTTTTTAAGGATTATTTGATGATTTAGAAATGTAAAAAAAGGTTTTTGTAATGCTTAATCACACGACAACTTCTAAACAATCTTTAAATCTCCCAAACCCCAAAAACACTGTGCATTCGTCTTGTTAACCATCAGACTCATTTCAATGTCTGCATACTGAGAAAATTATTTCTGAATACGAGTTCATCTGTGGGTGCTCTTTAATTAGATATGGGGAATTAGTGCTCTCACATTAATATGCATTAAAATAGATACATTTCTCAAATTCAACATGACTGCATGGCAAATACTGAACACAAGCCATTGAAATTAGAGTGCTGTGTGTGTATTGCAGTCTCTCCCAAAATGCTGATAATGTTGTTTTGTTGGTTTGCACCTGAACACATATTAATGCTGTCAGCAAAAGATGTGCTAAAAAGTATATATATATATTTTTTTTTTGTATATGTCTGTGTTGGATGGATATGATGACAGAACAACTTTGAAGAACAACGTGTACTACATTATTAGAGATAGACAAGATGATAATCCTTTAATCAAAAGCAAATCCTCTCTTCATACATGGATGGCCTCTTATTTGCCATATAAAACTGAAAATAATTCCACTAAAATTGCACAGGTGAGGTGAGGCATTTCTTCAGAATAATTTTATGAGTTTTTGAACACTCAAACATGGAGCAGAGATTTAACAGAAAATCTTATTGGAGTTATCAAACATAATTGCACAAGATTTATGCAAGAATGTGTCAGGAATGCACCGAGAATTATATAAAATGATACTTGTTGGAAAAAGGGTGTGTCTTCAATTATGGACACTGGAAATAAAGTCTCAAAATAAATTCTCAGTAGTTTATTTAATTTCATTTTCCCATTAACAATGCTTTTTCTCTGAAATTAATGAAAACTACCACTACCGTGTTATTTTAACAGCATCTCAAATGAGTTTAATAGCATTCTGTGGTGGAAATGTGAACTGCTCAAAATGTAGAATTGGGCTTTTGTAGTACTGTATATTAGTTATGATTTCTTTTCTTTGGGTTCATAAATAAATCAGTGCACATGTACATATTTAGGAAGATCAATAAAATCACATCAAGAAATTAGGATTAGCTTGGATTAACAAATGGACCCAAAAACTCACTCATCCTCTTTGAAAGAATGCAGCTGCGACTAACAGAGTTTGGAAGCCACTTCCTCCCACACCATCAAATAACATACCTCTTATCAGCTTAAAGGGCAGCTTCCAGCCACAACAATGAGCAACAAATCAATGGTTACACTTGACTAGATATGTTCAGAAACATGGCCTTGCTCTCTCACCAACATGCATTTAGCTGAACCCTTGACACTGCACACTGTGAGTAGAAGCACAAACAGAAAGTTAAGACACTGCGAGTTCACTTGGGTTCACCTGGACCAAAAGATCGCTTTAGGTCACAGTAATGCGCCGGGTGGCTTGGGAGGGGGCCGCATCAAAGTTGACTGTCAGGTAAGACAGAAATTGTATTTGCAGAGAGCTTGAACTCTTCATTTGTACAAATATAGCCACTACAAAACCACGGTGAAAGTTTGCAACCTCATCTGACAAAGTTCATTGTGGTCTCCAAACAGTCTAAAAACCCTTCTGACCAAAAATACCTTGTAGACATTGATGCACTCTGAAAAGAAATTCAGGAGATTTAGTACCACAAGTTAAATAAATGGATGACTGCAAGTTAAAAATTCTAATTCATTGATTGAATTATGTTTTAAGATGCAATCATTATTTTGATGGGTTCTGTTAACATAATGTTTATGTACATCAAATTAAATATTGTGTCATTGAAACTGACATTTCTGCGAAACCTTTTTGTCTTGATAACTTTGAAAATTGGGCAGTGAATTTCTAGCTCCCAGCATGCTTTGCATAGGACTGGATAAGGAGAATAAATGTTGAAATTAAGTGTTATTTTATGTGTTTTTAGTAAAGGGAAAGACATGTTAGTGCTAAATTAACTAGCACTGTTTAATGCTGTTATGTTTGACATTTAAAAGAGTTTCGGTTATGTTAAAGTTTTTGTGGTTACCATTGTGCTAAAGAGTAGAGTAGGGTTCAAACTACATTGACCATATAAGCAATGACTATCACATCTCTTTAAGTTTCAAGTTAGTCTTTTATATGTAATGCTAGCTTACATGGAAGCAGACAAAGACTAAATGAGACGGTAGACAGTATGGTATAGAGGACCCAAGTGCAGTTGAACTACAAACTTGAGCTTTACACGAAACAAAAACCTAAACATGAACAATAACCTGGCACGTGGGACATGGAAAGAGCAATACGTACCTCAATACACGAAAACTACACAAGCAGTGTTGCTAACTGCTTTCAATTGAAAGTAGCTAAAACCGGTAGCTAAATGTCACTAGATGACATCATAGAAGCAGAAGCATTATTTAAATACCAATAAAGTGGTATTTAAATATGGTATTTAAATGGGTCTATACATTTTTACAAGAGTAATTTTGATAAACATGACACAAAATAACATTATAGTTACATGAAAACATGGATTTGTGAGCATTAGTGGAACTAAAGGTGTCAGAATAAACACAAAACACACGTCATCTTTGTCATCGGTGAATCCAGCCAATCGTGAAACAGTTGTTGTCATCAAAGCTTGTGCAGCTGCTCTGAAGAGTCATCCATCTGCTCTTGAATTGCTCTCACTGTACTTTGATGCCATACTTCGCACAGTGATTTGGCATTGGCGCTGTCTCAAGTCGGACAGAATTTCTAATCAGCATGCACTGCTTCAAATCTGATGTGAGGTGTGTACGAGCTCTGGCGTAGTTTAAACATGGTGCCTGTAGTACAACAGTTGTTATACAAATGGAAGTAAACCACTAAAAAACATGCTTTTATTACATCAATACTTCATTTTTATTTTGTTACTTTTCATGAGGGCAGCTTTACAAATAAAAAGGACACATACAAAGATCTTGTTCACATACCTCAGTTGGATGTGAAAAAACCATAGGCACAGCTGATGGTTTAAGTCGTAAGTGATCATCTCCTGGGTATGTAAAATCATCAGGGGAAAAATGATCGCTGCAGACCCTCAACAACTTTAGTACGTTAATGGGTGTGTTGATATCCACCCGAAGAGCAATCAACCATAACTTCAGGCGAGCAGGCTCAGAAGTTGGGAATACATGGAAAGTCACCACTCCCGAATGAGTTTGTGCTAGAGAACATAATCTTTTAGTTTTAAGTCGGTTTGAACAATCCGAATAAGCGCAAGTAAGTACCATTTTGATTAGCCGTCGTACCTACAATGTTTGTGCACTGTGTAAACAATGAGTGATGTATATGCGCGAGAGATCACTTCCAGCGCTTGCGTAAACTACGCCAAAGCGCGTACACACCGCACACATCAGATGCTATGCGCACGCTCAAGGCAGTTGGACATAGTGGTGTGTTAGAGGTAAAAAAAATATATAAATACTGTTCCGTTTCTTGCACAAACTGATCGTTTCAAGTTTCAGGTCATCAATGTGTTGTCACGATCCGCAGGGTTTAATTTGTCTGTGCATGGTTTTTTTACTCTCATAGATTTTGTTACCATTGACATGCATTATACGACTGACAGACTGCAACGGTTGGAGTTAAAAACCATCATTTGTGTTCTACTGAAGAAACAAAGTCACCTACATCTTAGATGCCCTGGGGGTAAGCAGATAAACATCAAATTTTCATTTTTGGGTGAACTATCCCTTTAAGTCCCTCCATAAAGGTTAATTTATGTACAGGCAAAACGTATTGAATGGAGAATAAAACATTGTGGTCAATTTGAAAATAATATCCTATTGTCGACGATGATAGCCTTGTGGGCAGCTGGCGCAACCCAAGTTCGAATTCTGGCTCGTGGACCTTTCTTGATCCTGTGCTGTCCAAGGAGATGCCTAGAATATAGCCCAAACCCAGAATACTAAGAACCAGCAGAGAATTAGGTAGCAGAGGGATGCAGAAAACTGTCAATGTAACTAGGTGATTCGGCTGTGTATAATATATATATATATATATATATATATATATATATATATATAGGCCTATGCCTCCTCTTTAACCAATTAGATAGACCATTTGAATATGTTCCTCCCAAAATTTGTATATAAAATATAATTTGTCGCTTGAATTCTGCAATCTCCAGAGATGTAGACATGTAAGAGGCTGACAATTAGCTGAACATAGGCCCTATTGTTGTTTAATTAGTTATACTTAGCCTGCATTTTAAAATCTTTATTTGAATATGGAAATATTTTTATATTAAAATCTTTATTTGAATATGACAACATGATACCTCGTTCTACAATATTTCTCTGATCACTGCCAGAGACCCATCCGCTATCAGCCAATCACTGTGAGCACAGTTAGTATGCGTGTTGACATCATCCATAGCAACAAGGTCAACGCCGCCATTTCTCTTAGCTTAAGACTTCTGTCTATTCCTTAGTAAAAGTTTGGCTCAGCAGCTTTGTGAATAGGTTTTAAGAAAAAAGTCTTAACTAAGAACTTTTACTGCCATTTAGGAGAACTCTTAGTGGTAAAATAAAACGTTGTGTGAATACGGCCCCAGATTATTTGGTTCCAGGGTTGCCATTCGATTATGTTGAGATTAATTGGAACAACACCATTTCTTTTTGAGTAATCAACTTAAAAATGTGTATTTATGCTATAAATTATTAAGTTCCTTTAACTCATGAACAACATAATTTCATTAGAAGTTGTCATAACAAGCAAACCGTTGTGTTGATATATTTTAAGACAAACAAGTGTTTTAGAGATCAGTTTCATGGACAGATTTTAGGGTGAGGATCATGTACAAGGAGCCCTTCATTCCCACGTCACACAGTATAAGAAGAACAAAATTTTGACACTCGCCTGACATGATGTGATTCAGACATCAGCGCGGAGGATGTACACTCAGGGACAACACTGTCAATGTCTCCAGTCCCTCATTAGGATGCCAGTCAGATATTACTCTCTCCGTGAGAGGAATGTTCCCCCTTTTTATTACGCAAATGATCACGGAGAAGAATCGGGAAGAACAACTCGGCATCAAATATACAGGCAAATCTTAACGTGACAGGAAATATTCTGTGGCTAAAATCCCCTCTGGAGCCTTTGCGTTCAGCCCATCCTCGGTTGTAAAGCGGAAGGTTGTAATGTTGTAGCGCCTTGAGGGGCTTATTAGGAACTATAAAAGCTGCAAACTACCTGTATTTCTGTTCTTTTTCACCGCTGTATGTTCTTCTGGTTCTCTTGCTCTCTCCCACTCTGACTTTATTTCTTGTCTAACACCAGCATTGAGAAAAATGAGGATGGTTTAGTATTCATAACTCATGTTTTATTTGCAAATAGGCTTTCAAGCAGAACAGATTCTGCTTTGATTCTGTCATGTGGTGAAGCTTGTGTGATGTCAAAGTACTGTGAAATGAGAATTTGACAACCATATACAAATTCAGTGCTATTGTTCTTGTAAATCTTAGTCATATGCACACATGTACACACATCCATCCAAAAATTTCCAAAGGTAATGTCTGTGCTAAGACAGCTCTGTTATCATAAAAGCCTCTTCACATTCTAATATTTCATAGCCTCAGAGAAGGAAAGTATTGCTGAGAATTATTCATTTTCCGCTGTGTGAAAAGTTTAACACATGAATTTCTTCATAGCTCAGGCAGAGCAGGAAACTATTACAGGATTTAGGCTCTCTACCGAAGATGATTGCTGAAAGCCCATTATTTAAGGAACAAGACGAATGTGGCATCAAGATTATACCTCTAATTCCCAGCCATGTAAGAACAGAGAACAGCAAGATAATAAATAAGACCTGAAGATGCAAAAAGGATTG
The DNA here is from genome assembly GCA_037101425.1 of Elopichthys bambusa. Classification (NCBI taxonomy): domain Eukaryota; kingdom Metazoa; phylum Chordata; class Actinopteri; order Cypriniformes; family Xenocyprididae; genus Elopichthys; species Elopichthys bambusa. The sequence continues at coordinate 41,953,442 of CM074432.1, read as the reverse complement.
ATGGGATTCATGTATTAATGATGAATGGATGGAGCTCTAAATGTCCTATTGACTGAAAGCTTTAAGAGTTGAGGAGAATCGGTAAACTCAAATCTGTCATTTTAACAACAACGAAAAAATTTCAACACACACCTTTTGGATTTCTTATTAACCAAAGCTTAACTACATTGATTACTACAACAGAACCTGTTTTTGCCTTTCCAACACAGCTACTTAGGCAATGTCTACATTAATCTGGATACATTTTAAAAAAATTGTTATTGATGAAATACACTACGATGCCCACACTAGCATTTTCAAGCATATATACGTATATACACTCATCAGCCTCTTGAGTAGGTACACAGGTATTAGCACCAGGTTGGACCCCCTTCTCCCTTTAGAACCTTCTTAATTTTTCATGGCATAGATTGCTTGAAACATTCCTTAGAGATTTTGATATTTGATATTGATGACAGCATCACACAGTTGCTGCAGAATTGTCAGCTGCTCATCCATGATTCGAATCTCCTGTTCCACCATATCGCAAAGGTGCTCTAATGGATTGAGATCTGGTGACTGTGGAGGCCATTTGAGTATTGTGAACTCATTGTCATGTTCAAGAAACCAGTTTGAGGTGATTCGAGCTTTGTAACGGCGCGTTATCCTGCTGGAGGTAGCTATCAGAAGATGAGTACACTGTGGTCATAAAGGGATGGACATAGTCAGCAACAATACTCAGGTAGGCTGTGGCATTTAAACGATGATCAATTGGTACTAAGGGGCCCAAAGTGTGCCAAGAAAATATCCCCCACACCATTACACCACCAGCAGCAGCCTGAACTGTTGATTCAAGGCAGGATGGATCCATGCTTTCAGGTTGAATTCTGATTCCAAATTCTGATCCTACCATCTGAATGTCGCAGCAGAAACGGAGACTCATCAGACCAGGCAACGCTTTTCCAGTCTTCTATTGTCCAATTTTGGTGAGCCCATGCAAATTGCAGCCTCAGTTTCCTGTTCTTATCTGACAGGAGTGGCATCTTCTGCTGCTGTAGTGCATTTGCTTCAAGGTTTGACGTGTGCATTCAGAGATTCTCTTCTGCAGACCTCGGTTGTAACGGGTGGTTATTTGAGTTACTGTTGCCTTTCTATCAGCTTGAACCAGTCTAGCCATTCTCCTCTGATTTCTGATATCAACAAGGCATTTTCACCCACAGAACTGCCACTCACTGGATATTTTCTCTCTTTTGGACCATTCTCTGTAAACCCTAGAGATGGTGGTGCATGAAATTCCTGGTACAGGGGTGTTTTCGATCCTGGAGGGCAACTGTCCTGAGTTTAGCTCCAACTTGCCTCAACACACTGGTCTGGAAGTTTCTTGTAAGCTCAGTAAGACCTTAACAATTAGCTGGTTCAGGTTTGTTTAATTGGGGCTGGAGCTAAACTCTGCAGGACAGTGGTAGTAGATCAACAGTTTCTGAAATACTCAGACCAGCCCATCTTAAAAAACTAAAATGATAAACTAAAATGAAAAAAAATAAAATAAAATTAAAATGGAAATCGATGAGTTTGCTTAAGACAAATATCCTTATTTAAAACTTTATAAAGTAAAATAGTGAGCTTTCGGCGGGACAGCCATACACATTCGACGTACGTCCAAAAAGTGAACGTAGTGACGTAGTAGACAATGATATGATGTTCTACACTGTGCCATGACGTACTATGCTAGTATGTCATGTCATTGTGTACTACGTCGTGGAAGTTAACACTTTTTGGATGTATGTTGAATGCGTATGGCTGTCCCGTCGGAAGCTTGTTATTTTACTTCATAAAGTTTTAAAAAAAGGATATTCGTCTTAAACAAACCTATCGATTCACTTCAGAATGTGTTTATTAACCCCCTGGAGTAATATGGATTCATTTTTTTTATGAATGGATGCATTTTTTTGTCTTCAGAATTTGGGCTTCCATTCACAACCATTTTAAAACCTTGAAGGTCTAAGGATATTTTTAAATATATCTCTGATTATGTTAGTCTGAAAGAAGATAGTCATATACACCTAGGATGGCTTGATGGTGAGTAAATCATGGGATAATTTTCATTTTTGGGTAAACTATCCCTTTAAAGTGAAAATATAAAAATAAAAGCTAATTCATAATATTAAACAAAAAAAAAAAAAAAGTGAGAATGAGGGTGAGTAAAAGATGTCAGAACTTTTATTTTTGTCTGAATTCTTTTAAATGTTAAACTACAGCTCATCCCCATGACTTCATCTGCATTCTCGTGTTAACATTAGAGCCTTCAGAACATTCAAACAGAAAGGTCTGTAATATGTCTACCGAGAGCAGAGCAGTGACATGCGAGCCATCAATCAGGAAACATTTGCTTATTATAAACTTGCCATTAGCCTGACAGCCACCTGCCATCCACGTTAAAGCACCTCACGAATACAGCTGGAGATAAAACAGAGAAATGCAACAGACACTGATGTGTTTAAAACATTTAATGGTCTTGATTATGTTTCATGAATACAAATGATTATGTTTTGTCCTAAAGAACTGTAATGTTAATTTACCACAGAAGAAAAGACATTGAGTCATTTTTATATGTTGGAGCACTGTGGCAGTGGAACATTATTGCCGACACTCGTCAGCGTGGCTGATGTGTAATCCTCAAAAAGTGACAGTACTCAATGCATCCGTGCACACAGAGGCTCCTTCAGCTCTCCAAGTAGGTCATGGAGAATCAGCCACTCTTGAAATAATAATAGAGACTGACCCAGCTGTAGTAAGGTTTATATTTTAAAAAACTATATATACTATATACTACTTTATATATATATATATATATATATATATATATATATATATATATAGTAAGATTTCTTTTTTTTATGAAAGAGATGTCCATTTAGCTTCAGATGTCAGCAGTGGAGGCTTTTTTGTAACTTTTACTTTTAATACAGTATGACTATAAGGATTTTGTTTTCTTTATTTTTTTTTTTTCAAAGCACAAAGGCGAAAGTGGCCAAGAAAGTTGGAAGCAGCAAGTTACAATAGCACTCAGTCTAACAGCAGCAGTGTGTGAATCCCAGAGTTGTTGCCCTGGTCTCCCCCCCATACGCGGAGTGTGTTCTCTGGTGTGATGTCCAGAGACTCGGCTTCATGCACAGTTAATGTCTCTGCTGTCTGGATGATTAACGTGGGCCGTTTCACTCTCCCGTATGGGCCCCAAAAACTTCGTCCCACCTCACCTCACCTGCTCTGCCTGCTGCACTCATGGCCTTGGTAAAAATAGACCTATCGAATATGTGAGCTGCCTTTTGTTCAGCTTTTTAGGCAGGAACATACAGCCTGTTCTTATAGAATGTTAGGATATAGAAGTATGATGGACAAATAATAAGACAAGACAATGTAGCCGATTTTATATTAAATAACATATTAGCTGTTGTACGCAAGTATCTTATACATTATTTTAGCATTCTGCCCTCTAAAATAAATTTTCAGATATCATATTCAGCTTAAAAATATAAAAATTAGATTTTAACCCTATAAAGCCTCACTCTAAAAAAAAAAAAAAAAAAGTGCTATATAGCACTAAAAGTGGTTCTTGGCTCATAATCATAGGGGAACCACTTTTGGTGCTATGTAGCACCATATCTTTAAAGGTGCTCTACAGCACCTTTGTCAAATGGTGCTATGTAGAACCCATAAGAGGTGCCATATCGCATTTTTTTTTCTTCAACAAAAATGGTGCTAAACAGCACCAACAGTAGTTCTTTGGCTCGTAAAGAACCTTTAAAGGGGCTTAACAGGTTCTTTGTACGGCAGTGGTGCTATATAGCACCTTAACCACCCCAAAGAACCACTGAAGAACCACTGAAGAACCATACAGGGGCTTAATAGGTTCTGTATACAATACCTATATAGCACTTCAGTCATCCCAAAGAACCGGTAAAGAACCACTGAAGCACCAAGATTTGGTGTTATACAGCACTTAAAGTGGTTCCCCTATGATTATGAGCCAAAGAACCACTTTTAGTACTATATAGCACCGTGTTTTTTTTATTTTTTATTTTTTTTAGATACTGTATTATATCTGATACACAAATTTTAAAGGTCTCTAAATGATCGACATGATCAAAATTTTGCTGAAAAACTTGTACACAATCTAGTACATGCTTTCTGTTGTCTAACTGATAGATTATAGTAAAAGGCCTTTTACACTCTAAAAAAAGATGGTTCTTTAAAGGTTTTTTACACGTTTAACAGTTTTATTTAGAACCGTATCATCCTGAAAAACCCTTTATATGCGGAAATGGTTCTTTGTGTTAGAGTTTAGGGTTCTTTATTCCCGCTTTTTTTGTCAAATCTGTAACTGTCAAAGCCACCTCATTACTGATTCTCTGTAGGTCAACCATTCATTTACACAGACTGTCAGCACACTCTCAACAGGTAAATGATTTCTTTCTTAAAATGTCTATAAAATTTAAATAGAGGCAACAATTATATTATAAGACCAGGCAGATAGAGGAGTAATAAAAAACAATATTCATAAATTATATATAAAAATAATATACTAATAATATGAAGATATTAATATAATAATATTAACTTCATAAACGTATTTATAAACCCATTAATAAGGTCCTATATAGCACTTTCAAAGCATGGTTCTTCATGGAACCTTATAAAAAGGGTTCTATTTAGCACCATAAAGGGTTCTGCTATTGTTACAAGCCAAAGAACCCTAATTTGGTACTGTTTTGAACCGTTTTTCTTAAGGGTGTATAATTGTAAAAACGTCCCGTCAGGTTGAGGTTCATGTGTCTTTTTCCTGTGAAATCTTTACTGTTTCTTATAAACTTTTATATTGTTTGTAATATTTCAAGACAACATTCAATAATATTTCAAGACAATCACTTACTGGACTGAAACAACTTCAGTTTACTTGATTATCCATAATCCTAATTTTTTTTAGAAAAATCCAATTAAAATCAAATATGATCCATCAGGCTTTTGAGGAATGTTTATTTATCTCCCAGTCATCATTGTATTACACTGCATTACATGTTTTTACAATTTTATGCCTGCTACAGGTCTCAAAATAGTTGGGACGGGGGTCTCCTCTTCTTTTCAAAATGTCTGGGCATTGAGTTTCTGGAGTTTTGGTGTTGCAATCTGGTCCCATTCTTGCCTGATATAAGTTTCCAGCTGCTGAAGAGTTTGTGGTCATCTTTGATGTTTATTCACAAAACATCTCAAGGCTAAAAGTAGCTCCTAACTTGCGAATTTAGGAGAAACTTTTAAAAATAATAGGCGTGTCAGTCCTAAATTTAGGACTCCTAAATTTTTGCTCTAAACGTATTTCACAAAGCATTTTAGTGCTAAAACTAGCTCCTAAATCTTTGAAACGTTAGGAGTAGTCAAAAGGAAGTCACTAAGACAAAATCACAAACAATCCTAATCCACCTAAAGACATTGAAGCAATAGCGATAGAGCCTTGGGTGCTGAACCTTTTCTTCATAAATGTAATACATATTTTGATTTATAGATTTGAATACAATAAAATGCCAAAAATAAATCTTTAATAAATAAACAATGTACTATTACCTGTAGCAGCTGTTTTCATGAGTTCACAGTTACAAATGATCGAATAGAGGATCGAGGGCTGCGAGCTTGGGATTTATTTAGCCCAAACCCAGAGTTCGCCCCGTATCCCAGCTGAGAGTGAGGAACAGGGTGGCAGAGGGATGCAGAAAACTGTCGAGCTAAGGTGAGTCGGCTCTCGTCTGTGTATACCTCCACTCAAGCTGCTCCTCCAAAAACTTTGTTTATAAAGCATCATTTGTCACTTGAATTCTGCAATCTCTCGAGACACAGACATGTAAGAGGCGGACAATTAACTGAACATATACTAGTTTAATTAGTGACACTTTTGCCTACATTTTAAAATCTTTATTTCAATTTCTTTATTTCAAAGAACTTTCATTGAATATGGCAACATTTGTATTTTAAAACCTTTATTTGAAAATGGAAACATGATATCTCGTTCTACAATATTTCTATGATTAAATTGCTGACAGAGACTCCTCCCCCATCAGCCAATCACTGTGGGCATAGTTAGTAAGTGTTCTGACATCATCCATAGCAACAAGGTCAACCCCGCCCTTACTCTTAGCTTAAGACTTCTGTCTATTCCTTAGTAAAAGTTTGTCTCAGCAGCTTTGTGAATAGGTTTTAAGAGAAAACTTTTAAAGAACTTTTACTGCTATTTAGGAGAACTCTTAGTGGTAAGGTAAAATGTTTTATGAATACAACCCCAGGACTGCAGGCAGGCCAATTCAGCACCCGAACTCTTCTACGACGAAGCCATGCTGTTGTAATAGCTGCAGTATGTGGTTTTGCATTGTCCTGCTGAAATGCACAAGGCCTTCCCTGAAATAGACGTCGTCTGGAAACCTTTATATACCTTTCAGCATTCATAGTGCCTTCTAAAGCTTGCAAGCTGCCCATACCGTATGCACTCATGCACCCCCATACCATCAGAGATGCTGGCTTTTCAACTGAATGCTGATAACACGCTGGAAGGTCTCCCTTCTCTTTAGCCCGGAGGACACGGCGTCCGTGATTTCCAACAAGAATGTTAAATTTGGACTCGTCTGACCATAGAACACTTTTCCACTTTAAAACAGGACACAACGGCGCTTCTGGACCACGTTCACATATGGCTTCCTTTTTGCATAATAAAGCTTTAGTTGGCATCTGCAGATGGCACGGCGGATTGTGTTTACTGACAGTGGTTTCTGGAATTATTCCTGGGCCCATTTAGTAATGTCATTGACACAATCATGCCGATGAGTGATGCAGTGTCGTCTGAGAGCCCGAAGACCACGGGCATCCAATAAAGGTCTTCGGCATTGTCCCTTACGCACAGAGACTTCTCCAGTTTCTCTGAATCTTTTGATGATGTTATGCACTGTAGATGATGAGATTTGCAATCTGACTCTGAGGAACATTGTTTTTAAAGAATTCCACAATCTTTTTACGCACTCTTTCACAGATTGGAGAGCCTCTGCTCATCTTTACTTCTGAGAGACTCTGCCTCTCTAAGACATCCCTTTTATAGCTAATCATGTTACAGACCTGATATCAATTAACTTAATTAGTTGCTAGATGTTCTCCCAGCTGAATTTTTTCAAAATGTCTTGCTTTTTCAGCCATTTGTTGCCCCCATGCCAACTTTTTTGAGACCTGTAGCAGGCATCAAATTTGAAATGAGCTCATTTAATGGATAAAAGTGTAATATTAGTCAGTTTAAACATTTGTTATGTTATCTATGTTCTATTGTGAATAAAATATTGGTTCATGTGATTTGAAAGTCTGTTGGTTTTTTTTTATTCAAATTTAAAAAAACATCCCAACTTTTCCTGAATTCAGGTTGTAAATAGCATCTGCACCAAATTGCATATTTTTGCTCAGTTTGGGCCTCTGAATAAAACTAAGGTGTTATTGTAGCATGAGCTCTATATTCTCACAATATCATTTTGTCATATGAGTCATAAATGCCTGATCATTTATTTATTTATTTATGTACGTTAAAGATTGTGGCTGTTTTTGGTCTAACTTGATCAGTAAATTATAGAGTGCCGCAAGGATCTGTGTTAGGCCCTCTACTATTTTCAATATATATGCTGCCACTTGTTAATATTATAAGAAAACATGGAATTAGTTTCCACTGCTATGCCGATGATACTCAGTTATATATTTCATCACGACCAGATGAAATCTCTAAATTATCCAAGTTGACAGAGTGTGTTAAAGATGTGAAATATTGGATAACCAGTAGGTCTAATTTTTCTTCTATTAAATTCAGCTAAAACTAAGGTATTACTTATTGGACTAAAAAACCTGTACACAGAATCTCTTTTAAAATACAATGATTTGATATATGATATATGTACATTTCTAAAATTACACCTCTGATAACAGATTACTCTAAATTGTAATGTTGACATGCATTTTCTGTAAAGCTGCTTTGAAACAATATGTATTGTTAAAAGCGCTATACAAATAAATGTGAATTGAATTAATATAATATGCTGTAATATAATCACATCTACAGACAAACTGCTGAAGAAAGCTTCAAAAAAGACACTCCTGTATTCTTGTCTATCAATACTGATTAGTAGCACACTCACTTTTGCAGTCCACAGTATTGATCCAACATGTCAATAGCAAGTCCCAAGTGGTAGCATTAATAAAACTCTTTATTCAATCGAGCCACGGACCTGAGGGTGTGATAAAAGTGGTTTGAGGACAATTAATTTCCCTGATAGCGTAGAAACGGCAAGGCCTGCGCCTCGTGCTGTGACAGTGGGGGAGTGGAGCGAGCGAACGGGAGACGGCTCTGTCCTTCACACTGTCTGATCTGCTCGCAAACCGCATTCAAGTCTAATGCTAATTTGAATGACACCGATGGAAATCTTGGCTCACTTTCAAGGGACTAGATTTGGGCTGGCCCGACGACCTTCTCCACAAGAACATGGAAAACGTCTTTGCTCAATATGTCACAGTGGCTGTAATAGAGGAAGACAAGAATGATGTCGGGATCATTTTAAAACTGCAGCAGGACAGTTGGGCAAAACTATAGAAAATGTGAGATGATACAGCATTCGCTTGACAAATGTAAAATGAGATATAAAAGTATATGCTCAAATAATTATCTAGAACACTGCAGAAAAATGTTTGTAACTTCAACTGTAAAAATGCAGCAGTAAAAACCTGTTAATGGTTAACTGTAATTAAGTAACATATACAGTGAAAAACTGCAATTGGGATAACATCGCATTATATGTAATTTTACTGTAAAATACTGTCAAATTAATGGTTTTTGCAAGTAAAAAAAAAAAAAAGTACAGCGAAAAACAGTAAAATATAAGTAAAATATTATTATCTTATATTAAACTATACTTTAGACCTTTGTTTCTTCTCCTTTTTGATTATTTTAAAGCTGCAGTCCGTAACTTTTTGGGGTTAAAAATTATCCAAAATCAATTTTTGAGCAAGTACATAAAAGAGATTTTCAAAACCTTAGCCCGATTCACAAAGGTAAGCTTGTAATAATGTTTTATAATAAAATCAGAACTGGTGGGTTTCTGCAGGAAATTCTAGCATGCAGCCATTAGTTGCGTCATTATGTCACGTCTGTTTACATAAAGAAGTATATAGCCCAGCTAACAGGCTATATGGCATGTATATGGCATGTGAGGATACTGCTGGTAGTGGATCATTTATCATATATAATTTATTGTAATGCTTTTTTTCTCAGTTGGTCAGAACAAAGTATATTTTGGTTATACTTCCGAGATGTAGAATCTGTGATTATGAAGTACAGTATCCACACCGATGTAGTGATTGACAGCAAACATTAGATTCATTTGAATCGTTTCTTCTCAGTTTTTGTAACTTTAAAGGTAAAATGCAGACTTTGGTAGCAGATGTTTGTTTATTTATTTATTTTGTGTTATTTAAATTTCTGGCAACCACAGCTGCATATTTTAAATTTAAATAGATATTTTATAGTGACCTGCATCTAATTAAGCATTTACTTTATTAATATTACTATTACGTAGTGTAAGGAGGTTTAATTTGGATTTAATTCCAATAATTTATTCTACAATATACATATTTTGCCATCCTATATTAGAAAGCAAAGCAAATCAGTGCGCTTAAGACATAAACATCCTATGATTGTATACTTAGAGATCAAATTATTTTCAAATCTTAATTACGTTTAGTGGACTTAAATCTGAAGCAAATTAGCCTTCTAAACACAGTTGAAACAAAAGTGTTAAAATGGGGTTAATTGAATTTTAAGCCTTGTCACAGAAGATTACAAAGTCCATGAAACACCACTTTAATTATGCTATTAGCATGTGGATTAAGGTCACCAATATTCTTAACAAGCAATTATGGTCTCACTGTCTATGCACTCACAGCTGTTTATATACATATGCTTTTCTGTCTGCTGTTTTGTCATGCTAAACATTGGACTTAGCTAGCATAATGTGGAATATAATGTTTTTTTTTACTTTTGGATGTTTCTGATATATTTCTAAACTTACAATGAAATAACACCTCATTGACGAGATGCATTTAAAAAGTGTCCACAGAAGTGGCTGACACCGCGTGCACAGGCAGTCAGTGTGATATTTTCTCTCGTCCTTGCATGTCAAATCATATTGACAGAAAGCTAAGGACATAACTATGTCAAAGAATTATTCATGTCAAAATGTTCAAGTTATGACAGCCTGGAAATATTCACTTTTTTTTTCTAAGATCGGCAGCATTTTGTTGTGTAGCTGGATGGATGGATCCTTTCAGTTTGAAGCAAACTTTCATCCCACAGTGGAAGTGAAGACATTTAGCCTGTCGCTGCTTGTCATTTCAAGCAACGTGACTCTTGGCTATTACATTAATGAGAACTGATGACAGTTGATAATTACCAAATTAAACCAAATTACTGATGATATGGAAAATAATTGCACATCATTAGATTTGCATGTTTTATTCAACACGAGTGGATCTGGCACCAACATAAAATGTTACGTTGTCCTAGGGCTGCACGATTAATCAAAATAGAACCAAAATCCAAAAAAACAAAAAACAAAAACAATTTGCCTTTGGCTTCAAGATTCTCAAATTGCAAAGGCTGCGATTTAATTAAATATATAAATATAAATATAAATATAAATAAATATATATGCTCCATGTGATTCAGAGTGAAGGGCAACACTGTGTTCATTTACACGTCAATAGATCATGATCCGCCAAAATAAAAGTTTGATGGTTTAATGCTTGAAAATGGAGAAATCAGTACAGACAAAAATATTAGTATTGTAATTTTAGTTTTATTGTCAAATAAAATTATTATTATTATATTATTATTTTTCTAAAATAATTTATTTTATTTTACTGTGAAATATTGCAGTAGACAGCCATAATTCTTAGTATTGTAATTTTACAATTGTAATGTAAACTAAAATGGGTATAACATAATTTTTTTTTCCTCAAATACGTGTTTGTTTTACAGTGAAATATTAAAATAGTAATTATTATTGTTGTTGTTGTTGTTAATAACTATTATCTTAATTAATAATAAATATTCAAATTAGTAAATTAAATGAACAACAATAATAATAATAATATATTATTATAATTACTAAAAAATACTAAATAGAAAGAAAGTTTACATGTACATGAAATCAAAATAAAGTAATTTGTATAGTAATTTATGCGTATTTGGTGTGCTGACCGGGGGAGGGCTCCGAGCTCGGAATTTGGCCCAAACCCAGATTACTCCCCCTCCTTAACTGGGATAGAAACCAGCCAAGAGTGAGGTGATTTCACATTTAAAGTGTCTTTTCATTTTATAAATGATTACAAAAAAACAGTATTTAACGTTTTATATTTTCAACATTTCAAAACATTGTTTATGCATCTGTAACTGCTCTTGACTGATATACTTTAATAAAGTTTAATCTATAGTTATATAGTTAGATTAGATTACAATTTCTGTACCTGAAAATCTCCTGTTTAAACCTACTTGAAAAACTTAAATTTAACTTATTTTAAAACTTAAAATATTTCATGTATATGTTTGTTCTGTTTTATTTATTTTTGCTATTACTCATAATTTGATTATTTGTTCCTATTTTCTTTAACAATATTTAAAATTTAAGTGAGTTAATCTAGTAGCTTTTGGTGTCATACCCCTATTTATTAAGGTTATCCCCCGGTTTCACAGACAAGACTTAAGCTAGTCTGTTTTAACTGAAAGCAACTTGTACTGACAGATCTTAAAATATGATGGACACTAGTATGTTTTTTGTTTTTTTTCTAGCATACGTTTATAAAAGTTACTTAAATATCCTAATTGAACTAAGGCCTAATCCTGGCTTAGGCTAAGTGTTATGAAACCGGGCCTACATGTATCAAAAACAACAAAAACAATAACTAGGCTTATTTTATAGGCCCATTTTCTTTTCTTTTACTTTATTAATTTTTTGTTGTGGGGCAAGTGAACATTTTGGTAAAAATTTGAACCACTGGCCCAACCAGGCCAGTAGAAAAAATCCTTAGCGTTGAGCCCTGCTGTGTGTAGTTCTGTTTATTAATTTGAGAAATGTCACTGTCAAAAGAGAGCAAAGTCGCCAAAGCGTTAAACTCACTGGAGATTCTCTGTGACTGCGTGTACGCGCGAGGTGACAGTCAAGGATGCAGACAGACAGGCAGACAGACAGACAGACACACACACTGTGACACACCCTCTCTCTCAAGCAAAAATGTAGCCCCTCTGTTCAATCTTTCTGATTTTAGTAAATCTTTGTAAAAGTGCCTTTTAAAATATTTATTCAAATAAATACTTTAAAATAATTTGAGCTTCAGCCTGGTTTAATGAAAGATGTCAACAAAAAATGGGCAAAAAACTTTAAAAGCGATTTTCTCAGGTTTTCAATTGGAAAAAGAGGGCAGACAACCATAATTCAAATGGGTATATCTTTAAAACCATTTTAAAGCCTATTGGTCTCCTCTTTCCATTGACTCAATTTTGAAATTTGGGTCACTGTGACTCATTTTGCTGGATCAGGTCACATATAAACTAAAAGTGTAAAACGAATTACAATGGTTGGTTTTAGCTGGCGTGAATATGGCGAGATAATAGAATTGATTTGAAAATGCAGGCTGTTGCACAGGTGATGGGAATTAATGATTTAATTGGTTAGGGATTGTTGCGCGTTTCTAATGTGGAAGCGGCTGGATCTGATCAGTTTTACTTTGTTTAACAAAAAAAGATATGGTTTCGTTATCCGATTTATCCGATTTTTGCATGAGGCATCCTCACGCAAAAATCGGCTCCCGGAACAGGTGGAGGAGCAAAAAAAAAAAAAAAAGGTGAAGAGGTGGGGACGGGAAGCGGAAGAAATTACGTCAGGGCTTGTGCCACTAGCGGAGGCATCCTCACGCTAGGGTGAGTGCTTGGCGCTGGAAAATACTAATAGGGAAAAGGGTAAGAGGTAGGAGGAAAAGGATGGGTTTGAGAAGTTGTGTAGCTTGCATTGCAGGTGGTTGAAGCGTGCAGTGGTGGAAGGAGCTGTGGGGAAGAGTTGAGCAGGGAGAGTTAGGAGCCCGTCCGCAACGGGCTCTGGGGGCGCGGCCCAGGCTCGCTGAAGGCCTGTGACGGCGTGATGCAGGGGGAGGACCCGGCACTGCGTGGAAGGAAGGTGGAGAAGCTGCTGGATGCGAGGTCGGGGCCCAGAGGGCCTTGCTCGCTCAAGCAGATAAAGTGGAAGCTGTAGGAGAAGGGTGAGTAGATTGCAGAGAGACATACAAATTGTATAGTTCTGCTTTATTTAATCTTTGTGAGAAGTTTACATCCGAATTCAACAGTCAACAGTCCATTTCCCTATGGCAGGGATGTTTGTATGGACCGGAGTGGAGGTAGACGCAGAGGAAGATGGTGGTTGTCTCACCGGCGGGGGTGAGGGGAGTCCTCGGCGTCCTGGTGTATGTGTAGTAGATTGTGTGAGCTGGCGTCCCCGAGGGATCATTCCTTGGAACGGCGGGTTGAGATGGAGACTCAGCGGTGACGAATGAGTCATCATCCGATGGGAAGAGCTCTAACTCAGACATGACAGCAAGTGGGTGGGGCCAAATGCTGTGAAACTTGTCGCGGGATCGAGGTGAGAGACGGCTTTATATACCGGCTTCCTCTTGCACTGATTGATTGATTACCTGAACGTGCACCCCCCAAATTTTGTTAAATAAAACTTCATGTGAAATTGCATAAATTAAATATAATTAAGAAATATTTTTGCTTGATAATAACAGTGCAGTAGCAGTAAAATTTACTTAAAATGTGTTGGTGCAAAGCAGGGGCGTTTCCTCCGAGGAGGCAAGGGAGGCAGTGCCTCCTCAAAAAAACTGGATGAGAAAATAATCAGTATTACAAAAATAAAACAACGCAAATGTTACAAAATTTGACATTAAAAAGTGTAAAAGTCACTTGTTTTTCTAAAGAAACACTGTCAAACAGCGACACCCGCAGGTGAAGTTACAGCGGGGAGTCCGTGTCTTTCTGCCTCTGTTCAGCTCATAGAAACAAAGCAGAGCCCCCTAAGCGTGCGGTGGGTTTAGTGGGGGGTAATTGAGAAGGAATGGAAGAAAGTCACATGCAAGGAGGCAGTGCCTCCATCGCGCTATGATTGGATATGATCGGTTAGGACTGGACATGATTGGTTCGTGCGATAAATCCCGCCTCTTGTTTTCGTGCGAGTTCTCATCGAATCGGCCTGAATGAAGACAGTAATGGCGTTAATGGGAAGACTAATTAAAAAGTAAGTAAACAACTGTCACTTAGATATCACAACTTTATTTCATGTCAAAATCAAACTCGAAATAGCCTGAAAACATTACGACTGCGGGGTTTCTTAAGTGAGCAATCAGCGTTGTGAAATTAAAGATACTTCTTTGTGTCTGTGAGTGAGGGACCAGTGTGTACAAGCTTGATGACTGCTGAAAATAAATTTTTAAAAAGACTTTGAAAAAGAAAAGCTGAATATTAGTTTATAAATAATATTTATTGTTACTGCCTTTAGTTATTATTTCGGAAAAAATGTAAAATTGCGTAAAAACACTAACTTGATGAAATTTATACTTGGTTTTAATATATAGAACATTACATAGTGTAAAAATACAAAACAGAATTGTATTCTCTTTTTATGTAATGTTAACTTAACCAGGAAAATTGTGTAATTGTGTACTGCACACCACTGGTGCAAAGTGTTACGAGTATTTTATCATGTAAATCCTACAAGTCATTTTTTTTAGTGTACCCAAATGACCTACTTCTTCCGGCGAGATTTTGAAGTGTGCATATGATGGACACTTTACTATCCCATGAGGCCATGGGAGAGGACTTGTGAATGGTGGTGACGTGACGCAACTGACGCTGGTAGGTCACATGATAATGACAGCAAGGCGAATGTAGCAAGGCAATGTCCAGATTACATTCATACTACACATATTCATACTATATAGAACATTTATTTAGCAGTTGTAAAGTAATTACTTATTCAAAGTAAGTGCCTAACTACTCAAGAAAGTATGCGATTTCGGATGCAGCCTAAGTGTTTTGAAAACATTATCCATATAAAACCGTCACAATGTGATGTAATACTAAAAAATAAATAAATTGTTAAAATATTGGTGTCTGTACGTTTTTAAAAGCATAGCTTAAATGTGTATTGTGAATAAATAGCTGTTGAGATAGAATTCTCAAGTGAAACCCGGAAACAATAGCTATTCCTCACGTCAAGACTTAACAAGTGGATTCAATTTTTCCCCTAATCCTGCAGCCCTATTCAGTCCTTCGTAAAGCACTAGATAGCTATGTCAGCTACGTTAAATCCCTTCTCTCACTCCCCTACCTTTGTGTCAATCTCTCATTTCCCATCCCATTGTTCCAATCTTTCTCTCTCGACCCATCCATCCGTCCATTCCCGACCGGCCTCCAAGGTAAAGCACTGACAAAAAGAACATCCCATCTACCTGTCGCTGTCCTAACCGGCTCTGTCAGCAGTGGTCCCCTCGGTCACGCGACTTTCTGCTGATGTCCCCAGCGCGCGGTGAGACTTGCCAGCCGCAGCATTCTGAAAGGCCTGCGCTGGCCTCGGGGCATGATGGGTATCTCCCCTCAGACGACCCACCAAATCCATTCCACAGCATTTCACTCCCACCCACACATCAAAGGGTTTGATGCTCATGCTTTGGAACTGTCCCCAAAATCATTTTTATTTTCACTTTTAATTAATAAAGGCATCTTAAGCGCACTTGAGGCAATTAGCGTTGTGTTGCATCGGCGCTGTGGACCAGATGGTGATTGACAATAAAGGCAATAAAGTTGCTCAATCAGCCGCCATTTGTCTGGTGTCATTAATTATCAAGCGAAGTTTACGTTTGGTCCCCAAAGTTGATACTTTGGGAGAAGAAGAATACCATCCCTTCTGTCGCTCATTACTCTTTAAAGCTTAAAATTGCAGCGTGTGGATGGAGATGGAGGGAGGGCTATTGTTGAGCAGCTGGCAGAAGGCACCAGAAATCCCACACTCAGCTTTTTGCTCATTACTTGACTAATTGTTTGGTTTTACATATTGCTTTATTAGCTTATTTAACACACTCTGTAAAATATTTGATGTAGACTTAAAATAAACACGGCAAGTTTTGTCAAAGCGGTGTTAATTTAGTATTATTTGGTACTGTAACACTTTACAATAAGGTTCCATTAGTTATCATTACTTACATTAGAAAACTAAAAATGAACAATAATTCTATAGCATTTATTCATCTTAGTTAATGTTAATTTCCACATTTAATAATACATTTTAAAATCAAATGTTAACATAAGTTGTGAAAAAAAAACTATTTATGCCTTAAAAATGCTTGAATGTAACTCTACACCCTTGCTTCATTTAGTATACATGGACCTATGAATATTAGCTTCGCCTTCACTCACTCCAGCACAGAGATCCACTCCAGTGTTGCCAGTTTTACCGCAGAATTGGGCTACTTTAACACTGTTGTCACGGGTTGAAGCGATGCCAAATAATATGTAATGCAAATTTAACCAGGGGAATCCCATCCAAAATGCAGATTTTACCCCCGGAACGCAAATTTTACAGAGGGACCCCACTGAAATGCGATTGGGCTAGTTTAAGGCTAGTTTTGAGTAGCAATTGGATGGGTTTTGTTGTGAAAACCTGGTCACCCTGATCCACTCTGTCAACTTCCTGAGGTAAATGCTGCACATTGGTATCGCTTTTTACAACGTCGGGCACATAGCGGTAATTAATATTATTAGCCGTTTGCTTTTGCTACATTATCGAACAGCTAATAATGTGTTGATAATGTTACACAAACCATATTCCCATTCTCGAGTCAGCTGTCTTCTAAAAATCAATATCCGAAACTCTTTGAATACATTAGATTGTCAGTGGGAAAAGGCATATTTATCACAACATCGTAATATACATCATACACCCGCTATATTGCTAAATCTACTATTTTTCATATCAACAGAAAAACATACTGGGATAACTTTCTCTTGAGACTCCCTTGCTTCACGGCATAGTAATGATATGCTAAAGTCCGCCAGCATGTTGATGTGATTGGTTAGAAGGGAGTTTGTGATGTCAGAAATACCAGCGATTTCAAACTGCGTTTTTGAAACTGTCTTTAGATCACTGGGGGTTTTAAGAGAAAATACTCAGCAATGGTGTTGACTTGCACATGTCTTAAAGCATATTAAAAACACCATATTGACATATAAATAACATTAAAAACTTGATTTTCACCACAGGGAGACTTTAATAAATGTTCTATAACTAATGTTAACAAATGAGACCATATTGTATCTGTGTTATCTATTATTTATACTCTTATAGTATTGTTTTAATATTTGTAATTAGCTTTTATTTGTATTTTTTCAGTTTATTTTTTACATTTCTATTTATTTCAGTTTTAGTAATTTTAGTAATTCAGCATTACTTATTTTATTTCATTTTTAATTTTCATAAAAATAAAGTTATCTAATGTTTATATTTTATTTTTCTTTCAGCGTCACTTTGTCACATCTGTTTTTGGTTTGGTTATATGTATTTTTTTTATTTTTTTGTTGCTGCTGTTGAAATTTATCAAAGTCATGTTTCTTGTTTCCCTTATGTGTTCCTGTCAGGTGCTTCCTTAGTACATCGATTGGTCCAACACACCTTAAATCTGCAGTGGTCAGGTGGTACAGCGGCTTTTTACAGTTTGGAAGCATTACGGTAATTATGACATGGTGTGTAATTTGTTTTCATTTGTTCCTTTGTTTTATGTGTCAAGTTCTCATTGGTTCTTGTTTCATTAATTCTGTTTTTTTCATTGGTTGTGATAGTCATGTGCTCCCCTGGATCATGTATTAATGCTGCCTTCACGTGCTATCGGAAATGTGAGAATTCCCACTTCTGAAGTTGTGATTACGAGCTAATCGCATTCACGTTTCGAAATGGGAGGGCATTCAAGTGCAATATTTACCTAGGAAACTCATATTTACGAGTTTATCACATGATTACGTGTTGCCAAGTCTACGGTTTCCACACGGAATTAAGCTACTTTTACACTGTTGCCGCGGGATGCTCCGTGTCAGCACCACAACACACTTAGCTTTATTTAGCTTTGATTTATTTTCATTTCAGTTTTAATTTTAGTATTTTAGTATACTACAACTTATTAATTTACTATTATCTTTTTTTTTACTTATTTTAATTTATTTTCTATTTTTAATGAACAAAAATGTAAGCTTAAGTTTTTAATAAAATGTGTATATATTATTTTAGCTCCATTTAAAATTACAAAAATGATTTTTAATAGTTATAATTATTATTATTATTATTATTGCGCTTTCTGCATCGAGCGTTCAGTTAACTAAAGGAAGTATGCAAATGAGGAATGCTAATGGCACCTTTTACCTTAATAGCAGCAAATGTGAATCTCACAGGTTTACCATCTAGACACAACCACTTTTTATTACTTTATAACTTCTGACAGTGTTAACTTCAAACGTATTAAACAAGTTTTATGTTTTTCCGCTCCATATCAACCCTTATAAAAAACATTGACATAAATCTGGTCCCTTGCCCACCTTACTGCAGTTTATATCTGATGCATTAGACCACATAACATCATATTTGCTACCCACAGTGATATTTAAAAGTTTTCAAAGTTAATATTGAGTAAACACCCTACATGTTTCTCATATACTCATTTCTAAAGGTGGTGATTGTCTGAATTTCTGGGGAATTGCAGCTGTTGTCCTACATGAGAAAGTAAATCTGATAGACCTCGAGACAATGGAATTGCGTGGCGCTCATAAAGCACTCTAAAAATAAACAGAAAGAGATGGAGCATGAGGCTGGGGATCAGTGTCGATGACGCCTCAAAATAACACACTGGCAAGCTCACTGGAATCCTGGAGTATCAGCTCACCACTGCTCCTTTGATGTAGTTTCATCATCATCATCATAACAGCTTCTGAACTCCATCCTAATAAATCTCACGGTGAATTCAGTTCCTGTTGCCTTATTTCTGTTGCCATTATTTGCTTTTAATGCAGCTGAAAGGAGAACATGTATTTTCAAACAACATAGCGCTCAGAAAATTTGGGGACAGTTATGTTTTTTTTGTCTCATATAAATTAATACTTTTATTTATCAAGGATGTATTAAAAGTGTCAGAACAGACTTTTGCATTTTTAAATATATACTGTATATACACTGCCCGACCAAAAAAAAAAAAAGTCTCTGTTTGGATTTAAATAGGCAAATGCTCAAGAGTCTATGACTGGATCATTATTGCAGTGATTATCATGTTTCTAACACGTTATATATTTGGCAACAGTTCTTCTAACCCTACAGACGTGGACAAAATTGTTGGTACCCTTGATAAATATGATCAGAGATGACTGTAAAAATAAATCGGCATTGTTTATCCTTTTGGTCTTTAATTCATAAAATTAGCAAAAATCTAATCTTTCATTCTCGGAAAAGAATTGAAAGTGGGGCCGTGGGGGAATCACATAATGAAATAAATGTTTTTCTCCAAAACATGTTGGCCACATTATTGGGACCCTTTTATTCAAGACTTTTGGCAACCTCCTTTTGCCAAGATAACAGCTCTGAGTTTTCACCTATAATGCCTGATGAGTTTGGAGAACACCTGACAAGAGATCAGAGACCATTCCTTCATGCAGAATCTCTCCAGATCCTTCAGATTCCCAGCTCCATGTTGGTGCTTCTTCTCTTCAGTTCACTCCACTCGTTAACTTTAGGGTTCAGGTCAGGGGACTGGGATAGCCATGGCAGAAGCTTTATTTTGTGCTCAGTCACATATTTTTGTGTTGGTTTTGATGTTTGTTTTGGATCATTGTCCTGATGGAGGATCCAACCACGGCCCATTATTGGATTTATAGCAGAAGCGGTCAGGTTTTGATTTTTTATCTGTTGGTATTTGATAGAATCCACAATACCATGTATCTGAACAAGATGTCCAGGACCTCCAGCAGAAAAATAGGCCCACATCATTAAAGATCCAGCAGTATATTTAACCGTGGGCATGGGGTACTTTTTATCCATGCGTGCACCAAACCCATCTGGTGGGTTTGCTGCCAAAAAGCTCTTTTTTTTTTTTTTTTTTTAGTTTTATCTGACCATAGAAGCTCCAGTCTTGTCTTACAACTGAATATGCTGAAGATTGATATCTGGATGAGAGCAGAGGATTTTTTTTTAAAACCCTCCCCAACAACTTGTGGGGATGTAGGTGCTGTTTGATAATTTTTTTTAGGCTTTCTGAGAATCAAGACTCAACTAATCTCTGCAATTCTCCAGCTGTGATCCTTGGAGAGTCTTTGGCCTCTCAAACTTTCCTCCTAGGTGATTTTAGGGTGATTAGGGTAATTTAGACATGCGTCCTCTTCAGGAAGATTTGTAACATCTTTAGTTGATTGGAACTTCCTAATTATTGCCCTGATAGTGGAAATGGGGATTTTTAACGCTTAAGCTATTTTCTTACAGTCATTTTCTATTTTGTAAAGCTCAACAGTCTTTTGCTGCACATCAGAACTATATTCTTTGGTTTTACTGATTGTGATGAATGATTAAGGGAATTTGGCCTTTGTGTTTCCTCATGTTTATACTCCTGTGGAACAGGAAGTCATGGCTGGAAAATTTCATGTTCATGATCACCCTGGTGTGCTAAAAAAAAAAAAAAAAAAATGTAAATATGAATGGGAATATACTTCAATGATATGTTGCTCATAAAAAATTCTAGAGGTGCCAATAATTGTGGCCAACGTGTTTTGGTGAAAAACATTTATTTCATAATGTGATTTCCCCCCCACTTTCAATTATTTTCCTTCAATGAAAGGTTAGATGGTTGCTAATTTTATGAATTAAAGATCAAAAGGATAAACAATGCAGATTTATTTTTACAATTATCTTTGATCATATTTACCAAGGGTACCAACAATTTTGTCCAGCACTCATGCAGCCCCAGACCATGACACTCCCACCACTATGCTTGACTGTAGGCAAGACACACTTGTCTTTGTACTCCTCACCTGGTTGCCGCCACACACGCTTGACACCATCTGAACCAAATAAGTTTATCTTGGTCTCATCAGACCACAGGACATGGTTCCAGTAATCCATGTCCTTAGTCTGCTTGTCTTCAGCAAACTGTTTGCGGGCTTTCTTGTGCATCATCTTTAGAAGAGGCTTCCTTCTGGGACGACAGACATGCAGACCAATTTGATGCAGTGTGCGACTTATGGTCTGAGCATTGACACAGCACTGACAGGCTGACCCCCCACCCCTTCAACCTCTGCAGCAATGCTGGCAGCACTCATACGTCTATTTCCCAAACACAACCTCTGGATATGACGCTGAGCACGTGCATTCAACGTCTTTGGTCGACCATGGCGAGGCCTGTTCTGAGTGGAACCTGTCCTGTTAAACCGCTGTATGGTCTTGGCCACCGTGCTGCAGCTCAGTTTCAGGGTCTTGGCAATCTCCTTATAGCCTACGCCATCTTTATGTAGAGCAACAATTCTTTTTTTTCAGATCCTCAAAGAGTTCTTTGCCATGAGGTGCCATGTTGAACTTCCAGTGACCAGTATGAGAGAGTGAGAGCGATAACACCAAATTTAACACACCTGCTCCCCATTCACACCTGACACCGGGGAGAGAAAATGGCTAATTGGGCCCAATTTTGACATTTTTACTTAGGGGTGTACTCACTTTTGTGGCCAGTGGTTTAGACATTAATGGCTGTGTGTTGAGTTATTTTGAGGGGACAGCAAATTTACACTGTTATACAAGCTGTACACTCACTACTTTACATTGTAGCAAAGTGTCATTTCCTCAGTGTTGTCACATGAAAAGATATAATAAAATATTTACAAAAATGTGAGGGGTGTACTCACTTCTGAGAGATACTGTGTATTAAATAACAGTACAAAACAATGAATATGTAATATGGTGCATATATTTAGCAAATGCACGAGTTATATTTCTAGCTGACTATCGAGTTTATGATCACTGAATGGCTTTTCTGAGGTAAATGCAACAGTACGTGTCATTGTTTACAAGCTGTTTTATTGACGTCTTTCTGCGGTTAAAACACTGATTGAGAGATTACACAAAACGTGACATGGATTTTGGTATGTTCTACTGTATCTTTCAACACCAGATGTTCATTCATGTTTAGTTGGTGCTGCAACCTGTGAAGCTCTGGTGAACTCCATGCCCAAGAGGGTTAAGGCAGTGCTGGAAAATAATGGTGGCCACACATAATATTGACACTTTTTGGGCCCAATTTGGACATTTTCACTTAGGTGTGTACTCACTATTGTGGCCAGCAGTTTAGATTAATGGCTGTGTGTTGAGTTATTTTAAGAAGACAGCAAATTTACACTGTTATACAAGCTGTACACTCACTACGATACATTGTAGCAAAGTGTCATTTCTTCAGTGTTGTCACATGAAAAGATATAATAAAATATTTACAAAAATGTGAAGGGTGTACTCACTTCTGTGAGATACTGTATACACACACACACACAACATATTTTTCACACTGCAGTTTATGTCGCTTGATTCCATTTCAATGACTGTGCTCCAGACGTTTGACTGGTAGTGTATAAATACACTATATATCAAGTACAGTCATATATTTTAGAATGGCAGGTAGAAGACCCTCAAAATCTGCAGACATGGCCATTTTCACCAATGGCTGTGTGAAATGAAATAAATGGATTGCCAGAGTAAGTACCTGTATCGCACAAAAAGACAGAGGTGAAGTGAAGCTCTCGAGCTTCCAGCTTCATTGTGTGGAAAAGGGCAAACTGCAAAAGACCTCCTGCCTGCATGATTGTGACAGCAAAATGAAAGAAGTCTCTCTTTTCTCTGAGGCTAAACTGAAGCATTAATGAGAAAGAAAAAGAAAATAAATAAATCCACAATTGGATCCTCTTCTTTTAAAATTTAATGTCCACTCCTGCCACATCTCTCAAAGAAGAGAAGAGGTTATTCACCTTTCCTATACTCACAGGCTGAATAATAATGATACAGTATTACGTTTCAGCTGGACAGATGTGCCATTAAATTCTGTTGCCCCCTTTATAGGAACACTTTCGCTCGCATCTACATGCAAAACCTGTCAAAAAGAGTTTATGGGAATTAAGAAACAAGCTCCCCGGGATTATCATCAGTCATTTTCTAGGGTCGTGCAGAGTTGGCGAAAACACGAGCATCCGCTAAAAATAACTGACTCTGCAAGTGAGTCATCCAAAACAATGTGCTCTACAGCTTACAGTGAGGATACGCAGAAAACAGCATCACCCGGCAGGGTTTGTATGATGCTAATATGTGCGCTTTAGTCAATGCAAACGTCACAATGTTCTTGAAATCATTTGCTTCTAAATGTATTCAGTTTGAATGTACAAGAAAAAGGAGGAAAGGAATAAATTAGACACAATTCCCTTTATTGGCATGGTGAGGCTGATGAGAACTACACATAAAAAAGAAAATTCACAACAAAGATTGTACAATACGTACAACTACAAAGGCATTGGTTAGGACTCAGCAGAAGGCAACATGGATAGGAGACAAATAGAAGATAACACAGCCAAACACAGTCCCCTTGACCCGAAATACACACACACTCTATCAAATCCACACACAAAATCACACACAGCCTCATTTAGATATATCTGCTTCTTTATGGAAACACAAAATAAATCTTCCAAAGCAGTGGCAAATCCTTCAATAGCAGTTTTTACTATGGTAAAAAGTCTGCCACTCCAAAAGATACACCCCATCAGGTGTTGTAACATATTGCTACAGCAATTTACAAAGCAGATTTGCAACATACATGTTGCATTATTAAAGCCACACATATCGAACGTGACATGACTCCATACCCAAGCTCTGTGCAGATAATAATGTACAAAACATTTCTGAAACCAGACATTTACATTGACAGTAATGGTTTGTGAATATTTTAAAATGGGCTACAACAAAACCTGCTATTAACTGACATAAAAAGGTTACCTTTAAAGGGATAGTTCACCCAAAAATGAATGGGGTAAATTATCCTGTGATTTACCCACCCTTAAGCCATCCTAGGTGTATATGACCATCTTCTTTTAGACAAACACAATCGGAGATGTATTTAAAAATATCCTGGCTCTTCCAAGCTTTATGATGGTTTTGAAGCTCCCTCAAAAAATGCATTCATCCATAATAAAAGTAATCCATACGGCTCAACAAAGTGATGGGTTTTTGTAAGAAAAATATCCATATTTAAAACTTTATAAAATAAAATAACTAGCTTCCAGCAGATGGCCGTACGCATCGATCTGCTGCGGAAGAGTAAACACTGACCCGACTCATGGCGAACGCGGAAGCGCAGAGGATAGAGCAAAACAAAGCACCGCTCACGAATGAGAAATTTTTAAAGAGAAATGTTGGAGGATTTTGATATAAGACAAGAGGAGCTTGAGTTTGTTGCCTAGCCATATTTGTTTGAACCGCGAGAGGCATCTAAGCTTACAATACTCCTACATCACGTCAGGGGTTACTCATTTGCGCAGTATGCGTACGGTCATCTGGCAGAAGCTAGTTAGTTTAAGTTTTAAATATGAATATTTTTCTTACAAAAACCCATTGCTTCGCTTCAGAAGACCCCCTGGAGCTGTATGAATTATATTTTTATGATCGATAGATGCATTTATTTTGGCTTCAAAACACGCCCCACGTTCACTACCATTATAAAGCTTGGAAGAGCCAGGATATTTTAAAATATATCTCAGATTGTGTTCGTCTGAAAGAAGATAGTCATATACACCTAGGTTGGTTTGAAGGTGAGTAAATCATAGGATAATTTTCATTTTTGGGTGAACTATCCCTTTAAGTGTCCTTAACAAGTGCCTGTAGTGTTTGGGCGATTCAAAATATTAGCAGTTCCTCTCAGGTGCCTTCAAACTACAGCAAAGACAAAAATAGCTCTTGCTTTGGAAAGAGACTCGATCTCATAGATGCAATTTTTGGCTTTTCAATCCTGTAAGTCATTGCTTGTATTGAATTCTTAAATTCACTCACACACACACACACACACAAGCTGCATTCACAACCAATTTCTCTTTCCAACGGTGGTCTTGCGATCTGTGTTGAGGCACTGGAACGGATCCCCCGTTTTTGAACAGAGTCTGGGTAATTGTCACGTCTAAAACCATACAACAACATGAGCTAAAATACAGCTTTGAAAAATAATTTATTGCTTTTTTATTTATTTTTTTTTATTCACATTTTCATATTCCATTATTACTTTTCATTATTTCGAGTTATTGTGAGTAATGACAAGATTAGTATCATCATTTTTTTTTTTTTTTTTTTTACATCAAATACATCTTTTTTTTTTTCTTTTTTTTTTCTTCTTCTTTTTAAAAAATTCAGGAAAGAAAATTGTAAACTTTAGTTTGGCATTCACATAATCAAAAGTGTGGAGCAAAGACAGATTTTCTGTGGTACAACAAAATACCTGCAAAATTATTTTATTGCTTCATGTAATAAAAAAAGAGATGAAAAAGGTGGATGAAAGTGTTTTAGAGCTAGAAAAACAAATAAATCACTTGAGTTTGGAGCAGCAAAGTTCATCATGAGCCTAGAATATGATCATACAATATATTTTTTGTTCTATCTCTGAAGGCATATAAAAACGATATTTCTTTAGAACTTGTAAATTTACATCCTTTCCAGTGATTGTTGAATAACAAATAATATAAATAGCAAAATTTGTAAGGCGCATCACGTGAGATGGCTGCCATAAATATTTTGATTAGAATACTGTGATAAATACATAAATAAGCATGAGTAATTCTGTGTTAGAAGAGTAATAATCTCTGTGAAAGTGTGTTATCAAACAGGAACAATAACAATGATTAGTGTGCACAGAGAAATTAAATAAAAGCTCTTGATTCCTTCAGACATTAAAGGATAAAAAAATATCTTGGGGTTTATCTTTTTTTTTTTTTTTCTTTTTTTTTTTACACAGTAGTGAACATAAACTCTTGAAAATCTATCTTACACTGCATGTATATACGGAAAACACTGAGTTATTAACTTCAAAATCGGATAAAACTGCACATGGAGTTTTTCAATGAAATAATAATAATAAAAAAAGCAAAACAAGAAAAACCAAAAGAAAAACAGACAAAAATTTGTTGCATGCTCCCCCACAAAGAGCAATAAATCTCCATACATATTTTTACAATCAAAACACGTCATCTAAACGCCATGTAGGTTATACATCATCGTAATGACTACAGATCAACATTCTCGATTAAGAAAATTTCGTCTTAAAAAGGCTGCATTTTACAGTGCATAGCTGTAACAAACAAAGAACGCTGATATGCACATCAAATAAAAATATTCCTTTTGTAAATAGGCGACTACATTTTTAAATGTAGACAATGTTACCTTGAACATCCAAGAGATTTCCCCCAAACCCTTCTCGATAATGTAACACCACATCCAAACACCAGATTAAAAAAGGAACAGAAAAAGCCCACAAAAATAAACTCCAAACAATAAAAACAGACTGAACGAGCTGCACTTTTCCCCTCTCAAAGTGCCGAGGGTGATGCGGTGTGTGGAGCGAACTCTGATGAAGATTTGTGTCTCTTACAGAGCCTCACGCAGCGCACGGATCTGTGTTGTCCACTAAAGTAGTATGCGCTACTTCACTGGTTATCCCCACAGGTAATGTCTCTCCTCGGCTTTGCAGCAGCTAGGTTCATGTAAACTTTGCTTGCAGATATACACATATATCCCTTTATATACGTAGAACTTTATCATCCACATATACTCTTTCCACTTACATAAAGTGTAAAACGTCTGTAGTCTTGTATTTAAAGAACAGAAACAACAGTGAGGTATTGCAAATCCCTCTCTTTGCAGCCAGCCGGTGCAGTGGTGCTCATTACCTTCTCAGGCTATACTGGGCCTCTCGCAACAAGCTGTCAAAATCCATGGAGTCGTACTTGCTTTTAGTGGAGGCTGGATCAAAGTCGTCAGAATGGGAATCTGAAAGGAGAAAATGGCACATTTGAACATCTGTGGAAATCAGCGACGCTGGCTTCATTTTAAAAGGTGCTACTTTGTGCTGCTCATTTTGCAAGAGCTCCTTTGTATAGAAGCCTGATTCCGCCATGCACATAAAGTGATTTGGTAAATCATAATTATGACATAAATATGACTTGTGTGATAATTTGGTCTTTTTGTCATAATTATGAATTTTTACATCAATTATGAATTTGATCTCATAATTCCTAAGGTCATAATTTTGACTCTTTTTATATTCTAATTACAACTATGGCATAATCTGGACTTTTTTTTTTTTTCATAATTATGACATTTTATGTCAATTTTAGACAATTTAGTCAAAAATTATGACTGTCAATTTCAGCTGTCATAATTATGAATTTTTATCTCAATGTTGACTGTCATATTTTTTACTGAAATGTTTTCACATCATTTTGTGAAAAATTTTGTGTAAAACTTTCTGTCACAATTGTGCATTTTCATCTTATCAGATGTCAGAATTTCAACATTTTCTCTCATAATTGATTAGCATGTCATAATTTTGACTTTTCTCATAATTATGACTAAGTATGTCATAATTATTACTGACCAAATCATGTTTTTTTTTTTTTTTTTTTTTTTTTGGGGATTATTATGTGGCAGAAATGGGCTTTAATAGTGCTTCACAATTATTTGGTCATACCAAAAATGCAAAGTCAGACAAATAATTTCTTAATGTTCCTGTTTCCTGTTCTATGATAAAAAGGTCTTTCATTTCTGAATTAAAAATCATTTTGATATTTGGAGTCAGGGTGATTTTTGACATTTTTTAATGTAAAAAATTATGACTGTCAATCTTAAGTGTAAATTATGAATTTTTATCTCAATGTTTTGACTTATATCATAATTATGACTTAGTATGTATGTCATAATTATTACTGATGAAATCATAATTAAAAAAAAAAAAAAATGATTATGTGGCAGAAATGGGCTTCCATAGTGCTTCGCGATTGTTTGGTCATACCAAAAATACAAAGAAAATAATTTCTTAATGTTCCTGTTTCCTGTTTTATGATAAAAAATGGTACTTGGCACATTTGTTTTAAACTTTAAAATAGTTTGTTCTTTTCTTTATCGTGGACACTTATGTGTCACTGTGGGTCAATATTATTCAATATTATATATTTTGCGCTAAAAAGTGGTCGTCTATTTAAAACACAGCAAATCAATCTTCTAGGCCTTATACTTGTCCATTGTCTTGAACAGCCTAGTTTAATTATTAAACAGTCAGGAGCAACTTCCCGAAGACGAGAGCCAAACGGCCATCAGACATACAGTTTGATTTGCAGCCAGGATAACAAATATGGCTGTCTTATCTCTAGTGGCAGACAGCTTCACAAATGGTGCCCTCACATGCACAGCGGCAAAGTCGAAGCATGTGAGAAATGGGAATGAGATGCCATGCAAGAGATGCCAGTCGTGATCTAATACTATGGCTAAGGGGAGAATGGTGTCACGCCGTGCACCTTGAAAGATAAAAAATGCCTCTGCGCTCTACTTTGAACTAATGGACGGTGTCTCGGAAAACAAGGAGGAAAGAGGAAGAGAAAGGCAGAAGATTGAGAGGAAGGTTCTCAGGCAATTGTGGCATTGCATTATTCTAGTCACTTGCCTCTTTTCCCCCCCATTCCCTCTTCATCTGAACCTGTCGCAGTGCCTCAGCCTACACTCACCGTAAAACCCTGTGTCTAGCGAAAGGCCTCAAGAAAATGAAGGTCAACTCATCCATCTGCCCTGAGGTGGGGCTAGATTCCCAAATACAATGACTCTGCTATATGGCCCTTATCCAAAGCTTCCACGCTCACCTTTGGAGAGTGTATTATGTCCACAATCTGAATACCTTTGGCCTTACCCTGAGCCTTTGAAATACAAAGTAATGTCCTCATTATTTGAGAGAAAGTGCTCTTGTTCCTTTCCATTGACCTGCAGCACCATCAACGCCACTGAGACGGATCATCCCAACGTCCCGACCATTACACGTCCCTGACCTCACATTTTGCAGAAAATAAATGTGGAGTGGAGCATTGACTAAATATCGAAGTGCATGCCGTTCTCCAGCCTCCCATTTTTCCTGTTATAACAGGAAGTAATGATCTCATGTTGCATGGCTGCACAGAGCAAAATTCCCCCTTCACCAACATGTAAAGGCGCTGCCCTTAAGATTAAATTCCTTTGCCTCCCACTGTATCTTGTCCCTTCCCCCAAAAGACACTTTCAGATGATTGCCTATTATAGCCACAATCATATCTTAGGCATCATGGGTAGAAAAAAAAGCCCCATAACATTTTACAAAGGAATTTGTCACTCACAGATCCATCAATCTGATCTAGATTGTCACCCTGGTAATCCTGGACAGAGTGCATGGTGCATATGAAAAGAAGGCATGCTGGGTATTTTGTGAGGAAGAGAGTGATAGGATGAGAGTGAAAGAAAGAAATGCATTGGGATCAGACAGAATCGACCAGTGTTATTTTAGTATTATTTACAGGCTATTATATTTTATTAATATTTTGAATTAGCTTTTTTCATTTTTATTTTAAATTTCATTAATTTTGCCCTCATCCTTTATTTAGTCACGGAAGCTTGTGATAATACAATCTCTTCTCCTAGAAAGTCCCGGTCAGTTGCTTTTATTAGCTTAAATATTTCTATTTAGCATTATTTTTTATTTCAGTTTCAGTTTTGTACTTCAGCTCAAACTAAAAAGTTAGTAGCCAAAGAAACATTTCTAATTTAAAGTTTAATTTTTTCATCTAATCTAATATATTTAATTGTATTTCAGTTAACAAAAACAAGTATTGACATTTTATTTCAGATTTATTTCAATTAATGGAAATAGATTTAGTTTTAGTTAACAGTAACAACACTGGAGACAGCAGAAAAAGACATGATAAAAATAGTGCACAACAAAATTGTTGTTTAAGTGGGTCTAACCGGTGCATCTAGCAAAAAATGCCAGTCAACCAACATGATATATAATATAATAATGTCTACTTACATAAAAATAAAAAAATTAAAAAACCTGTTAGGCCTAATGTACATACTGTGTTAATGTTGTATTGCAAAACACTTGCTGTAATGTGGTGGGATAGGGTTAAGGTTACAGGTTTGGTGGTATGGGTAGGTTTAAGGGTGGGTTAAGATTTAAAGGAAGTTTCAACAGTCTAATTATAAATGCAACTAGAATGTACATTTCCTGAAGAAAATGTGAGTGGTGCTTGCAGTGGCAAAACTCGTCACTGGGCAGATGCTACAGTGATGCATGTAACAGCAAGAGAGCCAAATCTTAACAAGTATATATGTATATGTAACAAGTGTATATAACACGGTTGCTAGGGTGATCTAAATGGTTGCTAGGGCGTGGCTAGACAGCAGATTAAACTAACAGACTGCATGTCTGTCCAAATCAAAAGAGCCAAACTCATGTGTCTCTATGATGTTCTGATTCATTTATATCCCTCTCATCTATTTTTCAATAGAAGTCTATGGGGTGGTTGCTAGGGTGCTGAAACTGGTTGCTAGGGTGTGATTTTGGGTCATTACTTATTTTCTGCTTGATAAGATAACTCAAATGAGTGAGTGAGAGAGAAAAAGGGGTTCTAAGGCCCTCCGTGTGTGTGAGAGAGAAAATGGCAGCTGGGATTCAAATTCATGAAAATTCAATCAATGTTAAGTCTATGGGATTTTTTTGCCCGCTTTTTCGTCCGCTGTGCAAACTTTGCAGGTCTGATCGCTTAGAAAAGTCATAGGACACCTCTCCTCAATGAGCCAATCGATTTGATGCCTCATTCACGGGTCTATGACAAACGCTGCGGGAGGAGTAGCAAGAGAACAATAGAGGGTATGCATTTCCCGCCGGAACACGCTCCCTCAGCTGGACTGAGTGGCAAAAGAGCCTGCTTCATTATTGGATTTAATAGGGGAAACTGCAAAAATGTGAGTAAAACAAATGATTACACTAAAGGTTGGGCTCGAAAGTGTTCCTTATAACAAGTCAAAGAAACCTAATCCATGGATATTGACATGCAGCCAAGAATTGTGTTTCCTGACATTTATATGTGCCTCATTTTGACGCCAGGGAAATAAATAAAGCAAATCTGCCTGTGAATGCTTTATATAACTACAAAAGGTCTAAATCGGAGTGATCACTTCATATCAATGTTATATATATTGTCATATCGTCCAGCCCTAAAACGTGTATAGTTGTATGAGTTGTCAACACAACAAATAACAATACAAAATATAGGGTATAATTTTACCCCAAAATCCAACACAAAATGATAACTGCAAATCTACGTTTGGAGACCAGTTGTTTCTGTGAATTGCAGTGATCCATTTGCTTCTTTTTTTCTGTAGCTTTCGGCAGTATTAAAAAATATGCCTCAGACTTTGTGTCAAAGCTATTTGTACAGTTAATCGCAAAGCTCTTTCCCATTTTGGATGTGTTTTGTGTTTTTTTTCGTGGCATTCACGCTGAAAATCAATGCTGCCACTCAGTGGGCATAAACGCAGTCATAACATATATAATATAATATAATATAATTACTGTTGTTGATTCTTTCTTTTCTTTATGTATTAAGGCAGCAGTTTTTATTAGTTGTGTCTCTAGTCAGCTGTACACACATGCAGCCAGGCTGTGTACTTACCTAAGTCTGTGTAATTCGATTTACTGTACTGCTTTTGTCCACCAAGGCAGAGCTCAAAGTGAGGCTCGTTCGACCTGCGCAAGGTGTGTCCATTCTCAAGGGCAGCGAGCGCATCACAAGTGTAGCGGTAGTTGATGAAGCCAAAGTTGTCTCTGGGTTGAAAAATAGAAAGTGAAGCGTCAGTCGATGAGAGCACAGCAAACACGTATGCATCTTTCATTCCCTATTCAAAATGCAAAATTGGAATCAGTAAATATGTGACTTCTCGCTCTTTGTTGCAATATAATCCTATTTGTATTCAAACACGCCTGCGCTGTCTGTGACAGATGTTGCACGTGCAATGAGAAGCAGTTAAGTCTGCTCTCCTAATCACCGTCCAATGGCCACGAGTACATCATTAACTAGATTTAGAATGATTCCTTTTATGCTGAAGGAAAATATTGACTCCTTTTAACCATTTGACACACACACACAATCCAGAAAAACACACAGACGCAGGCCCACGGTCTTACCCGTCATGTCTCAAGTTGACTGTGCACTCCTCAATCTCGCCGAAGACTTCAAAGCGGCGTTTGAGCTCCGTGCGTGTGCTGTCGGCACGGAGACGTCCCACATACACCACTCGCCTCTCCTCCTGGTCATGAAGGGAACGAGAGAGAAGAGATTAGTCTAACATGGTGCTTCTGCTTTCTTTTTTCCTCTTCCCCCTCTCCTTGACTTTTCTCAACCTCACCCCATGACTGTAATTAACATCTACCACTGTGGGAAAGCCAAGAACCGTCTGGAGAAAATAGCTGGAGGACTCTCCTTTATCTTTTTCACTCTGATTTGTGTGTGTGTGTGTGTGTGTGTGTGAACAATCTAAACTGAAAGAGCTGGTCTTTCCCTTAAAGGGTTAGTTCACCCAAAAATGAAAATCATGTCATTATTTACTCACCCTCATGCCGTTCCAAACCCATAAGACCCTCATTCATCAACACAAATTAAGATATTTTAATGAAATCGGAGAGATTTCAGTCCCCCCATTGACAGTCCATACAACTACCACTTTGATGCTTCAAAAAGTAAATAAAGAGATTGTAAAACTAATCCATATGAATTGAGCAGTTTAGTCCATATTTTCTGAAGAGACTCAATTACTTTATATGATGAATAGATTGAATTTAGGCTTTTATGCACATATAAACATTGATCAGTGAACATAAACAGCTCAACCATACTTGCTTTAACATGCAAAAACAAACCTTGTGGAAGCTCGAGTGTGCTGCGTAACACGAGAATGAACCTCGTTGGTTCTCGCATGTGTTACGTCCAAGGACGTATTGATTTGTTTTTTGTTATTTATATAAAGTGTTATTTGCGTTTGTATTATTCTCTCTCTCGTTCTTTTTTTTTCCCTCTCTCTTTTTGTGTGTGCTTTCCTGACAGGCTAAGGGTTACCACCTGTGCTCCATTGGTCATGTGAGCGCTGACTGCGCACTGATTGGTGCATTTCCTGATTACTATCGCATAAAACTGCAGAGAGAGCATTGACGAAGCAGAGAGACAACGCAGCATGTGATGATCATTCGCTCTCCAGTCCCAGAGGAGTATAGCGCTTGTCGCGCTTCTGGTTGTTGTGTTGGGTTATCTGAGTTATGTATTCTTTGAGTGGATAACTTCTATCATAAGTTTATGGGTAATGTAGGGTGGAGGATTCCGATATCTCCTGGTTATGGTTTAGTTAAGGAGGGAGGGAAGTTAAATATTGTTTTGTTTTTTTCTTTTGGGGACAGGTCATTTAGTATTAATTCTTTTAGGTACAGTGTTTTTTTTTTTTTTTTTTTTTGGGGGGGATTTTCTTTTATATGGGTCCTCCATTTGAGGTAATGTTTTTGTTATTTGTAATACTTTATTTCATACCCCTTTATACTCCTGCTTTATAAATAAAAGGCAGACACGCCACTTAAAGTGAAACCCAGCATCTGGTGGTTTTGTGACTCTGGGAATGGAGAGCTAAAGATCCTCTAAGTCTCTCCACTTTTTTTTTCTCCACTATTTACCCAGGACAAAAATGGGTGGATGTAACACATGTCAAGCAAACATGCTTGAGCTTCCATTTACCATAACTGATGTGTGCATTGTTGAAAGTTTAAATGTGAATAAAAGCTTAAATTAAATCGGTTCATCATACAAAGTGATCCTGTCTCTTTGAAGCTTCAACTTTGGTGGAAGGACAGAAATCTCTCGGATTATATTAAAAATATACTTTTATTTGTGTTTCGAAATTGAACGATCGACTTACAGGTTTAGCGACATGAGGGTGAGTAAATGGTCACAGAATTTTTGGGTGAACTAACCCTTTAATGTGCAGATCAAATTTGAGCGGTTCATATACAGAACGGTCTAGCATATCACTGTGGACTATCCAAACATCATATTATTAGAGCTACAATACATATAACTTTAATGTCTGTTGATTTTACAGTACATTTTTATCAACTAAAAATGACTTGTTTGTTTCGAGCTTTATAAATGTTGCAAATGTGTTTTGGATTGAGAAGTGGAGTCCAAATCTCTTATACAGTATGTGCAGAATTTGTAATATTTGCAGGTTGATGACTTTCATCAGCCTTTTACCTTCTACTGTGTTTACAGCTAGAGCTGGGTGATACAGCTAAAAAATTCTCTCACAATATCTTTCAGTCTTTTTGATATATATATATATATATATATATATATATATATATATATATATATATATATATATATATATATATACTGATATTAATATTTTTGCTATGAAATGGTTTAAAGGGTACCAGGAGGAGCCCTTATACATTTATACAACTGGGTTGTTGAATGCTTGAATCTGATTGGTTGACCAACGTTCTAAGATGTGCAATTATTTTCAGGGAAACGCACAGTTAAAGTAGTTCTAGGCAGGTCTTGACTGCATTACAGTTCCATATCACTTCGCCAAATGATTTCAGTTATCTCAATAGGTCCTACAGCCTACAACCGCAAAAAGAAACAAAACCCACAATGACACTGACCAAGCAAATAAATATAGTAAATAATAGGATGAAAACATATATACTGCATAATACTGTATAGTACGGACACACACTCGCACAGAAACATTTTGTCAGTGCTGCCTTGACGAATTAATAGTTTAGTTTCACCAGCGAGGTAATAACTATGCGGTTCTTGAGGTAGATAAACTTATAGTTTCGCTATTAGTAGAGACACTGCTGCCGTGAGAAAATAATGCACACCCGAGGTGTAACGGCCACGAAGCGAAGCATTACCACTTCGGGTATGCATTATTTTCTGAGAATTCAATGGCCCATCGTCAATTATTTATATATATATATATATATATAAAGAAAGCCACCTGGGGAACAGCACGGTAAATCAACCATGTCAAGCAGGTCCCACAGTAGACTGCATTTTACAAAAGTCACGTTACATGATTTGACTGATTTGCGGGATTTAATGTGGCACAATATTCTTTTGTCTGGATTATGATGTTACTTATTTTACACCACCAACAAAATTATCATAAATACATTGTGAATATTTGATATACTGCCCAGCCATACTCACAAATGAATTATGTGATAATACTAAGATTGTCACTATTTGTGATGAACCAAACATTTAATAATAATCAGTTCTTTCATCCAAATAAGATGCCTAAATGTAGGGTGTTTACAGTTGCCAAGCAACTCGTCGCATTAAATTAGAAAGCAAGTGACGTACAGTCAAGTTTTATCATCAATTTTAGCTACAGGCTAATATCATTCCATTATTCATTGAAGCAAAAGAACACATAGATTGAGAAAACGTAAAGACCCCACCAGGCTGAATATATAAAATGGTGGTATTTAATTTAGCTTGCTAATCTTGAGACAAAGCACAAGCCTCAGGCCTTATTTCATGGCATTACTTATTCATATGTTCATGTACCTGCCATTATGTGTGACAAAATATACTTATGATCCTCAACAATAACCAGAGGTCTCCTGTAAGTCATACATAAAATTATGATTCATATCTATTGCTCCACAACAGAGTCATAATTCACCTGTGTACATGATGTCACCGTGTCACAACAACAACGACAGCTACAACAAAAACCTACAAATTAGCTAGAACACCTGGGAGGGGTGTTTCTTTTTTGCATTTCCTCCCCTCACGCTTCCATCATGTACAATAGGAGACAAAAGTGTTTGCTGAATTGGTGGTTTTGTTGTTGACAGCTGATAAATGCGGTGAGGTTTTAAAGATGACACCCCGAGACTAGCGCTTCATATGAAGCTCTCACATCCTTTGCCCCCCCAGAACCTCTTTTGACAGCTCAGCCGCCGCAGCTAGTAATTGTCTCGCTGCCGCGGAACACGAAGAAAAAAGAGAAAAAGAAAAAAAAAGTACGCCAGGGCCGAGTCATGCGTGCATTATTTGACGTGTGCATTTATCAGTGAACTGAGTTGGAAAGCCGTCTCATTTCACAGTCTGGTCAGGCACGGCGAGAGAGAACAAAACTGATATTTCATCTCAGAGAACTGAATTTCAAATATGTAAGTGTTCGAAATTAAACTGCTTATTTTGAGCCCACATATTAACATACCTTTGATTTTGGGCGATCTTATTTCAACTTTTCCTTCGATTGTCTGGTCGAAAGCATTTAGTCCATGGTGTGATTAATAGAATCTGGCACCATTTGGAAACGCCTCGGAGATGTTAAAAATACACAACTGGGAGATAAAGAGGAAACGCGTGTAGCCTGAATGATTCAGAGTGCCGTCTTTGCATGAGTTCACTTTTTGAGTGAGAGAGAGAGAGAGAGAGTTGGGATGGCTGTGTGCTTCGAGCTTTCTGTAGGCATACACAGTGATGGAGGCAGAGAAAGCCTGAGAGAAGGATAACGTCTGTAGTAATGTACGATTCCTGCCAGCAGGAGAGAGACCACAACTGAAAAACACCTCCAAGCATAATAGGGTTTTCGTCAACTATGGGCATGTTTGGCCCTGTGGACTTTGAAAATCAACACTCTTAAAACACACACTCAATATTTTGTTTAAATTGTCCACTAATAATGTACAACAGTGGACAGACATTTAAAACAAAATAATTCTGTCATGTTTTCTGAAACATTTTAATCCCAGAGCCATTACCATCACATTTAAAATTATTTTCAATGTTATTTATTATTATTTCACACCAAAAATGTATGTACCTCTTGATAGAAATACATGTTGTGTTATTTCCATCAAGAGGTGCATCAATTTTTGGTCAAGATCTTGTATTGACAATGCAAGAGTCAAGCACTCTGTAAAGTCTCCTCCAGCACATCCCAAAGACTTTCAATGAAATTAAGATCTGGACTCAGAGGTGCCAATTCATGTGTGAAAATGATTCTTCATGCTCCTTCCCAACTGTTCTTTCTCAATTTGAGCCTAATGAATATTGGCTTGGTCATCATGGAATATGGCCATGATGTGTCTTCCTACATGGTTGTTTAAGAAATGAAAAGCTACACACTCCAACAATTACGGTTAAAAGAATTGTTTCCAAACATATGACATGCTAGAATCATAATAATCGCAGCAATAATGATCCTAAAGTCATAGACTTTTAAGTATTTGCCTTTTGAATCCAAACAGCGACTTTCTTTTTTTTTGGCCAGGCTGTGTAGATTATCATGTTTCAATCTAAACAGTCTTATTAATGTTTTTAAATACATTTTTGTATGATGAATTTTTATTGAATGTCTGGGTCATAAAATCTATATATTAAAAAGGCATTTCAAATTTATAAAAATAAATTATGAAGGCAGAGTAAAGGTTTCCAAGAATGTTTTATATGCCCTTTACATAACAATAAGAAAGTATTTTAAATCTGTAGGTTTTAATAAAAAACAACCCCAGGGATATAAATGTGTCCATTGTACTGAAGTAGGTGTACTTACTATTGCTTTTTGCCGTTGTCTCTCCCTCTGCTCAGCCCTCTCACATTCCCGTTTCTCATAGTCGCGTCGGAACTCTTCCTGCTTCAGACGCTCATGCTGGTATTCCTCGTAGCTGTCATACCTGAAGTTGAAAAGAAGGACAAAACATTCCATAAAAAATAAACACACTCTAAACACGCAACTATAAGGAATAAAAAATAGATTATCTTAAGTATCTGAATTGTTTGACAAAAAGTCCCCAGTGATTTCAAGTGTCTCCTCTAGAGTTCAGAAAAGATCTCAAAAATGTCACAAACACCAATTCTGCAAATAAAATAGAATACAAAAGTACTCTTTTAAGGACCAAATTATCTTGGCTAAGTGATCCAAAAAATATTTTTAGCAGTGTTGCTAAAGAGACCAGCTCATTCGAGTCCGAGTCAAGACCGAGACCAGAGAGGGTCGAGTCCGAGTCAAGACCGAGACCAGAGAGGGTCGAGTCGAGATCGAGACCAGAGAGGGTCAAGTCCGAGTCGAGACCGAGACCAGAGAGGGTCGAGTCTGAGTCGAGACCGAGACCGAGACCAGAGAAGTTGGAGTCCAAGACAAGTTCAAATTCACATAAGGTTGGGTCTGAGACAAGACCTAAAGAATTCTAAAGACCTAAACGAATATGTAAATGTTTGGTGGAAACAATAAATTGGCACCATGCTCACCAAATATACCATGGCATGTACACTGTATTTTATTTACTTAGAGTGATATTGGTTTAAAAAATATTATCAGTTAAGGGTAAAAAGGCCACATAGTAGGTGGTGTAAAGGTAATTTGTTAGAAAAGATTTCTATTTTGAATAAATGCTGTTATTTTTAACATTTTTAAATCAAAGATTTTAAATCTATCGGCTGAAAAAAATCAGTCACAGCATGTTATAAAAAATATTTAAGCAGCACAACTGTTTCCACTTTCTAACTTTGAAAATTAATCAGCATATTAGAATGATTTCTGAAGGATCATGTGACACTGAAGACTGGAGTAATGATGCTGAAAATTCAGCTTTGCATCAGAAATAAATTATATTTTAAAGTATATTCAAATAGAAAACCATTATTTTAAATTGTAATAATATTTTTAAAATATATATTGCTGTTTTTGATTAGATAAATGCAGGCTTGATGAGCATAAGAGACTTATTTCATAATGCCACATAAGCTAATAATGATCAAAAATGGTAATATAATAAAGTCCTTTCACGTCACCATTTCGCCAGCCTACACTTCACATAATAGGCCTGTAGGTGGCACTTTGGCTTCATTAACTATGATAGTTTCATCAAATAGTAAACGATGTATCAACACTAAATGAATTGAACACTACTTACCATTAATGCGACTTTTGGCTTTGTAGTCAGTTAACATCCATTTTGTCAGCGATGCAATTTGATTTATAAAATGAGACAAACCGCAGAAATCGCTCGTCTGTCCATGTAATTTCCACTTCACGTTGTCTAATGAAATTTGAACTTGTTGTGCCAGATCACGATTGGTTGGGGTGTTATACATGACAATCCGGCATTGGTGAATTATGTAATATTTAAAAATATATAATAAATAGATTTTTAATTAAATCGACACACTAGCTTTGATTATTGATAGGGGAAAAAAATGTTTAAAAAATTGTTTGGTTTATTTTTTTCTTCCGTCGAGCGATGGGCACTCAGAGAAAGAACCATATATGGCTCGAGAGCCTAGGTTTCGAACAGACTGTGGAAAATCAGTCAATCTCGAGTCAGTTCCAAGTCAATATGCACACGAGTCCATGACAAGACCAAGACCGTTACAATATGGTCTCGAGACCGAGTCTGAGTCTCGAGTAGTACAGCACTGATTTTTAGGTCTTCTGTCTTAATTTTTTCAAAGGAACTGCTGAAGAAACTTAAATGGAATATAACTGAGAACTCAATTAAGCCTTCTGAGCTGTGAAAGAGCAACCCCTGAGCAATAATTTTTTTCTCTGAGTACATAGATGTATTGTTTGCTGTTTTGCTCAAGTGGCCTTGGGAATCAACTAGCTCAGAGCAGACTGCTTTCCATTCTTCTTAGCGTGGAAGACAAACAAACACATTAATAAGATGTCTCATTACATCGCAAAAGGTTACGGCTCCCAATGGCGGGACTCTTAAGGGAATATGGCAGAAATTTGGCAGCTGTGTCTGTCAGCACAACTTCACATGCCATTACTTTTTGCTTAGTTTGAACTTTACATCCAAAAAGTGCAACTTTTTTCTACAGCCATTTGCAACAGAGGCAACATGGTGTAAAAGCACAATATGAGCGGACTAAAGCACCATCAGGGAAAAGGTGTAGCTGGGAGGTAGTGGGTCCCTAATGCAAGCTGCTCTTGCCAACGAAAGCTTTATTGTAAAAGTTTGAAAAGTTAAGGCCCTTGAAATGATGTATCATCATAACTCATCATATCAATTAGACAGAGTCAGCAAGTGACTTGCTTCCTTTGCATAAGGACAGACTCTGAAAGTATTGCAGACACAGTACATTATCTTGCAGCACTTATTTAAGTCTGTCTCATGTACAGGTCTATAATATCAGCATATGTGCATTTTTATAAGTGTCTCATCACACATTTATACACAGTATATTAAAGAGTAAAAAATAGAAAAGCATTTGCTATGCACAAGCACTTACCTGGGTCTCCGACCAAAAATAGAATGAGACTGGGGCCGAGGGCTTCTATAAATCCTGGGAATAAAAGTGCTATCGTCCATATTGTGAGGAGACCTGTGTATAAGCAGAAAAAAATAATAATAATAAGATTGTAACACCACTTTAAGACTTTAAGTACCTTAGTCTTAAACTGAACACTTATAAAGGATGATCAGCAACTGAAATCTATATATAACTTTTAATAACAGACAAAAAGAATAAAAAAGGGGAAAATTATGCTGATGGGACAAAGTTTATATATATAGCCCATTAGAAGTTCTGGGAGCATGTAAACACGAACAATGGCAATGTCACTATATTAAAAAGAGGGTAAAAAATGTTGGTTTTGGAGTCTCTATAGAATCTATATATATATATATATATATATATATATATATATATGCACTGTAAATATTGTCTTGCTTGCATGCTATCTGGATGTAACCCACTTTAAAGTGTCCAGGACTTCACTTACTGGGCGTTTCTTTCATCTCACGGGGATGGAGCGGGCAATGCTGTCGAGCAAAACAACAGCTGCTACTAAAAACAACAGAGCCCCATCAAAGAGTGCTGGAGAGAAATTAATCTAAAATTCAAGCTAAAGGGATGAAGGCCCATTGAGGAAACAATGTGAGACTTCCATAAGTTCCTTGACACACGCTTGTTTGCCCAAGAAATTACTCTGCTGGACTCTATTTGTCATCCGCACTGCTTGCGAATGATGAGTGATAAAAATGTCTAAATGAAAATTCAAAACTCCTCTGAAAGTTTTTTCTGGGATTGATGAAAAGTCAGTGTATCGCTATAACGGTGAGCGAATGTTTGAACTCAGGATTGGAATGGCTCATTTGGTGTAACAGCAAGAATGTTGCAAATGTGTAGATGAGCAATTTACCATCTAAGACACTGTTTATCTTCTAAGCTCATTTTATCTTGTGTCTCTCAAAGCCAACGCTTATTGTCTACTGTACGTAATTTTTCTCTGGTTGTGCAAAATCAGCCGTAATGACTTTAGTGTCCATGCTGTGAGACTCAGACTGGTGCTTTATCGCAATGACAGCCACAGAAAGATGTTTACCTTCTTTACAGCCCCTCCTGCTGAGACATGTGGATTTGTGTTCAAAAAGATTGCTAGGTAAACGTGTTTCTGAGACAGGCAGTGTAGGCTCACAACAGAACTTACCGAGAGGGAGAAC
The DNA here is from genome assembly GCA_037101425.1 of Elopichthys bambusa. NCBI lineage: Eukaryota > Metazoa > Chordata > Actinopteri > Cypriniformes > Xenocyprididae > Elopichthys > Elopichthys bambusa. The sequence continues at coordinate 41,911,670 of CM074432.1, read as the reverse complement.
GGCTGTCGGGAGACTCGGAGCGGGAGTATGGAGACCTGGAGAGGGATCTGCATCTGTAGTGAGCTGAGGAACGGGAGCGGGTGATGGAGCGTGGTAGGCGGAGGTGCTGTGGGGAGAGCTGAGTGGAAGGAGGTGAGACAGAGCTCCATGAGAATGAACTGCTGGAAGGGGAGCTGGAGGGTGACCCTTCGAGGAGCAACTCGAGTGGAGAACCTTCCCCCAAGTAGAGTAGGCGCTCCCGGCCTACCTCCAGGTCCTCAAAGTCAGGCAGACCCGGGTGCATGTAGTCACCGAAAAGACTGGGGTACTCATCCCCAGAGTCACTGTCCTCTAGTGGCTGCTTGCCCCTCTGCTCTCCCACTACCCCGCTATAAAAGGCTTGCTGAGGCTTTCCAAAGTGCTTGTTGAGCTCTTCCCGGATCTCCTGGTCCCTAAGTAGTTTCCTGCCAGCAGAACTGCAATCCACTGACGTTTTGGAGTCCGAAGTCGACATATGGTCCTGTCCGTGAGCATCCATGTCCGGACAAGCCTCCTGAGCTGTGGGGGAAAGGCCCTGAAGCTGCCTGGCCAGAGAGGAAGACAAAGGGGAGGCGGAAGACAATGATGATGTAGAAGTAGAGGAGGTCGGCATGTTCGAGTCTTTACATTCCACATGCCGGCCCTCCGTTGGCCCAGTTACCGCTGTAGCTGTAGTGGTGCTGTCTCGTTTTGTGCTTGTATACTGACAATAGTCGTGATCGCCAAAGACGCGGGGCATGGGCCGCTTGCCCCGGCGCTCCTCCAAGCCCCCTAGGGGCATTGTGGAGGATGCCTTACTCAGCTGGGCATAGAGCTCAGTCTGCTCTGGGCCCTTCCGAATGGAACCACTGGTTGGCTGAGGGCAAGAGCCCCCATTGCTCAGCCTGGGCCTTTTGCTTGTCAGGGCAGAGGGAGAGCATGAAGAAAGCTTGTTTTTGAGTGATACTTTGAAAGGGTTCTCTTGACTGGCTTTGTGAGGAGGCGTGGTAGGTGGTGTCAGACCTGGAGAGAAGAAGAGACAGAAGATTTACCAAATGAGATCCCTCAAGTTCCTTAACAGTGCTTGGTCTGTCTCTAAGCGATTGAACGTGCACACTCTTGAGCCTGATTAAAATATTCCCTTTCATTTAGACCTTATCCTTATCCGCATTTTATTGCAACCCTGACAGATTAATGTGACCTCAGATTGCACTGTGATACAGACAGAGTTACTCAATTAAACTTCCTCCAGACCGTAAACAATCCCAATTCATTAGAAAGTAAACACTCAGATCTTATAATAATACTGGTGCTTTCGACAGATGCATGAACGCCTCACTCCTGGGACTCTGATGAAAGCACATTGATGCAGGAGCAGTTATCATTCTCTTCATCTTTGCCACCTTTTCTCCTCGTGAACCCCAGCCATCTTGACAGATTTATGTACCAACAGATGGCATTTATATGGGAAGTCTTGAGATGTGCTGCTTTATGGCATGGATAATGCACTTGCACAAACAACCGGAGGTAGTTCCTCTTTATTTTTCTCTACTTCTCCCTCTCTCTTTCTATTTCAAGATCTCTCTTGATTTCTGTTTTCCTGATTCATACACATATTATGACCTTTCTATAAATTATTTCTTTTGATTAAAAACAGCTTTCAGCGCATTAAACTACAGCCATTTTCTGAATATTTTCAGGATCACATCCTTTTACGACCATATCCTGAAAAAGGCATTTAAAACAAAAAACAAAAAAACCCTCACCTCTTCTTTTCTTTCTTCATCTGTCTATGTCAGTCACTAAACTAAATGGATACAGTACTGCAGCCGTCACGAGCCTGATTCGGCATACAAAACAACAGTGGCCTTGATGAAATTTATCATTATGCCAATGCAATGAGCTATGAAAAGAAAGCATGCACTGCCAAAGGAACTTCTGCTGCACCAATCAAACACCATCTGGGCAAAACAATGCACGCAGGGTCATAAACCAAGGACCATTATCGCCTTTACATAGGCTGACCAGATTTCTCAGGGTGGAATACGGGACAGGTGATATGAGAAATTTTATTTCATTATATATATATATATATATATATATCATCAAACAAATTACAAACAATACAACAAATACGATAGAGATACAAATTAAATAAACTTTTCAGATACAGTAGGTTTATTTAACATGTATACATCTGTTTAACATCTTTTGTTGTTTGATCAACATTAATGACAGACAAATATTTAATTAGGCTACTGTCCCTTTAAGACCGAATTCATGGACGTAATACTGACACATAACCGGTTTTCACCCACCTGTTTACATCCACTTAAGCCATAACCGACCGTGAGATACTCCACATAATGGACATTTTGACAATGAAGTGCATTTGACAATTCAGGCGCATAGAGAACTGATCGCGCTGTCTGAGAGAACTGGGATCGTGCGCAAGAAAGAGAGAGAGAGTGCGCGACAGAAAGAGCGCGCTTCTGGTGTGTGTCATTCAGCGATGTTCTGCCTATCCCGCCTTCACTAATGGCAAGTTAATCAATAACGAATTGTGATTAGATGGTTATTTTGTTCTACGACGAATTGATTGGACTGTTTTTGCGTGACTGAACACTATTACTACTCGTTCTATGATCAGCTAGTCATAATAAAATTTTAGAAAAAATGAAATACAGGACAAAACATGTTTTTTTTCCAAATAAGTCGAGACACTAAAAATAGAGCTGAAATACGGGACTGTCCCTGGAAAAACGGGATGTCTGGTCAACCTACCTTTACATTACATTATATAAATTACATTACATAGCATTACATAAATATGTGCCGTTCAGTTCAAGGCAGCCATGTTGAATGTACACAGATACAAACACTAATCATATACTGCTGGGTTCTTTCGTCTGTTTCTGGCAGGGTGTGAATTACGCAGGGACCTCTGAACGAATTATTACTTAAAGCTTACAGAACTGATCCCCGTGGTAATCTTAAAATGCCACACAAGGAGCGTAACACAGACTGACCTAGGTGTCATATGATACCATAATTAAAGAAACCCCCGCTCAAGTTAATCTGTTAGAGAGATGGGGATTAGGGAATGGTATTAAATCTGGCACTTTCATAGCACTGGCTATTCCGCAGGTGTCAAGGTGTTTTGCTCTGCACTTAAACACCTGGCCATTTTCTAACTCAACAGCTCCATAAATATGGCTTCTCACACTGCTGTAATGATCACACAAACGGAAATTTATTTTATGGCTTCAGAGTCTTATCTGGCTTTATACTGACTTGTAATCAATTAATCTGGTATTATCATCAGTAAACACATATGAGTATGAAGGGCTTAGGGTAGTCTATAGGAGAATGTAAACGTATCCTCATCAGAGAACTTCAACTTCAAAGCACTTTCCCTCAACATAGCTGTTTTAAAATAGTACAGAATCCTAAATCTGAATTGTGTAAGAGTGTCTCGGCTAAAAAAAAGTGTTTTTTATTAAACAGTGCTGTAATTGGCCTCAGGTTAGTAGGCACAAGCTTGTGCATTAAATACAGAGATAAATTAACCCTTTAGCCTTGCATAAGAGGCTGTAAAGGTGACCTCACATGACTCTTTAATCTTAAAGCTAACACACATATTTAATACAGGGAATCAAGAATACGAATGGCTTTCAGAAGTGATAAAATTCCTCAAAATGTGTAGTTTCTCTAAACATTTATGACATAATCCACGTTTGAGCAAACACACCAAACATAGAGCTACATTTTACCCCCTGGCTAGGTCAAATCTGTACACTGAGGGCCATTACCTTATAGTAAGTAAATACCAAATTGTCCATTCACCATGACACATTGTGAGAGGGGAAAGGGCAGCCATTTTGTTTTTATTGACCTGGAATGATTAATCTCTGTATGGGGGATACAGAAATAATTACCTGCATGATTTATGCTGAGAGAAAGAAAGTGAGAAAGGGGAGAACTGCTGAAGAGTTGTGTTTCAGCCCTAGCTGACATAAACTTAGTGGGTATAATTTACTTTAAAATTTTAAAATAAATATATGAAAAGAAAAAGAGGAAATATAGAGGAAATGTATTCTTTACATTACATAAAAAATGCTTTGGCTCAATTTCACAAATGGGCCCTTTTCATAAATAGCAGAGTTAACAGAGGAAATTACCTTAATGTCCCTAATCAAATTGCCAGACTCTCTGAGAGAAAAAGATGCTGATAATATCGGCAAAACCAAATTGCATGGCAAAACCAATTAAAACAATAATAATGCCACAACAGTTTATCTCTGATGTATTGAAGCAGTGAGCTGCCCAGTCAAAAAGCATTAGAGTCTAAATGAAAAAGAGAGAATATTAACTCTTCAAAAGGGAAGAGTGAAACTTTCCAATAAATCACACAAAGAATGGAAAAAGTAATCAATGGAGGACTGTGTAAAATTCTGACCATGTTCCATCAGTTCACCTTGAACCCTTTGGTTTAATTAAACTATCAAAGTAGGTTTGTTGGAGAGTTTGCCCTTTGCCAAAGAAGTCTTATCTTTACTACTGAATGATAAAAATAAAATAAAAACCAGCAAGATATTTCAGATTAACAATCAGACAAATGGAGGAAAGAGGGAGCCTTTGTGCCATTTATTTGTCTGTTTTGAAAAGAAGGATTTTTGTCTTTGGTACAAATTTCATTTTCTTTTCTTGGTTATGAGCAAAGACCCTGTGTTTGTTTACCTGGGGTTCCACAGATCTCCACACTCAATGTGCGTTCAATGGTTTTGTTCTCAAACGGAGATCCCTTGTGGTCACTGCAACACAAAGGGGAAAAAAAAAAAAATATATATATATATAAATGAGAACAGGACTGGAGAGCTGAAAATGTTTGTGTGAGCTTACAAATGGAAATGAAATTAACAAAAATGCCTCATGTTTTTTTTTTTTGTTTTTTTGTTTTTAGTTTCAGATTTTGTCTGCTCTACAAAAGTTGTGTAAAAACTCTCTCACTTACTTTGGAGACTCTGGGGTCAAAGGAAGTGGCAAGATGGTTGGTTTGGCTGCAGAACACAAAGGAGCATGGGTAATTAATTTACTAGTTCACACTGTGCCCAAGATATTTCAGGTCCACATCTAAAACTAAATATCTTAGACTCAATCAGTGACAGCAATGATGTTGCAAATCCAACCCTGCACTGAAAGGCTAGATGACTCTCCAGCCAGAAATTTTGAGAAAAACCAATAGTTGGATTAACTTGACCCCATAGTTTTTGTCTTTATCTGACTGCATACTTTGTGAGGCAGGATGGAGTGATGGCATGTGTTCAGTTTCCCAGCCCATCATACAAGGTCCACCACATTCCAACAGTCAGAATGAGTAGAAAACGTAAAACAAACTATGACATGAAAAAGAATGGCACAAATGTTTCATACTGCTAAAATTATGTCTAACAAGAAGATATTTTGCATGCAATTGAAACCAAAGCAGAGGAAGAAAGAAGAGTCAAGGAAGCGTGTGCAGTTGCCTGAGGCTGCGACCGTCTCCAACTGCAGCTAGGGAGTATCTCTCAGTTAGACAGCTATATTACGGCAGCCTGACAAAGAAGCTTTTCAGCACAGATCTGAGTTTGAAATTGGGCACGTGATAGTTCAAAGTGTTACAGGCGTACCTCGTCTTTCATTTATAATTAATCTATAGACAAAGGTTTGTGCCAATTCAGAGGTTTACCCTTTGGAGTGAATGGTGTGGCTGGCTGCTTCTGTTTTTGCTCCCAAGTAAATGTTAGGTTTGTGTTAGCGCTAGGGTTAGTGTGTGGTCAAACTGGGAAGCAGTTAAAGGAGGAGAGGCAAAGGAGAGAGGGCAGGGATGCAGCAATGATTACCTAACATTGGTGGGACTTGGTCATCAAGGTGCCTGCAGAGTGCCTGTTTTTGTGAGTCGGAGGGCGTGTGCTCTGGAACTAAAGAGTCTGGGAACAATGGGCTTGGCAGGCCCTGTGAGAATGACATGGGGCTGCCTATGACATATTCAAAAACATCCTCCCCGGCTTGGCCCACCAGATCATGCAAGCTATCTCCTGTCACCTGTTCTGGCATGCTTAACCAGCTACCTAGGTCTAATTTAAGATCTGTTGAACACTTAATAGTGTCGGCAACACTAATTGTTTGTTTGTGTAAGCTAGGTGTTTTTCTAGGGTGCTTACGACTAGCTTTCTCTAAGTGTCCGTGCCTCTCTTGGTCTTTAGGAGCCAAGTAAGGTAGGTCTCGCCTTTTATTCTGGGGGACACTGGGCAATTGCAGGTGAGCCCGGTAACGGGCCGGTCTGGGCCTGGAGGTGAGCAGCTGACTGAGCATGGGGTGCTCTAGCTCTTGCCTCCTTTTCCTAATGGTCACCGTGATGTGCCTATTAGCACGGCCAGCCTCAGCCAAGCCGCCTGCCTCAAGGCAATGACCACAGCTGCCTGCATGACCCGTCTCTCTAGGCGGGAGAGAGTAAGAGTGCATGTACCTAATAAAGCGGGCAGCGGCCAGGCTGCCTGGGTCAACAGCTGGCTGCAGGCCTGGCAGCCTCCCCTCTTCGCCGGAGCAAGCATGGCCACAGCCGCCTCCACGGGACAGCACAACGGGGGCGGATTGCTCCCCTTGAGTACACCGCCGCCACTTTCCCGCCCCCTCACCAGCCACACTACACGTGCTGGCTGCCTGGCTCTCACCTCGCTGGGCCTGCAATGCCAGCTGCTGCTGCTGCTGCTGCTGTGATGATGGGGAGGCAGAGGATGTCTTCTTTTTGGAGGCGGTGGAAGAGGAGCAGGACGACAGGGACGAGAAAGAGGAGGTGGATGAGGACGATGGAGAGGAAGAAGATGAGCAGGAAGAGGTGCAAGCCCCTCCCCTGTCCTTGCTGCAACCTGTCCAGGTGCTCTTGGCTTCCCTGGCTTTGGTCTGGAAGGCCTCGTCACTAGAGGTGAGGTACTTGAGCAGCTCAGTGCAAGGGCGTCTCATGGACCGGTTGGGACAGGCCCCTCGTGGTTTGCTGTTCCAAGGGTTTTCTGTCTAAAAAAACAGAAATCAGAGAGACAGAGACAGAGAGAGAGAGGGGGGGCAGAATGAGTATGGCATGTAACAGGGGACACTGGTAACATAGGGAGATTAGAACAGGGGGTTAGCACAGAGGTTGTTTAGTCTCCCAAAAGGCAACGTGAGTGTGCTTTGCCCATCATCTTAATTACGAGGTCTTGGGACGGCTCCAGGAAGATCTACACACAGGCAGCAGGAGGAGACAGCGGTGTCCTCTGGGATACTGCCATGTGCAGAGCTCCAGAAACAGAGGAGTCAAAGTCATTATGGAAAATTAACTCCTCAAAGAGAGTTGCGCATGTGTGTGAGCATGTTTGTGTGAAGGGGAGAGAATTATGCATGATGTTGACCTCAAATAACTACTCATTTTTCTAGTTTACAACATGACTGGGCCTGTGGTAATAAATCATTGTTTTTGTGACAATGAGACCAACAATGCTAATACTAGCAAGACAACTCAACATTTTCTTTTTTCATGGAAATGAGATGGTGCCATTCAAAAGTCCTGAACATCATTAAGGGTAACGAAATTTTAGATGAGACAGCCACAACACCTCCGTCACAGACACAACTTAATCAAGCTTTAGCTCCCTGGAGGGAGCAGACTATTTGTATAATTTATCAGAAAGGAAAAATTACATGAAACTAGCAGATGAGCTCACACACCGGGCCTTTGATGCAAGAAGTGCAGCAAGCAGCTACCTTGGCAACAGCAGGTGTTGGTCTGATCCGTTGGTTGCTGGCTGCATGGTTCTGTGCCTTGCCACCTGGGTATTGATTATAGCTGAGCTGGGAGTTAGCAGGCGCCAGGAGGAGCTTCTTCAGCTACAAACAGAGCAGAGAAACAGATCATAAGGATTACAGCTATGAATTTAATACAAAATGCAAAGAACTCCAAACAATATTTATATTACATTTATGCATTTTGCAGACGCTTTCATCCAAAGCGTCTTACATTGCATCCAACGTATACAGTTTATCGGTTCATGCATTTCCTAAGAATCAAACAGATGACCTTGGTGTTGTCACCATGCACCATGCTCTGACGTTTGAGAATATTGTCTCTTGCAAGCCATTTACATGCATATTTTCAAATGATTCTTTCTGTAAGCATCTTGTAAGTTGACAAAATAATTGATTTGATGACAGCAGTATCATGTGCAAATTTTGGGGGGAAAATCATTTATGCAATATATGACTGTGTATGTGTGTTGCAAACAAAGTTTAAGGATTTAATTTTGTAGGATATGAGTCAGATATATCACATATTATATTGTGGCAGTATGTCAGGTACAGCAGGTGCGATGCTTTTTCTGTGATACGCAGAATGTAACTATGGATTCTGATGTTATGAGCATTAATGTGCTAATACACAACAAAACAAATGCTATGTGGATTTCAACTTTTGCTGTTTACTGCTGGTTCATTAGAGAAAATGCAGATTAAAATAGTCTACTTGATTAAATTCGATTCTTTCAGCATATTTTCTATTGCTTCAGCTTGACAGTGTTGTGCATGTTCCTTTTTGGAGTAATGAACAATGCAATTAACACCTCAGAAACACTGATCTACTTTGATCTGCTTTTTCAAAAGGCTGTGGTTATGTTCTGTGCACAGACATCAATAGGAGGCTGCCAGAGTTGCTATCTGGCGAGTCTGTACCCGTTTTTGGTGACAGGCCTACAGCATCTCCTTATCTGGGTCTAGTGAAGACCAGACAGAGGGAGTCAGGGAAAGTGAAACACTGTGGGACCAAGAAAGAGCTAGGGAAAGAAACAGAATGAGAGGGCCATGCTTCATGGCGAAATAGGATTGGGCACACGGGAAGCACGGGAGGAGCGTCTCTTACCAGGGAAGGCTCCTCTGGCTCTGGGGTCCGTGGCGAGCCATCGGGGGTGGAAGGACAGCTCTGATCACTGGCATTGGTCACGTCCCCATCTGCCAGGGCCTCGAACGAAGGCAAACCGTCTTCGTCCACTGGGATACTGTCCAGGGTTTCTGTGAGCACTGCCAGCAAGTTGGCCTCATTTTCCTCATCTATCTTCTTAAGGGGGCAAAAAGAAAAGGGGAAAGAGAAAGAACAGTGAAAGAAAATAGGACATTTTAGTCTGGAGAAGTGGATTTTGTTTTTAGACTGGGTGGAGCAGTGCTCTATAATCACTAATAGAGGATGGAGATTTTTTTCTTGCTGCATACACTTTTTTTTTTTTTTTACTACAAAATCTCTTTCAACTACAAATTGCCTAAGCCACATGAGTCAGCACTGTCAGTCATACATTAAACATGCAGCTTACTGGACCAAAATAATATCTCCCCTAAGAAACCCATTAACTGAGCTGACACACAGCAACTACCCAGGGAAGTAGCGAGAAAGAGGTAAGAAACAATAAGAGGGAAGTTAAGTTCCTCCAATCCCTAACTCAGATGTCTCAAACAGCTCATCAACAAAATTCAAGCTGGCAATCCATAGATAAGGAGCCTTATTGTGAACTGAAATAGATGCAATATTTTTTGAGCATATGAAGTGTGATTACAGAATCAAATGCTAAACGCTGCTTCCAGTCTTTGATGTTCCCGTCTCTGTCTCTTCTGCAGATGGTAACGCAGAAGGGGCAGTATCTGTAGAGCGGTGGCTGTGGAAAAGTCACAGGCACTGGAAGTTCCAGCACCAAAACCCACGGGACTTAGCAATTGCAAAAGATAAACACCAAAATTGCTGGGGGACGTGGCGTATGCAGGCCAACAAGAACAAATCCTTTTATGCACACCACCGGATTAGCATCGCTTGCTGATAGCATTCGGGCACAATCGTAGTGGCTGCAGGGGGACTGTCCTCTTTAGATAGAAGTATTGCATTGCTTAGCCTCCAGTCCCATGTGCAACGATCTCCCCGTTTGATCCCTTTTCTATTAATAGTTTCCCACGATTACACACCAGCATGTCCCTATGCTCACGGGAGCAGCTTTTGAGACATCAAAACAAGGCCATTTTACTTATCTCACTCTATTTAAGAGATTTCAGTACTGATAGTGCTAACGTTTGATTAGCACACTGACAGGGAGGAAAAGAGTTCATAATTCCCTCCTTGGGACATGTTTCCTAATTCTGTATTGGATTTGATATCAGCGCATATTTTCTAGAGATAACAAAACATTCACAGGGACACCTGAGTTCTGACGTAAAGCAGCTAGAAAGAAATTCACAGCCTGTGACTTAGCCTGCTGCTGTTTAATGGTTGGCTAATAATGTCCTTTCTTTGAGTTACGCTTTTGCTGTCTCCCGCAATTTATCTTCTGCAACTTCATAAAAACCCAGGCAGCCACTAAAACAGAGGGCAATAACAATAAGTATTTCCTTCCAGCTAATTATAATCCTGGTTATTCAGGATGACTTCCCCTAGATGCTCATCATTTGATTTACAGAGAAAAGGTTTTATTCAATTGAGCATTTTCTTTTCGGAAAAAGATTTCTCAATAGCAGCATGCATGCAAATACGGACTACTGGTTAGTAAAACTTCTTGTTAAGTGTGAACTCTAGGTCAGACTTTATCTAGAATGACAGAGGGTGCTTCAGGGTTTATACAGCAATCAAAAGTCCTGCCAAAACCTGCACTCCTCTTACAACATTAGTTATCTCTCAGTATTCTATAAAACAGGCTCAATAACCTTTGTCCTCCATTCAGACACATAATTCAAAGTGTAACCAACACTTGCAAAGTACATCCAGCCCAGTGCCAGAGTGGTCGGATTTGCCTGGCAACCTCTGGAGCCGTGTCCGCAGCCATCGATTGCCTCTGGCAGCTCCAAAGAGAAATGGCCTTGAGTAAGAAGGGAAGAAAAATAGAAAGGACCTTTCCCATTCCGCTTAATGGACCCCACCGAATTAAACAGATCTTAACAATCGTGGGCTAATTGTGGGATCACAATATATTAACCTGCTCTAATTCTAAAGGGTGCCATTCATGGCTGTTTTACCACAAATGCTTCAATTAGCCATAAAACACACTGGCAAGCGCTCGGTAGTCACACTCCATCTAGCTCCCCTCCTTTTCCCAGTACTTCAGAGGCATGCCAGCATTCACCATTCATTCATTATCAGGTGCGCTCTTTTGTTATCAGACAGGCTGTCTTTGAAATTGTCCTTGCTTTAACTCTTTTATCGAGTTCCACCTAAGCCATTGTATTCCTAAGATATAACTTATGCTACTGATAACAAGTAGGTTTTCTTTTACCCCTTAATTTCAACTTCACTGCAAACTGAAAAAATACATCCAATATTATTTGCGGATCTAAGCGAATACCCCACAGGTAACAAAAAAATAACAAAGATAGTAAAATATGAGGTTCCTATTTTTTCGCATGTCTGCGGCCTTGCACCTCCACCATGACAGAGAAGGAAAACTCTGCAGGTAATAAAACCTAGAAAGTCAATTACTCAGAGTGGGTTTTACAACCAAAGCCTTGCACCATCACAAGGAAGACATTAAATGACCTAGAACAGTGGTTCCCAAACCTGTCCTGAATGACCCCCAGCACTGCACATTTTGTATGTCGCCCTTATCTGACACACCTACTTCAGGTCTTGCAGTCTCTACTAATGAGCTAATAAGTTGAATCAGGTGTGTTAGATGAGCAAGACATCCAAAATGTGCAGTGCTGGGGGTCCTCCAGGACAGGTTAAATAATTAAATAATAATTACAAAATAATTTTTCACATCTCTGAAAATTGTTTTGTGCCATTCAATATGTGTTTATAATTTGACTATTTCTTTTTGTGACACAAACAAGCTTGTATGCCATTCAGAACTGGATTAAGAATGCCTTTTAAAATTCAGTTCAGATTCTGAATTTGAATAGAGGTGGGTAAACAGGATGGAGAATTGCAGAATTGGTAATAAGAAATTCTTATAACTGTTTAAATAGAGATGGTAAGCAGGATGGATATTGCAGAATTGGTCATTCTTATAACTGTCCATTATAACTTTGAATGCTGGTTAAACAAAGCCTCATCTGAAAGTTTTGAAAAAGATTTAAAAACTTTGAAGGGATTATAGGCCTTTTGGAAAGAGAGAAGGATTATTAGATGGTATATAAGGGCTTCTCATTGTCTAGAGTATAGACAATGGTATTAGTTTACCTCTGATAATAAATATCAGAGGTAAATAAATCCAATAAATCCAAGTAACTATGTGACTGGGCCTGGTCATATCATTGTGTGTAGGAAAAGAGAGAGAATTATTGTACAGAGCACTGAATATGACACTAATTTAATTCATGGTCTGCAAAGGCATTTTTTGTCAAAAATCTAGAACTGCAATAAAAAAAAAAGAACACCATATCTTTTATAAGTCACACATCATATTGACATTATCAAAAACATTCCAATGTAAGCCTCCCTCAATAAGCCTAACCAGATTGTGTCACAGTATACGTAAATGGCACAGCAGTCATATGTCATACTCAAAAATAGGATTCTGCCAGTGGAATCACTAGAACTATTTCAAACCTCATTTCCCCCGCAAATGATCCTGCAAGCTGGGCACCGAGGCATGCCTGCTCCAGAGGCAATGATCACAGAGAGACGGAGTATGGCAAAGATTAACTTTTCATAACCCTCACCAACATTACCACCCCCCTGACTACTCTGTCTGAACACCAAGACCAGAAGCTTGAACAGGTACCAATCAAATTCATCAGCAACAAGAACCTGCTTATTTTAGCATGTAAAAAATCAGAATAATGCATATTAAGGAAGAGTAATCAGAGGGACATTAAAATATAATATTGCCAATTTATATGTGGTTGCAAGTGCCCATGACCTGATATTCAGAACCACAAACAAACAATTTCTACTGAGAGATAATCACTCTTACAAATAGAAAGACACAAAGTGAAAGAGATGAAAGGGACTACAACAAACTGACATAATCTAAATGGATGCACTGAACAGGAAGAGAGAAAGAGTAGTTTGCATGTTGTTTCTTAGCTGTGGTGCAACAGATGGTCCACAGCTCTGTTTCTAATGCAATTAGAATAAACTTAGTTTTCGGTGCTCAGACATATTGATGCACTACTTATTTTAGAAGCTTGCCCAATAATGCTGACACTAGGGTGCTTGGATTCCTAAAGGGCTGAAGTCTAAATATTTTAATGCAGTGAAGAAAAGAAAAAAAAACACACATTGTTATTCCTTTTTGAAACGTGCATGTGTACAGAACTTTGCTTAAGTCTGAGGTGGCAAATCTGCAGAGGTAGGCAATCTTTTGTGAGAATAAACATATACAGGATGGTGATCATGCTATGATGTGCTAGACAGTCGAGGAAAATGCAAGCAAGGAGGAAAGGGGAGGATAAAAGGAAACAGAGTCCTGTTTTATTCCAATGCAGCAGGGCAGAGGAACAGCCATGCGTGTGGAAATGTGGACATATAAAGCTGGTATTTAAGCATGTAAAGTCACCCTCTTCCTCTTGTTAAAAGTGCTTTGTTACCCTTCGAATCCCCCTCTGACCTTTTGGCTGTTGGCAGGCTTATGAGCAGCAAATCGCAGGGCGGCCCGTCATTTGTCACCCTGATATCAGCAGCAGGGCACATCATCACCGGCACTGCACCAAGCGCGCGGAGGAGCGACAACAAAGGAGAAAGATGGGACTATAGTTCTCTTTCTATAATAAAGCATATGTGTTAACTGCACAAGAGTCAATTGCCTGAATATACAGTATCTGTATGAAAGCAGAGATTGCATGCCTGCATGTGTGCGTGTTTTATCATGAACACCTGCTCTCATTCGAGTATCCATGAGAAACGAGTGGGGTTACAGACTCCAATATCAAAAAATGTATGGTAATTGAAACCACCAAATGTGTGTGGAAATGCAGTCAATTTGATTCGGCTGCAAAAGGTCATGCTATTCAATTTACACTCAATGCTGAGTACAGTAGCCAGCAAAACAACTGAAAGCAAATGATCTTATCAGAACCCACCACATTGCTCTCACCCCACTGGATAAAAGCTATTTGCTGATTACTAAATAAATGCATTATCTTTTACCTTGACTTCCATCTCCTGTAGGTGAGGGAAGATCTACCAGACCTTGACTTTGTGCAACGATTATCCCCATTACACATTATCCCCAAACATGCTTCCCCCTTTTCCCCTTTCTCTCTGGTTGTATGTATGTACCATGCACATTTTGGACAATATCAGCATAAATCCTGATCATCACTTTGCAACCCAAATAATGAAAACATATTTAAATAATAATAATAATGATAGTTATATATATATATATATATATATATATATATATATATATATATATATATACACGCACACACACATTAGAGCTATTTATATATATCATTTACCCACACTCAAGCTGTTCCAAACCTGTATGAATTTCTTTCTTCTGCTGAACACAAAATAGGACATTTTGAAGAATATGGGTAAACCAAACAGTTGGCCCCATTGACTTCCACAGTATGGAAAAAATTATACTATAAAATTCAATGGCTTCCGTCAACTGTCTGGTTACTAACATTCTTTAAAGCTGCAATCTGTAAGTTTTGCCTCTTTGTCTCCATCTCTGTTCGAAACTTGCAATTGTAGTTATTTGCAGAATTATCATCTTTACGTGGGTTGCGTGTCGGCACGGCTCCTCAGCGCGGATGAATCTAATGCTTTGAGGTGAATGTGTGGCTGTCAGTCATCACACCTGTGGATACTGTACTTCGGAATCACACATTGTAGTCTTGGAAGTATGACTAAAATAAGAATTTTCACCGGAAAATGTCATCTGAACAAGTAACATGTCTGTAATGAGGCAAAGACAAACGGCGACATGCTTGAATTTCCCGCAGAAACCTAGAAAACATTATTACAAGCTTACCGTTATGAATCGGGCTAAGGTAAGGAGATAACACTAGCTGGTTATGTACTGGCTCAAAAACTGATTTCTGCTAAATTAATAAATGTAAATCTCTACACTGTGTTCTGATTAATCTATTGGATGCGAAGCTTAAATGGCAATCAATCAGTAAAGCTAAAAGGTGTGCTTGACCCGATTTCTTTTAAAAAAGAAATCTGGCAAGTTTAATCAAATAATCAGGCATCACAGCTGCCAAATGGCACGTCTGACTGTGACGTGTCTATATTGCCATTATTATGTAATCATCTGCTGGTCTTCAATGATAATTACAAATTACTTCAAAATATATCTACGCCAAGAGCATTTCTAAACTTTTGGAGGCAATGTGTATGTACGCATGTAAACGTTTTAAAGGTCTGGCTTCACCTGGGCCACAAATGAAAACACAAACCAAAATGAAAATGCTTTTAATATTTATAATATTTTTGTACAGCACTGAAATGCATCTTTTAACCATCAAAAAGTGACAAGGATGCATCACTCACAGTCACAGCTGCTCAAAATGTATGTTCACACTTTATATCATTGATGAATATCATGGGAATGAAAGGATGAACTACAGATGGATGGAGGAGTGAGACTGGAAATTAGAGTCTCATGGCAACTGGAAAATGAATCCTCAATGAAAACTTTGTGAATATATGTTACAGTGGTTAATTTTACTTTGCAAACAGAGCTATTAAAATGTGCCCATGCAAGCCTGAGCATGTATCAAATTTATCTGCTGCAATGCACTCAATCAGCTCATTCCTCATTGCAGAAATGTAGCATTTGTTTGTTAATATACCCACTCCATAAAATTGTGCAGTGTGACGCCACTAAGCTATGTCCAAAACACTCTGTACCCTGCAGTGCATAAGCCCTAAAAGAACCAGCATTCCTGGAATTCAGAGATTCAAACTCCCCCTCCCTGCAATGCTGAAGTATTAAATAATCCAGGAAACGCCTGTACCGGGACTCACTTTCTCTCCCGGCCTAGAGTTGAGCCAGACGCCTGGGGCTTATTGGCTTAGCATTTCCGGCCAGGTTAGAAAGAGACAGGCCCTGAAAGGCTCTTAGAAGAGATTACAGTCCCAGACTAAAAATAGCCCACAATGGTTATCCCGCACTTACGATTGGTGACACGTTACAAAATGTGAATATTACTGTACAGGGCAACTGCCTGTGTGTGTTTGGACGTTTGTGCACGTCAATGCACACGACACTGTGAGGCTTATGTTCGTAGCACGTACATGCCAAGCCGTTAAGTAGTATCAGTAGGGGTGTAACAATACACGGTTTGATAGACGAAACTGATCTCATGATACGATACTCTCACTAAACTTTAAACAAAGTTATTTTTTTTTTTTTTTGATTAATTCTAAAACATATGATGAACAGTTAACAAAAGTACTGTTTTTTTTTTTAAATGATAAATTTGGTATTAAATCAGGAATAGACTTGAATAGGTCTGGACTTGGTCCTTCTTCTCCGTGTACAAGGCAATGGTGATACCATAATAGAAATATTCATGATTCTGCTTAGCTAAAAATACAGAATTACATTAGACACATGTTTAGATACATTTAAACCATTTTAAATATTGCATGTTATTCAACAATGTATTTTATTTTTAATTCATTGACTCTTATCATATTTGACATGCCATTACCATATTTAATGCAAAATTGAATCTGTCTGTCTTTTATTTTGGTGAACTATAATCAATACTGTTGAATATTTGTATTGTGATATATTGTGACATGAAATACTGTTACATTTATCAGCATAATATAAGCCACCATTAAATCCTCAGATAGTACTGGTTGTACTGTCGATGTAGGATATTTATCACTTCCATGATGAATTTTGGCACCAGATCAGTGCAACTTCCACCACGAGCTGTCTAAGCCAGACTCATAAAATGGGAGTTAAGGGGCTGAACACCATGTCCAAGGAAAACCCCATGTATAACTTGTCCCCAGATATGGAAAAACGGTCTCATGTGTGATACCACCTGTGGTGCTTCAGTTCTGGGCAGCGGTCATCAGCTGACACTTAACTGGCAGGACAAAGTGTGTCCCAGAGCAAAGGAAGCCAAACCTTGTAACAGTCATTTGAAATGCTGTACACAAACAAACACAGTAGATATATGTGTTAAGATCAAAGCTTAAATTCATATCGGTGGTTTAAAGGAATTAGATTAATTTGGGTTACACTTTAGTGTTACAGTGTAATTATACATTTAAGTACTGAGTAATATTAATTAACTACATGTATTTAGGGTTAGGGTTAGGATTAGGATTAGGATGTGGTTTAGGTTAGTTGCACGTAATTAAGCACAATCTATAGTAATTACATATAACGTGTAACAAATGCACTGTAAAATAAAGTGTTACCTATATTTGTAATCAGATGTGTCTACAACATAAAGATGACAGCCAGAAGTATTGTCGCTGTAGCACGGTAATACTTTGATGCAGCATATGCCATGGTACCTAATTTACCAAGGTATTGACATATATCAAAGAATATCATGGTATCGGTTCACTCAGAGGTAGTCTGAAACGCATGCAACCACATTGCAATAGTAGTGTAAATGGAAATCCATCCTTATATGCTCTAGAAAAGACCGCCTACTCACCTGCCAATCAAGTATTGCGCTAAAACAAGGTTCATTTCATATTCGACTAAAATAACTCAGCAAGTCTGTGTCAAGATATATTTAGGGAAAAAGTGTGTGCTGAGCTTTCTGTGCCTTTTTGCACTTTAGCAATATACAGATGCAGTAAGTGATGTTTATTAATTAAGACTTCCCTCCCCTCAAAAACAGGAAACACATTTCAGCTAGTGATGCACTAAAATTTCAGCAACTATCTTTTTTAAATCTGAAACTGAAATTAATGTATTAATGTAATGTAATATATATATATGAAAATGTATTAATAATGCACACACAGACTTCAGTTTCCCTTGGTAACAAATTCCCCCCATTCTCACTCCTTCACAGGTGTGTGTGGGGTGTTAAATTGGCTCTGTGATGAGCATCAGGTGGCTAAGAATGAAGATCAGCTGATGCTACAGGCCTCTGAAGAAAGCTCTCACATACAACCACCACTTTATAGAGCAGTGGATGGAAAAGCAGGAATGAAAGAATAAAAGATGGGTGTATGGACAGAGAAAGATGACAGAAGCATGGAAATGAATACAGGACAGGAAACCAGAGCCTGAGAAAGAAGCAGAATGCAAGAGTACGCAAGCAAGCCGAGCAACAAGCTTTATGTTAACTTGTGCTTCTCCAAACATGCCCTGCGGGGACTATTTTCCAGCTGCAAGTGATGTTACCCTCCCTCTTCTTTTCCTCCTCCTTGCCTTGCGCTCCCATGCTTTTTCCCCTCCCTTCACTGCAAAGTGAATAAATTTGCTTATGCCCACTGGAATTCAGACTCTCTCTACGGCTGTTTGACAAGCTTCTCTGCCAAAACCTCAGAGGTTTCTTATTGATGACAGGGCTCTGTTGCATTTCGCAACCATTGCAACTAAGTGGTCACCCTGGTTTTTTTTTTTTTTCATTTTTTTTTTTTAGATTCACTGCATATAAGAAACACCAGAAGTCAAACACTCCAAAAGTGTGACGAAACAGCCCTAACCAATTATCTGCCTAATGGTGCATGGCACTAGTGCCACTGCTCTCATAGACATTATCATTCCAAGAAAATATTACATATACTAGGGATGTCCAATCTGGCATCCTGCAGAGCTCAACTCCAACCCTAATTAAACACACCTTAATCAGCTAATCAAGGTCTTCAGGATTACTATAAACCTCCAGGCAGGTGTGTTGGAGAAAGGTGGCCCTCTGGGAGCAAGATGGAGCTATGACATATACCTAAATATAACTGCAGCTCATGCAAAATGAGAGATATTACCAGTGAAATTCATTAAACCAGTGATTCCAAATTCTGGTCCTGGAGTACTCCCAACAATGCATATTTTTGCTGTCTCGCTTATCTAACACCCATATTCGAGGCCTTGGGAGTCACTATTAATGAGCTGCTGAGCTGAATCAGGTATGTTTGATTAGGGAGACATCTCAGAGCCCGTCCACACGGAGACGCGTTTAGCTGTACACGTAAAAATGTTGTATTGTATTGGCTATTCGTCCAGACGGATCCGGCGTTTTAGGAGCCTGAAACCGCTATTTTTTGAAACCGGGTCCCAGAGTGGATAAATCTGAAAATGACACCCTTACAGCCAATGTGTACAGCCAATCCGTATATTTTGTGAAACAATGTTGTCATTACCCCATGCCTCGATCCCTTGACTCGCATTCTCCAAGTCTTCTTCTCTGTTTTTAGTGTATCTCTACGGCAGAATAACAGCGCTACTGGTCTGGCATGTATACTACATCGTATTGAGTTAGTTTCAGTGGTTTAGAGTGTACGCAAATATATCTTGAGACAACGGCGTGTTTACTGATTTTTTTAATTTTTTTTAGAACGAGTTAAAAAAAAAGATCGGATAGGGAAAGCTCTGGCTTCGTGTGGATGTGGCCTTAGGGATTGTTTACACCATTTTCAACTAAAAACGGAAAAACGTTTTATGTGTTTTGGCCGTTCATTTACACAATGCCGTTTTGGGGGCCTGAAAACGCAAACTTTTGAAAATGGGTTTCAAAGTGCAAGTTTTCGAAAATTATACCATTATCATTTCCATGTAAACAACAAAAACGTGGATATGTGAAAACGGTGACGGCATGCATTTTACATGTTTAGTCTATAGGCATGCGCATTTGGACGTTCGCACGTTCTCTGTAAAACAATGGGTATGTGCGCAGGCACGTAATCTTTCTTTACAAAGTGACATCGCCAACTACTGGCCTGGCATGCATAATACAGTGTTTTTAGTCATTTTCGAGGATCCGTGTGAAAGGGTATTATTTTGACAGTGTGGTCATCTATACAAGAAAAAACTTTTCTGTTTTTTTCACATCGTTGTCGTGTAAGCGTACCCTAAAATGTGCAGTGCTGTGGGTAACTCCAGATTCACTCTGAAACAGAATATCTAATTAGTTTAGTTGTCAGCTGACTGAACATCATAAATAACCATAAACAATTGACAAAACCAGTGTAGTTTTGTGGTAACTGAAACTTAAAAAAATAATTTTTGGTAAATAAAATAAAGCTGAAAGAATAAAATATATAAATATTAGATGAAAAAATGCCAACCGGTATCTGTTGTCATTATTTAAAATGTAAAATCATCAATATTGGCTCGAAGCACAAATAATATTGTTTAATGAGCTGTTATTCTTCTAGTTATTTAACTAATTAAATAACTAATTTTAAAATAACACTTGACAAAACATGGCGAAAGAAGCTTTGGTGGTGCTTTTGAGGAGGCCGACACCAAACAACATGCAAACTGTCTTGGTTTCAATAGGGAGATAAGTCAAAGTGTGGTGCGTGTGTGTGAATGCGTGTGCATGTAAGTGTTCACTTGAGGAAATCACATTATACAGCACAAAATGATAATATGCTTGGCCCAGCTGAACTTGTGCAGCTAAACTGATGGTGTGTTTTCAAATGTCAGCATAAATTTGCAAATTAAAAATGCGAAGCCATCAGCAGTCACCATTAACACCACGTGCGTGTGTCTTGGCGTGGATGTGCTTGTGAGCATTTTTCTGTCTTTTGAGAGATGTAGGCCTACAGTACATTTGGCCGATTTTATCAATCACGGTTCCTTGCTGTTGCTCTAGTTTTATGTTTGATAGATTTTACTAGACAAGCAAGAAGCAAATAGAACCTGTTTACATGGATGTGTTTATGTGTAAGTGAATGTGTGTACTTGAGTGTGAGTGTGATTTTTTTCAGCAATTAATCTGCGGAGTCGCTTTCACACTTGGACATCCGAACCCACCCCCCAAACACACACATACTTTGGCTCACCACTTGTAGCTAGGTCAAAGTCTGGTCAAAATTTTGTCCGGTCATCAGTAACTGCACTCACCTTACAAAGCCCCACAACCAAGTTGTAATTCCAAACACTCGTTGGCAGCATAGTTTCGTGTTTGGATATAAACATCACACGACCCAACCGCACAGCCCTTTTTAGATGACCTAATACAGTACAGTCTTAAATAGGGAGTTATTTTGACTAGGTGTCAAGTGTTCTTAAAATAAAAGTCTGCGGCAATCGTTGGAGTCAGGGAATGTTCCATTCCACACATTGTCCATGCAGTGAAGAGAACAGTGAGAACTCTTACCAGGATATAGAGCTAAAGGCCATCCAAAAAGACAGCATGTTACACTCCAGTCACCTGTTCATCAAATCAGAGAGGGATCAGAGCGACACTATCAGACCTATAACATGTTTTAGTCACAGGACTGCTGGAGTTGAGGGCAGAATTACATGGCTGAAAATTGATCAGTTATTCTGAATAACGGAAGTGAAATTAATAAGCTTCAGGCTGATCAGACATGTGATGTTTATCTATTTTTGCTTATTAGTATGGTTGAACTGGATCATCGAAGGCCATAAGCAAAGACAATGGTTAATAAAGTAATGTTAAATACATAAAGTATATTTGTTTCATTTAATACATTTAAGGTTGCAGGTTTGTGCAATATTCTGAGATTGCATTTCACTGTTTTTATTCATTTTGAAGAATACTGACACTCTTTTTTTGCAAGTGATATGAGTAAATGCTCACATTTAGTCTAGAACTACAATAACTGTCATGTTTACACACAACACCTCTGCACTTACTCTCAATTTCTCTCAAAATGGGAGAGCTGTCAGTCAATACATGAGAGCTGTCAGTCAATACATGGGAAAACAAAGTAACTTGCGTTACTTATTTGAAAAAATAACTCAGATATTTAGTTGTAAATTTAAAAAGTAATGTGTTACCTTACTAGTTACTTGAAAAAAAGTAATCAGTTGTAATGTGTTACCCCCAACACTGATTATAACCTTTTAGCGCCACTCACCGGACATTTCTTTTCTGAACTGGTGTGATACGTACAACAACCAGCATAATAAATATGTAGTCAGAATCATGTTGATAGAACTGAATGTGCTTTTAGTGCCACTCACTTGGACATTTCACTTTGAAAGTTTCACGAAACATGCAAGCAGCAACATCATGTCTTATTTTGCAAAAATTTCACCACAGACATGTTTTTTAAATGAGCCTAAGTTGAATAAAAATAAATTACATTGTACAGTATGTAAATATGGTAATCTACCAGTACCATGGTGTTTGCGTATAATGATGTTACCTTTTTTGTAAGCACAAAAGCTACAATATATGTCACAGCAGCCTGATACTAAATAATTTGCCAAGGAATGTGTTTAATAGTCTGTAAATATCCTAAAAAGCGCTATCTAAGGTGGTTTTGCTTTTGAAATTCCTGAAAAAAAAGGTAAGATAACATCCTGTATGATAAACTTGTGCACAGCTTCACATTTTTCACTATGCATCAGAAATAATTGTTCCATTTAGTGGCTTAATACAAATGTAGCAGCCATACACTTTTAACCAATGCCTAAAAGAGCAAATCTATTGGACTCAAAACATGGTTTTACATGTCTGAGTACTTCTAACCTCCCTACGGCCCTGTTCCCGAGAGAGGGGCTGCTGGTGACAGGCTGACCACGCTGTCAGGCCCTCTCCCTGGAGCAAAGCGAGCTGCCTGTCGGCCCCCACCTCCAGAGATCCATTTTAGCCCCTGAGATGCGCTTGATAACTAGGGCTGAACTGCCACTGAAAGGCATAAGCCGTCACGTCACACAAAATCTCTAGGCTGCGTTTCCCTGCCCGCTGCTATCGCTCACTCTCATCTGCCTGCCGGCTTGCCCCACACGGCCCTGCAATAATGGAACATCATGTACAAAATGTCAGGAAAGCGTAAGACATGAAATAATGAATAATAATAGTGAGAAAAGCTTTGTGTCGAATGCGAGCATGTTTAAATGCACATGCCATGTGTCTGTTGTGCATATGCATAAGCATATTTGTCGTGCTTTTATGTATATGCAGCTCTAATTGTCTGTTTTTGCATCAGCCCTATAAAGCCTACAGATATGCAAATTTCTAAATCCTCTAAATGATCACCATAATCAAAACTTTGCTGAAAAACCTGTTTACATAATCTACTACAGGCCTTCTATTGTCTGATTGATAGCGTGTAATTATATTTCCCTTACAATAGTTTATGCATTTTTAGCAATTAAAAGGCCTTTTAGTATAATTGTAAAAACGTCCCTCTTCAGGTCATGGTACATGTGTCTTTTTGCTGTGAAATTTTTAAGTAAATGCAAAAATAACTTTTATATTCTTAGTAATATTTCAAGATGAACATTGACTGGATTGAAGCAACTTTGAGAAACGTTTATTTGTTTATCTCTCAATCATCAATGTATTGCACATTATATATAAAAAAAAATATTAAAACTGCATATTTTTTCTCAGTTTGGGTCTAAAAGTGAGATTTTTAATTCCCTCTTCGAGTATGAGCTTCATGTCCTATATCATACTTTAGGAGTCATATACCTGACATAACAAATATGATATTCAACAAAAGACACATAGGCTGAGTCCAAAAACATAGGCAGCTGACTTTATCAGGCAATGACTTTACGCATGAAGGTACCTCTCGAAACTGATTTCGGACAGACTTCTGAGGCAGCGTAACGGTTTAATGATCTACAGCAAAATAGCGCAAGCATTGGTGAGAACTAAGCAAATATTTAATTACTACAGTAGTAATTTTTCACTAGAAATGACATCAGAAGTGGAAAATGTCAAAAATGTACATTTACACACAAACTGACCACCAACCGCAACATTCAGACGCCATCTTTATTTTTAGCTCAACTGCCACAGAATGGAAAGAACAGGATTGTGGGATATCAAAGGCAGTGAAAGATACATCTATGCTGCCTTCAAAAATCGATCAGATGAAGGTATCTCAGGAGACAGGAAGTGAAGCTAACATTGGATTCAGGCGTGCCTTGATGCCTTCCTACCTTGGAATGCATCCTCCGAAGACAGCATTTTTAAGCTTTCGGACACAGCCATATGCTTTAATTCAGGGGTCTGCTCCTGGGGAGTTACCATTCTGCAGACTTTAGCTCCAGCCCCAATCAAATACATCTGAACCAGCTGATCAAGGTGTTCAGGGTTACTTGAAAATTACAGGCAGGTGTGCTGGAGCAGGGCTGGAACTGAAGTCTGCAGGAAAGTAGCTCTTCAGGAGCAAGGTTGAAGACTTTTGCTTTAAAGTTCCCATGAAATCAAAATTAAAGTTGTTTGGCTTTTACTATGAACATGTTAGCCTTACTGTTATGTATAAGCTAGTGTGCTCCAAAACAATGACTAAATTCGCATTTAGAAGATATAAGCATTCAAAACTTACAGTCTCTCACTTCCGCCAATAAGAATCAATGATATTGATGCCATCACTCTGCACTTCAACTTCTCATCAGATCTTCTGTCCAATCAAATGCTCTCTAGAATCTAAAATCCCACCCCCAACATTATAAATAGATGCTGAATCTGCGGCTAAAATCTGTCTCTTGTTCACACATTTACTATTTTCTAAATGGCGAATGGGACAGGGAACTATTCAGACAGTGTAAATATGCTTTCCATTGGGGCGAATGAAGTCTGGTTTCGCGTTAGTGTCATGCGAACCACCGCAGTGCACAGTCTGCTCCGGTCCAGAGACACGATAGCACAGAGCAGATCATATGTGCGAGTCTAAGCATCCCAGAAAACGTATCAGACCCATTTGTATTCTGCACAAAATACAGTATTTTAAAACGATATGGAGGAGATTAGAAGGAGAAACAGTTAGAGATTAGGAGGAAAATGCGGCTTTACTGAGCTCAACGGCTCTGGCTGAGCTATGATGTAAACAAAAAGCAATTGGATATTTAGCTGTTCGATATGTCCCGCCTTGTCTTCTTGTTTCAGTGGAAATTACATTAACACACTGAATAATGCTGCGCGTTCCAAGGCACTTCAGTGGGCTTTTAATGTAACTTTAATGCACAAATACATTTTTTTTAGATTATTCAAATGGCCTTGTGTTCTCTCAGACCCTAAACAGCACATGCGCATTGAGCCTCTATATCCGTGTGTGGCCTGCTTGTTGTGTGACATCAGAGGACTCACCAGGCCACCCATTAACTATACTGCAGTCAGACAGGTTAAGAAAACATTGCCAGGGGTTTGAATGAGTGCAGGGGGAGGAAGAAAAAGTTCTGCCAACTAGCTTTACACAAGAGCTGGCCATTCATTAACCTGTCTTCACTCTGCTCTTGGGCACTGTACTGACCCACATAGGCCAGTATTGGAAATGCATATACAATGCACACATTCATCACTATTGACACCTCATGTCCCATCTCACTGAACTAGGATCAGCTGTTTTAGCACCTTGTGCTTATTCTGTCACCACTAAAATTTTAAATCAGACAATGAGGATCTACAAAAAATAAGCAAACACTCAAAAATCTACACACATTTTAAATATGCTTCTATCACAGAAGCAGTAATGCATGTAAATTATTAACATGTTTAATTAACATACACCTACGCACAGTATTATTTTCATCTGGTTCATTGGCACTTGTATGTGGGCCCCATAAAATCATTCTCTCACCACATGGTCCAGGATAGGAATGTGGAGGGATTCCCTATCACACAATGACACAAAACCCCAAAACGCACAACAGACCCTGCACTATATTTGCCAGCACTCAGAGCAATGTGGTATTATCATTTTTCTTCTCTATCTTTCCAGATAAGACAATGAACTAGCCAGGGCCAGTGCTGCTTTGTTTTAGCTGCCTCATTTCTTTTCCTATGGACTTTGCTTTCTTTGTCATTGATGAAGAAGCGCAAGTGCAACAGGTTTAAAGTTTTACCTCTTACATTTTTCAACATGACAAACCCTGGGCAGGAACAAGCCGGTTAAAAGTGGACCATCTAGATTGAGGTAATGATTCAGATATGAGATCAGTTGTATAATTAAAATGAACTACAATAGTGATGGTGACTGAGTTGAATGGGTCAGATTTTGTCTGATTTGTTCACTGGGAGATCACTGCCAGAGTGCAACAGTCGGGTTCCATAAGTAAAAATGCCATTCATTTTCTGCATTTATTTATAAGTTCTGTAACTTATAAACCTTTAAAGACAGCTACACTGTAAAAATAAACTTAAAAAACTTGTAAAAGTTTTAAAGTGTTCGTGCTGCCTTAAAAATTTAAGTTTTTTAAGCTCAAATAACTAAGTTGTCACTTAGTAGAACTTCACATTTCAAGTTGACTAAACTTAAAATTTTGTGGCAGCACGAACACTTACTTTTTTACGTTGAAACAATATTTTTTTTACAAGGTATGTGCTTGGTATATGCTTGTTGAAGCTGTCAACTTATTTTTAAAATGATTGTGTTCAACAGTGGAATTCCTGGTGAAAAACTACATTACCCATGATTCTGCAAAGAAATCTCCATCAGAAAATTGCAACAAGCAAATTACACCAAAAGAATACTTTAGCACCCATACACTCCAATGAAGCACTGCTCTCAATGCTCCCTAAGCTCTCAAACTGCTTAAATATTAGTATGCATAATATGCATATTTTGCATTTTCTCCATCAATTTCCATCAAAAAAAAAAAAAAAAATGCCATTCATTTTCTCCATAGGGATAGGGGAATTGATTTTGAACTTATAAACCTTTAAAGACAGACCTGTGAGCTACAAGGTAAAATGTATATGCTTTTGTTAAAGCTGTCAACCTTTTTTTTTTAATTATTTTTTAAATGATCATGTTCAACGGTGGAATTTTACATTACCCATCATTCTGTAGAGAAATCTCCACCAATCAGAAAATTGCAACAAATAAATCACACCAAAAGAATACTTTAGCGCGCACCCAATTCCATGAAGTGCTGCAAATGAGTCATATTACTATGTATAATATGCATAATTAGCAATTTCTCCATCAATTTGCAATTTCTCAAATTTCACTATCGTCTGATTTTAAAATATTTTAAAATTTAAAATTTGCTTTTGATCAAAGTTTGTGATGATCATACCTGGTTGGTTTAGTTCATGGTTTATAACTGCTAAACAAAGACTTTCCCTTTGGGAAAAATACTTCCGGAACCAAGGCTGCTGAAAAAGTGGGCAAACACTGTCGCACTCTATTATTACTGACCATTACTCTGGAACATCAAGAGGAATGCGCATATAAACAGCCATAAATTTCAGTGCTTTGGGCCCAAGATTGTAGTAAAAGGTACAAACAATGACCTTAAGTACTGGGCAAAGGTTGGGTGCTTATCATGATACCTCACCCCAATTATCAGACAGCATGGGTGAACGCACATTCTCAATGAGTAAAGCTGTGTTATTAACTAATAAACTGCACTGATTGGCAAGTCCATCTTTGAAGAATTCCACACTCGCAATTACAATCTCGCACAATAAACTGCATGAAGCTAGAATCATATCTAATTTTATAAAAGACAAGCATGCATGATCAGATAAGTAAAGATCACAGCACAATGACCCTCTTTACCTCAAACAGGTTTGATGCTTCATTGCCATACTGACTGGAAATGATTTCTGATTGGTCGCTGTACCACTTGAGTCCTCCCAGAAAGCTATCTGCATCGAGGTCACTGACATCCAGCTCAGAGAGGTCAAGCTCAGGCAGGTCAGGGCAAAGGGGCTGGTCTTCACCAACCAAGGCAGCACACTGAAAAAGACAAGAGATTGTTGAGCACATATTTGCCAAGATTATTGCTTATGTAGAAATGAGCGCTTAGTTTCATGGCTTGACATACACCACTGTTCAATTCAGTCATGATGTAATCTAATTGCAGGAGCTAGTTATAATGACAGTATAATTGTTCAAATAGAATTTTACCATTGGTTAACATTTAGTGTTTACTCTCTAACTTTGCAGCAGCTGTGTGAGCTCAAATCACAAACTAAACAGCATAAAATTGCTGATATCAACAGATATTAAATCATTCAGTACTGGTCAGGCTTAAACAGTATATATAAATAGCATATGTTCCTGGAATAAGCTTGTAAACCTATTTCTTTTTCATTGTTTTCATTTATTTCTAAACTAAAACCTATATTTTTATTGCTTTTGATTTTCTAATCCAATAAGTAAAACTTTTGCAATGATGCTTTGTCATCACATCATGCATAATGATGCGTAGTTTCTTCAGAATAAGCCATCATTTTTTTTTCTACTTTTTTTTTTTTTTTTTAATTTTGCATTTTTACAGTATCTCTAATTCTGACAATGTAAAAAAGAAATGTTCTCGCAATATGGCATTTGCAGTTTAGCATTCAAGATGAGACAATGTTTTAAAATGTACCCATCTTTTTCCTTGAAAATTAAATGCAATATATGAACTATGTGAAACACTGAAAGTAAAACATTACATTTCCATAAAACAACTATTTGAGCATCCATAAAAAAAATGAATCACTGTACACACTGACTTAATTCTATCAATTTAGCAGTCTTTATAGGCAAAACCACAGCATGCAAAACAATATCTCAAAACGCTGCACCTGTCTATTTGCACAGTGTGTGACTGATGTAACCACCAATAGCTAATCCTTTGTTTGATTCACAGTGAGTAATTGCGACCTGTGTGACTATAGCATGAAGAAAAAAATAAAATAAAATAAAAAATAAAAAACCTATTCACTGCTGAATTGAATGACCAGTACTCATTTGGGTTTCATTATCACGAACTAGAGGAGTTAGATATACAAATAAACGAATGATACAAACATAAATCTAACCAAAAAGCATATTCAGACGCGTTTGCTGCATTTAGGAAACCACAACAACAACATAACCAACCAGAAAACAAATAATTCTGTGATTGGTTGCGAGAGGGGAGGGGCGGAACGTCGTAGGGAAGAGCGCCACAGCCACGCCCTCTAATTGGTCAGAATACTGTACTTCATATCAATGAGTACGTTGTGAGTAAAATAGAGGCGAGGTAGAAGCTAAACCAGCAGCAGCGGAGAGCCTGTGCGTACAGGTGTGTAGAGTTTTGACAGACGGCGGAGGGTGCTGTAGAGTGATGCTTTTAGTGAACAGCGAAATGTTTATTTTGAACAATTGTCGAAATGATTCAATCACCGCGCGTTAACTACTGATACTGCGTCCCAAATCATATTACTCTGCTCTTTTCTCGGTAATAATGACACAATGTAACATCACAATACGTAGCTAATCTACCTAAACGAAAAGCGAAACTTTGCTTAAAGGCATCACGATAGTTTGTGTGCCAAGCAGCAAAAGGAATCAAAGATGATTCTCACACCTCACACTTGGTATCTGATTTAGTGTAGATCTATTTATGACACAAATCATGTCCTTCCGCTGTCACAGATTTATAGACGCCAGGCAAACTGGTTACATCAATTTGTAGGCTAATGATAAAATGAGATAAAATCGCATGCATCAAATGCTTCTGCCTCGACATCCCCTCTTTCCTCTCAAAAAATACGGACACGCTTAAATTACGAGCACATGCAGAGAGAAAGAGAGAGCGAGAGCGAGAGAGAGATAGAATATCTACTTGTGTTGGAACTAATATGATTTCAATTGGAAACGAGAAGCAATTTGCTGATTGTGTTTAGATGGATTTATGCTCCGACTGAGACACTCAACTAACCTTTTAAAACGAATATAACAATAGCGCACGTGCATATACCCTGCAACGTAGACAGGTGCCTATGCGCAGCGATATATTTCTATATAGTGAGTAAAAAGTTTCAGCTAAGCATGCTGAAAGCACTGCTTTATGAATAAACCAATACGCGATAGATAGATAGATAGATAGATAGATAGATAGATAGATAGATAGATAGATAGATAGATAGATAGATAGATAGATAGACGGCACTGATAACGTAGCTAACGTACCCTACATGAAAGTGCGTCGTTATTATCGTTATCTTACATTTCGCTGAGCGAAACATATAAAACATGTTTAAACAAAGCTAAAATGTCCCGAACAGCATGTTTTAATTATTCGTTACAAAGCTATGCAATCGTTATTAATGTATTGCAATGGAGCAACACTTAACCTTGCGATGAGGTTTTGCTAAATACAAAATAAACGAGGTTCAGCAGCTTTTTTTTTTTTTTTTTTTTTTTTTTTCCGATATCCTGCACATTCTCCAATAATAAATCCAGCACGCGCTCCGTCCGCATGCATCCAAATAGCCTTCTTCGAGACTGTATCTGTTTTCTGATAGGAAAGTTTCAATGTACAATACCTGACGCGAGTACATTTTAGTAATTCCAGCACATCGGCAGTAGGCACTAGGCTGTCACTGAAGCAGATACCTGTCTCATCGTCACCTGCGTTACAGCGAGCGAGCGCACTCCATCCACGGGCATGTCAACAATTTCCCACGACAAGACATCCTAAATAGACTGTCACTGTTCAACTCCGACACGGCTTGAGAAAAGCCACACGCTACCACCAGATAAATCACAGCACACACAATTTCTGCCAACATATTAGACTTTCTCACAACCCGGTGTATTCCCGTGCATTCAGAGCGTCCGTGTCTTCCGTGCATCTTACAAGAACGGTCGACTTCATATAACGGGGAACTACGACCGAAGCCAGTCTTGGACGTTTACTGCGCTCCGTTTCCGTCTCCTCAAAAGAAAAAGAAAAAAGTGTTCCAGCCCTGGAAAAATAAGTTGCACATCAGTTCTCACCTCTAGTTCTCTCCACACCGAGTCCTGATTACACCTGTCCCACGCCATCCAGCCCCTGAATGACGGTACTAAAAAATAAAAAATAAATCACGGACAAAAGAGAAAATCCACTCGTTCCCTCGCGCCCCTCACTGACAATGAACCGAGGGCACCTGTCTTACAACTGCTTTCCATCACATGACAAAGCTATTAAAAGTAGGCAGGGGAGTGACTCCCCTTCGCTGTTACTCGCCAATGACGTACTGTAAGGAGGGCGGAGCCTGGCACGCGCATAGTAAATCTTCCCCAACTATAAAACCACTCGCCCCTCTCAACATGCCTCTAGTAACAGCTAGGGTTAGGAACCAATAGTCGGTCCCGTTTAATAAATATGACTGAAACTGAATGATTTTTTTGACTTTCGATTGCATTAACGTTTTTCAAACGTGCGTTCTTCCTCCGAGGCTGACACGATATGCATTAAAATACTTATTCAGAGGTGCCACAGCACCGCTACTGAATGTACAGCGCGGAACCGATGTAGTTCGATTCCCGAACGAATGACTCTTATGAGCCGGTTCTTTTTAGTGAATCAAATAGCCTACAGCGCGACCAGCACCGAATGAATGACACCGGTTGTTTTTAGTGGATCAAAATCATTTTGGAGCGGCTATTGATTATGCACGACGTTGAACATGAATATTCAAAAAACATAAATGCTGTCTGTTTAGAAGCTAACATCGGTCAGTGCAGTCAGAGGGATAATTTGAGTCTGGCGGGACTTTTTCCCCATCAGTGCATCCATCAGATATGCTATTATTTTTTTTTTTCTCTTGTGAACAACTCCTCATTCGCCATATCATAATTATATTGGTCCGCTTAAGAAAAGCTTTTAATCCTAATTACATTCGTTCACCGAAGTAAACACTTGCTCTAGGCCTCATTATTAAGCAAATCTGCGGCGGTATCGTTCATCTCCGAGCAATGCGAACGGAAAATAGTGTAAATAAAGACAGGATAAATGGGTTTGTTATTTGAGAACACGGTCGATAAGTTGTGAGGAGGACTTATTATGGTGGTTCACAGAATACTTTGAATCTATATAGCCCGGGGCATTTTCTTTACTCGAATGCTCACAGTTAAGAGTGTGTGAGGGGGTTGCTGTGTGTTCAAATATTGTTTCATATATATATAATATATATATATATATATATATATATATATATATATATATATATATATATATATATATATATATATATATATATATATATATATACACACACACACAAACACACGCTGGACTGCGCGCCGACTGACTGAGAGGATCTGACTTGATTTTGAGCTCATTGGATGTCGTTAGCACCCCCACCTCTCTCCCTTCACGCGATATACTTTCCATCCGGCGTCGCAAACTAAGTATCGTCTTCGCTGCTCTGGAGTCATAACGGCTGAGAAAGATAATGGAATGCGCTCACAACGGATTTTCTTCCTCACTCAAACGCCAGGAAGAAGCAGGTGACGAGGTGTACAGTGTCAACAGTTCATGTATATGCAACACAGATAGAGAAAACCAAAACACAAGGTTTGTAGACAGTCAAAACAAAACGCAGTTCGACCACTGATGGCCGCCCACTTTTGAGAGCTGGAAGCCCACAATTTTTTAGCTGCATCATCAGTTTTCATGACCAAAACACAGACATATAATTTATATTATGTAGTGTTGGTGAGGTATGAACAAATAGTGTTTGCAAGAGTTTGTATAGCCTATTTTAATATAATAACAGAACCCCTATTGCAAATATAGGGCTATATGTTTGTTTTACATGTATCATTTTGAGGAAGCTGATCCCATGTCAGTGTAATGAAGGCATGTGCTATATATCCACAGGCGACCACACTTATCTCAGATGGTTCTTACATGGTGGCGTAAACACAATACTAATGCAACACAGAGATGACACACTGATGCCATATTGTAATCAAGGCTGGGGCTGGAGGGATTAAAATAGTTGGTTGCTCATTGTATGGTAGTAAAGGCACGTGACTCCCTCTCCGTTTCTTTGCTTTCTGCTCTCTCTCTCTCTCTTACTCACACAGACACGCTGCAAGCCTTATCTGATTGTTCTCTTTATGGCAATTAAGAAATAGCGAGCTAAAAATATGACTCTGTTGTGATTTCCTTTTAAATGGATTTTGATTTGTTTTCTTTTTCTTCCTTGTGCTGGCAGCTGAACGTTTCCAAGAGGAGATATTCTTTTCCAGAAAGAACTACAACCTGTCTGTAGTTCTTGGTGGCATGGAATGCCTAAATGAACAGCAGGTTTCGAATGTAAATGAATTGTCCAACTGTCAATGAACAAATGCCAAACAGCCACATTCACATAAATAGTATCTAAAACATGTATTCTGGAACCAGTATACCCTTGTGAAAAAGAAGTGTGGTTAATTGTATTACATGAATTACATGAATTAGAGTCTTAAAAGTATATTTTTAAAAAATGCACTTGCAAATAATAATAAAGGGTTAGTTCACCCAAAAATAAAATTTCTGTCATTAATTACTCACCCTCATGTCGTTCCAAACCCGTAAGACCTTCATTTATCTTCGGAACACAAATTAATATATTTTTTAAGAAATCTGAGAATTTATTTTATCCTCCATAGAACAAAATTACTACAGTGGTTCAACCTTAATGTTATGAAGTGACAAGAATGCTTTTTGTGTGCAAAAACAAAACAAAACTAATGACTTTATCCGTCTCTCCCCGTCATTCACCTACGCTATTTCTGTTGCAGCGATTCGAGGTTTTACGGCAAAATGATGGCTCAGTATTGGCCGATGCTGTTCACATGAACAGCACGATGCATGCGTGTGATGCTGATGCAGGAGCCGGACAATACTGAGCCGGCGTTCTGACGTAGAACCTGGAAGTGCTGCAACGTAAATGTATGTGCAATGTAAATGAATGTGGTAATTTCTTTGCCTACTACATTGTAAACCCTAATGATCAAAATACTTAATTGGTTTGAGTAGGACAAACTTAAATTAAACAAATTAGTTAAATGAACTGTTATGAGTATTTAGAACTTTTTCTTTTGAGTTTACTGAACTGACATATTTCAAGTAAACTGAACTGTTTCATTGTTTTGAGTTGTCTGAACTCATTTCTTTTTATTTAGACAAACTTAAAGGGGACCTATTATTATTTTAGGTATTCTGTAGCTGGATGGATTAATCCACATAGCTCTCTCCATTTACTCCCTAAATCGGAGCCGCTGAAGACGAAGTGGATTAATTTTGTTTTAGAAGAAAATGCTCCCTCAGCTCTACCAAAATTCGTTTATGTCTGCGTGAATCATTTCACACCGGACTGCTTTGTGAACCAATGTCAATACAAAGGGACAATACAAAACATACAGTCCCTAGAGTGATACTGGATACGGCAGAAATGAAGGTGAGAGCACTTTATTACAGTTCATCGGAGTTGATTTACAGACATAAAGTTTACCAGTTTATTAAGCACCACCCGAAAAGGCATAAGGTCTTTAATATATTTGTTTACTGTTAGTTGTAACGAGTGTTTCTGTGTACTTCGCTGTGTATCTTGATGATAATGCAAGGGAGAGAGAGAGTTTATGGATAATATTTTAATGCACACTTGCACTGTGTTTTATTAAGCTCTTACAGAGATTTTCTAGAGTGAAAACAGACGCTTTATCTTTTGTGTGAAGTACAATAAACGTTATAAAACTTATCGGTAAGCTGGCTTGTACTAATATAGTGGATAAAAACAAGAAGACAATATAACTTCTAACCATAATTAAAGTAAACTATACCTGTACATGCATATTCTCGTCACTTCATAAAATTAAGATTGAACCACAAGGACTATTTTAACAATGTCTTTAGTACCTTTCTGGACCTTGACAGTGATGGTTAAATTGCTGTGTATTGAGGAGTCATAGAGCTCTCGGATTTCATAAAAAATATCTTAATTTGTGTTCCGAAGATGAATAAAGGCCTTACAGGTGTAGAACAACATGAGGGTGAGTAATTATAATTTTCATTTTTGGGTGAACTAACCCTTTAAGTAGACTTTTAAAAATTGAACTTTGTTATAATATCAAATTAATAGTTTTACTTCGAAATCGACATGTTTTAATAATCTTTTGGTATATATACAATGTTGTATTGGAATGTACATTGCAGCTATGTTGGATATGGCTAAGACACACCAGCACTGTAAAACATTTATTAACATGGACTTGGAGGCAGATTTGGGGCAAAGCCCTGGGAGCTTACCTTGCAGTTTGAAGGCATCTGTGCTTATATTTGCAAAGCTATTTTGTGGGATATACTCCCCCAGTGTTTCAAATTTAATTTAAAATTGGAGAAACAAAACAAATGTGTGCATGTTACTGTTTTCTTCATATATAATATTATTTTTGTTTTACTGTGATTCTTTTAAATTATACTGTTGTATTCATATCTGCAGGTAGACACAGACATATGATAAACACAATGCATTGCTGTAATTTCCATATATGGTAAGAAAGTATATCTATCAGCAACAAATGACCATGTGACATTAGTTTTTTCAATCTAGCTTTTTATAGTTGTACATATTATCATTAGATCACCTCTACGGAATAAGACAACCAGATGAAAGCAACCTGAGACATAATATGAGGGCCTCTGAAATACACTTAACTTAAGATGCATCACCTCACCGCACAACGTACCACGGACACAATAAAACCCAAAATAATAGCAGCAAATGGAAGACAGTTCCTCTGAAAGGAAGTCATCTTGAGAGAGGAATCAAAGAAAGCTATTCAGCCTAGTCTATCAGAACAAAAGGCTTTCTATTGACGAATTCAACCATTTCACAGGAGGTTTGGAGTGTGGCCGATTGCTACCTTGGAGGGCCCGGTGTGTATTATTGCAGTAAATGGCATAGCGAGGCTGGGGCGTGCTAGCCAGGACTCAGCTATGAAATTGGAAATAACAATGGTGGGACACAACAGCATATCCACACCAAGGACATAACTCAAGAGAGAAGTATGGGCTCAGTGGGAAAGCCCTGTGATATTTTTTGGAGAGAAAGCTTCAAGCCTCCCGTGGACAAAAATACCACGGTCAAACAGAGAGAGAGAGGAAAAAACTGGCTCCAGTTTCTTTCTCAGAGTAGCATACATGGAAGAAGCTCCCTCATCTGAAGCTGTTATTACGGCAAGTTAGAATCACTATGCAGTCATGAAAGATGCATGGAGAAAAACATGAGTCTGGCAAGAAGACGAGCACTAGCAGGGATGTGTTTACAAGCTCAGAGTGACATGCGTTCACATGCAAGTCGAGATTTTTTATGACTTTCTCGTGATTTGACAGAATGCGAAGGGCGGTTCCAGAATGAGTGGAATTAAATGGATTGAAGACACAACATCAAAACGGTCATACTTGTTAACGCCATTAAAACGGAGGAATTGAAACGCATTAGCGGGCGTTCTTATGTAGTCCTGGTATGATTAGAACTTGAACTCCCTTTGTGTGAGAAGATGAGTTTGCCTCTCTTGCTCTCTCAGCAGTGTCGGCATGCTTGGGAAGAATTAGGTCACTATTTGAGTGGTGTGCCTGCAAGAAAACTCCATGTTAAAACCGTATCTTGAAATGGTAAAAGATGGGGGAGGGGAGGTGCACAGGTAGAAATTTTTTGGAAATGTTGTGGTGCGCTGCTCATGACCGGCCTAATTACTCTTAGAACACGTGAGGAGAGAGGGAAAAACGTGTGATGTTGGCTTGCATACAGGCGAAAGCCCTTACGGCATCAAAAAAAAAAAAAAAAGTAGTGTATCATCATCTTATTTTTCCCCTTACAGAGGGAATTTCTCCTATATGCCACCCCACCCCCCAAATTACCATAGCCATACCTGGGCTAAGAGTGAAAACATGCAGATTTAGTGCTTCTTAATATACATAGATAGACAGTCATATAACACAAGAGAGAGATTGATGGGAAGACGTTAACCAACCATTAACTGTTAAAGTCTATTAGAGAGTTTAGGAGGATTCGAAAGATGCCAATTCTCAAACCGTTCCATGTGTGTCCACCACAGAAAAGACAGTTTTGGGCTGGAAAAACTAGTTCTGTGCCAATGTCATGAACAAAGCATACTTTTAAAAGTGGCTTATTATGGAAATAATATACTTTAGGCGCAAACGAAATATAACGTTTTCGGTCTCTTAATCACAGGGGTGATGAGGCATTTCACCTGAACCTTGTTATTAATGTCTCTTAAATGTTTACATTTAATAATTATAACTGAAGAAATCAATTGTGAAATGAAACTATTCTTGTGTTGGTTTTTAGTTAGTGTACCTTTTGCAAGCTAACCACTGCATAGCATACTGTTAGCCAGTTAGCATGCTAGCTTAATTTGCATTAGCCTTATACATTTTAATACATATGTTGTTTTGTGGGGGGTGATCAGGCATTACAAATGGCTACCTCCATCTCCCAACTTAAACTCACCCAAACAATACATGAAGGCCAGAAAATCCTGGTCATAAAGAAAAAATATAGTCACTTTTTCTGTACTCCACACATTTTCAGTGATACAATCATTTACTGAGAACGAGAAAAATGTAATACTGTAGGAATATTCTTGTTGATGCACATCTTGGACATATTCATATAATTAATTTTCCTGTGAAGATATATGGTTAGTGAGTTTTAAAGAGATTCATCATTGAGCTTTTTTAAGTAACAGCAAAAAAACTATCTAGGAGAATGCATGTATGAATTACTACATAAGCCTGTGGTTAATGTTAAATCTTTCCTTGAGTGGTTAACCGCAAGAACCATTTTCATGGTGAGATGGGGTTTCTTTGACTTAAGTTTCATTCTACACAGCAGTTCCCAAGCCTTGGTTAACGAATATCTCTTTGGCAAGCCACTAATGTTGTGACACATGAAGTCTATGGAGGATAGTTTGGTACATTAAAGTAGTAGAGGAAAGAGTGGAGGTCCAGTTGGCCTCAAAAGCAGTCATGCAGTAAAGTGCCAGCTCCACAATTCCTGTGTAATTAAGGTAGAGATGGTTGGGTGATTCAATGGTAGTGGTTTTCAGTGAATTTTTTGAGCTGACAAAACGAAAGGAAGCTTAAATGAATGGATAAACCCAGGAAATGTTCTTAATACAGCACTTCTGTGATCCAATAACAGTGACATTTGACACCCAAATGTGTAATCTACCTCAAAGTGTCTGAAAGTAGCAAAGCAATCAGATTAGCTGTACACTAATTCTGGTCACAAAATGATCATGGCTCTGAAATGCAGATCTATCACAAGTCAAACAGTATGGAACAATGCTTTAAGCAGCAAGGCTTTATTTTAATAGTCTTCATTAGATGCGATTCAAGGAGTTTAGTCTTTATCCATGCACATTATTATTAGCCTATTATTATTATTAATAATATGTGCCCTCATAATCTTCTCTGATGATGCGTTTACTGGAGCAAGGGTGGGGCAACCTGTCACTCACAAGAGATCACAGCAAAGGCAAACCACAGTAAACCAAGGATCCAATCAAGTCCCGTCCTACATTTTTTTGTTGTTCGAGAAGCTGTTTCCCTTGGATATTTCTAATCCAGCATACCTGAAAGTTTCATACTTCCAGAAGGAACTTTGAACAAACTCTAAATTAACTTCATTTTGGCTTGATTTTGATGTCATATCAATTCAGTCTTCGATTTCGCTTGAAATATAATGTGGCTTTAATAATGAAATGTATGGGTATGGTATGGGAGGATTCAGAGTGAAATGAGCCAAGTTATGTTGTATTTCAAATGGTGATGACAGTTAAAGGCTGATTTTGATGAAAGAGAGTCTAGTAATGCCTATGATCCTTATTTAGGCCATTTCGTTTGTTCAGATAAAGCTTTGTGCCAATGAACAGATGTGTTCATGTGAATATTGTTTACCCAGCCCTTAACGCAAAATCAAACTTTGTTAGTAATCATTCAGATGCAGTCATTGGCATTGTAAGGGCTATATTCAGAAACAGCCGGCCTGATCTATCGTTCTCGCCGTCCTCTTTGTGGAGGTCCATCCCTTCATCCGTCTCTCCAGAGACTGGCTGTGACCACCGGGAGGCTTGTCAGTACGGTAAACAGGATTTATCAGCCAGATGACGCATGTAATTAGAGAGTAATTGGCACATCATCTGGACACGAGGAAAGATGATATATGCTCAGCAGAGATATGCAAAAACAGTTACAATGACCAACGAACACAGAGACAATGGTAACACTTTACAAAAAGGTCTCATTTTTTTTAGCCTTAGTTAATGTTCACTAACATGAACTAACAATGAGCAACATATGTTTACAGCATTTATTAACTGTTGTTAACATTGGTTAATAAAAATGTTCATGTTTATGTTAGTTGACATTAACCAAGAGAACAACTTTTGACCTTAAAACATGTTATGTAGTGCAGTCAAATCGATTAATCACGAATAATCTAATCTAACATAAAAGTTTGTTTACATAGTAATATAGACATATATACAGTATAATATATGTAAGGAATAATTGACTCCGGGTCGTTGAATTAGAATTAAAAAATAATGGACACCTGCTTCGCATCGTGGCCACATTACCACCTCGTGTGTGCATTATTTTTTTTTAAATTCAATGGCCCAGAGTCAATTATTCAGCTTATACTACGGTTACCACACCTCAAGACACTGTTCTGATGTTGTATTTCAAGACATTTGTCAGGTTTTTGTCCTTAAAACACTCTTGTGTGTGGGACAAATTTTTTACGCATCTCATCCCAAGCCTCCGTTGCTAATTACAAAACGTCATTTCAGAACTAATAACGGAGGCTTGATAGCAGACTAATACAGTTGATACAGTTATTAACGTAGTGAGAGAGAGAGAGAAAGAAAGAGAGAAAGAGAGTGAGAGAGAATAAGCATATGTGAATTAGCCTACCTGAGTCTTTGCATCTCTCACGGCAGCAGTGTCTCTACTAATAGCGAAACTATAAGTGTATCTACCTCAAGAACCGCACAGTTATTACCTCGTTGGTGATGAATGTCATGTAGCTTTTTAGTTGCTAAACTATTTACTGATTAATTCGTCAGAGCAGCGCTGACAAAACGTTTCTGTGCGAGTGTGTGTCCATACTATACAGTACGTGTGTACATTTGAAAGAGAGAGAGTGCGAGAGAGTAAGCGCATTCAGGACACAATAAAACATATTTTGTGGCAAAAACCATGACAATAATTTGCCTATTATTTACTATATTTATTTGATTGGTCTGTGTCGCTGTGGGTTTGATTCCTTTTGCGGTTGTAGGCTGTAGGACCTATTGAGATAACTGAAATCATTTGGTGATATGGAACTGTAATGCGGTCAAGACCTGCCTAGAACTACTTTAGCTGTGCGTTTCCCTGAAAATAATTGCACACGTTGGTCAACCAATCAGATTGGAGCATTCAACAGCCCCGTAGTATAAATACATTTAATAATATATTGTATATACAGGTGAAAAAGTGAAACTTGTATATTATATTCATTCATTACACACAGACTGATATATTTCAAATGTTTATTTCTTTTAATTTTGATGATTATAACTGACAACTAAGGAAAATCCCAAATTCAGTATCTCAGAAAATTAGAATATTACTTAAGACCAATACAAAGAAAGGATTTTTAGAAATCTTGGCCAACTGAAAAGTATGAACATGAAAAGTATGAGCATGTACAGCACTCAATACTTAGTTGGGGCTCCTTTTGTCTGAATTGCTGCAGCAACGCTGCGTGGCATGGAGTTGATCAGTCTGTGGCACTTCTCAGGTGTTATAAGAGCCCAGGTTGCTCTGATAGTGGCCTTCAGCTCTTCTGCATTGTTGGGTCTGGCATATCGCATCTTCCTCTTCACAATACCCCATAGATTTTCTATGGGGTTAAGGTCAGGCGAGTTTGCTGGCCAATTAAGAACAGGGATACTATGGTCCTTAAACCAGGTACTGGTAGCTTTGGCACTGTGTGCAGATGCCAAGTCCTGTTGGAAAATGAAATCTGCACCTCCATAAAGTTGGTCAGCAGCAGGAAGCATGAAGTGCTCTAAAACTTCCTGGTATACGGCTGCGTTGACCTTGGACCTCAGAGAACACAGTGGACCAACAGCAGATGACATGGCACCCCAAACCATCACTGACTGTGGAAACTTTACACTGGACCTCAAGCAACGTGGATTGTGTGCCTCTCCTCTCTTCCTCCAGACTCTGGGACCCTGATTTCCAAAGGAAATGCAAAATTTACTTTCATCAGAGAACATAACTTTGGACCACTCAGCAGCAGTCCAGTCCTTTTTGTCTTTAGCCCAGGTGAGACGTTTCTGACGCTGTCTGTTGTTCAAGAGTGGCTTGACACAAGGAATGCGACAGCTGAAACCCATGTCTTGCATACGTCTGTGCATAGTGGTTCTTGAAGCACTGACTCCAGCTGCAGTCCACTCTTTGTGAATCTCCCCCACATTTTTGAATGGGTTTTGTTTCACAATCCTCTCCAGGGTGCGGTTATCCCTATTGCTTGTACACTTTTTTCTACCACATCTTTTCCCTCCCTTTGCCTCTCTATTAATGCGCTTGGACACAGAGCTCTGTGAACAGCCAGCCTCTTTTGCAATGACCTTTTGTGTCTTGCCCTCCTTGTGCAAAGTGTCAATGGTCGTCTTTTGGACAACTGTCAAATCAGCAGTCTTCCCCATGATTGTGTAGCCTACAGAACTAGACTGAGAGACCATTTAAAGGCCTTTGCAGGTGTTTTGAGTTAATTAGCTGATTAGAGTGTGGCTCCAGGTGTCTTCAATATTGAACCTTTTCACAATATTCTAATTTTCTGAGATACTGAATTTGGGATTTTCCTTAGTTTTCAGTTATAATCATCAAAATTAAAAGAAATAAACATTTGAAATACATCAGTCTGTGTGTAATGAATGAATATAATATACAAGTTTCACTTTTTGAACGGAATCAGTGAAATAAATCAACTTTTTGATGATATTCTAATTATATGACCAGCACCTGTATATATATATATATATATATATATATATATATATATATATATATATATATACAAACACATATATTATGTAAACACAAACTTTTATGCTAGATTCAATTAATTACGATTAATCGATTTGACTAATATTATGATTAACTAAAGGTGAGGTCACATTACCGAAATCTTTCAGGCAAAAAAAGAAAAATTGTATATTG
Organism: Elopichthys bambusa; assembly: GCA_037101425.1. Classification (NCBI taxonomy): domain Eukaryota; kingdom Metazoa; phylum Chordata; class Actinopteri; order Cypriniformes; family Xenocyprididae; genus Elopichthys; species Elopichthys bambusa. The sequence continues at coordinate 41,869,611 of CM074432.1, read as the reverse complement.
TTAGTAGTTAAGCTATATGTATGAAGCACATTACCAGATTACTAACTGTACCTGATGTGAAATATGCATGTAAAAATTTGCACCCTCACGCAAAATTCTCTATTGCATGAATTGCCTGCAAAAATCCTTCTGAATAATGTAACTGCACCTTAAGATGTTATAGAAGTATTGTTCAGTGTTAGTACATTAACTAATGTAGTTAACTCATGTTAACAAACGAAACTTAAGTGGAGGTCAGAAATGCTTCAGATGGAGATGTTTTCAAGACATTTACAATAACTACCTTGGAAGGATTCAGCTAGCAACACCAAAGCAACCACTTAGCAACTGCATAGCAGCATCCTAAAAACCTTTCAAAACACTTTGGCAACCACATAGCATCGTAGCAGTGAGTTTTGCATGGCTGAGCACATTTTAGTTCCGAAAATGTGAAATCTAGTTTGGTTTGCTTGATGCAGTTCAAAGCTGATGGGTGTTCTGTGGTGGTAGAACTAATCGTTAAGCCCTCACTCCTTTGAAATGCAATAAGTAGTTCATCTTATAACTCATTCACTCGCTTATTACTCATTCACTTGCTCGCTCCCTGGCTCTGTCCCATTCCTTTAAGTCTTACATTTATTCATTTATTTACATACTAAGCTATTTATTTACTTTTCCCTCCACACTTGTGCACCTATTTACATACAAACTCACTTACAAAACAGTTTTATTCATTTATCTCTTCATCTATTTCCATTCTAATTCACTTATGTTCCTGGTCACTTACTTGTCTTCTAATTTGCGTACTAAATGACACTTTTCCTTGCAGTAACTCATTGGGTATTCTTAATTGCAGCTTAGTTATTTACCCACTTAGTTAGCCTCATCCCCTCGTGCCTCATGGCTTATACAACTCTTAAAACAATAGTTCATTAGACCAAACCTCAGATGGCCTCCAGTTGAGGGCAAGGGGTGCGACAGTGAATTTGCATATAAGAGTAGAGCCACAAGCGGTTCAATCAGTCTGTGAGCATGGTGTTAATCAGGGAAAACTGACTGTAGGGCACCAGTTTTACAGCCTTGGACAATTATAGTCATATTTGATTTTATAAGAAATAGGTGACAGTGTTGTGTTTTTTATTTATTTTATTTAAAAGCATCTGGGACAATGACATTTGAGTGTAAAAAGAAATAAATTTTCTTATATGAGTGTACACATTAGCTGTCTCGTTTTGAAGGCTGTGTCCTTTGGTGGTTGTATTTGTCAGCCGCATATACGTCATAAAGGATGTATTATATCAGAAAAGTAACCATTATAAAATTGACTGTTATTCCTAGTGAAGCAAAACATTTTTTGAATATAGTGGTGAATTTACTGAAATGAAGTAGCCTTAATTATTGTATATTTAGTATACATATACATATATATAATTTATTAGGAGTTTATTGAGGGAAAAGCCATAGTTAATAGGGAATACATGTTCCCTATTATGAATTATTCATAAATATCAAGCATTTGGACACGGAATCAGTGTGTTGCTGCTCAATAAATATTTCTTATTATCAATGTTGAAGACAGTTGTGCTGCAATATTTTTGTGGAAATCGTTTAACGCATTCAAAATATTTAAGGCAATTAAAACAGCATCCATTTTTTTTATGCCAAAATTATGCCAAAATGCCCTCTTTGTCGAGTATTCTCGTAAGCACGGTCTTAAATTAAGTTAACACAGTTAAATAAAGTCTTAAATGACTGTAAAGAGTTGTGAGGACATCAGATGTGTGTTAGTCAGATCTTAAAATGACAGTAGCCTAATAAATCTCCAGCTGTCTATCATTAATGTTAATCAGAGAACAAAAGACAAAGAGAAAATCACTCACTGCTCTTGACTGAATAACTTTTGTAGCTTTAATAGAGATTAATCTATATTTAATTTATAATTTATGCAGTGAAGACTGTGAAGTCAAAATGTCAAGGTGCATTCAAGTCATTGTATGCATGAATTGCATTCTTTAACATGTTTTTGACTGAAAAAATTATTTTCATGATTTGTTAACATTTTTTCCTTTTGTCTAATCAACTTCAATAATCAATGTTGTTGAGATAACATAATATTTTGAGTATCTGTTGATTAAACCAATCGCCTTCATTGTATTAACTCAAATTTTTAATTTCAATAAACTCAAAATTTTAAGTACTTTTAAGTTAAACCAACAATTCTTTTTTATAGTGTAGATACATGGAAAAAAGAAAATCAAATGCCACCTTATAGAAATACAACATCACTAGGATGACTTTTTTAGGTCTAAGCTACCAGGCCCTGTCCTATTCTCTCCAGGGAGACAAAATGTGAGTCCTGGATTAAACAAAACGTAGAAATACTCAGACAGTCTAAGGAAAAAAGGTAAAAAGTGTTCCTACTTCACTGAAGTCAAAGCAGCAAAGCCCGGACAACAAAACTCAGGGGTCTGAGGGCTGATTCTTCGAGGAGGGGGTCATCGTTGTGAGGTGCTGATAACCTATGATAGCGGCAGGGTAATTTGCACCGGGTTCCCCATCACAGCGGAGGTCTGGGGACGTGCTGGGGCGCAGGCCACGTAGCCGTGATGGTGCGGAAAATGGCTCACAGAGATAGGCCGGTTGTTTTTTTCATCACGTCAGTTTCATAGCCGTCGAAAGATAGATGGGGACCAGGGGGTTTGGGGATTAAGAGAAAAAGAATACTTAGTTTCAGGACCGCTTTCTTAACCTCGCAGTGTGTGTACGGCACAGTTGGGTGGGAAAATGAGAAGGCAGAAGATGATGGAGGCGAGGGGGGAAGGGAAAAGAAGGAATAATTCTTTACTCAGAGCCCATCAGTGGTTCAGTTTATGCGTGTGAGGGGAAAAGAGATAGCGAGTGCGTGAGTCAGTGCGAGAGAAACCTAGAAAAAAAAGTGTGTATGCATATGTGCTGGTTAGGGACAAACTAGGTCAGGGCTTCTTGATATTTACTGGAAGCATTGCCATGCAAAACATCCCATTTCACTTGTCCTTTATATTTCTCCGTATTTATTTTGCATTAGTATGTTAAACTGGCACGATAAATGCATTCCACCCTATCGATTCCAGACGAGGATCTCTAATTTAAAGGTGAAGTGAAAAGGAGCACATGAATCCTCCGGAAGGGACATTTTATCTCTTTGTCTGTGCATATGGAAACTGTGTCGTCATTCCTTGACAGCGTGGAAAAATAAATACCTTACACGAGGGCATTTTTCCTTGCTATTTTTAGCAGTCAGACGTTTGATATCTTTGGGAGAATCTGTCATGCTATGTTCCTCTTCAATGGCATTACAGACTCTCATGATCACCCCTACCTATGTCCAAAGTTTTCCCTTTCGCCATCTGTGAATCTGTGGTGTTTTTTTTTTTTTTTTAAGTAATACATTTTTTGACACTAAATTGCATGTTAATTGTGAATAAATGGAAATGTATATTTTAATTTATATTAAATGAGACTAGCTGAAGTTTTTTGACCCATTTAAAGGTATAGTTCACCCAAAAATGAAAATTACGGCATACCCTCAAGCCATCCAAGGTATATATGACTGGGGGGTTAATAAGGCCTTCTTGAGTTAAGAGATAGATTTTTATAAGAAAAATATCCATATTGTAAACTTTATAATCTAAAATAACTAGCTTCCAGCAGACCACCGTATGCATACTGCTTAAGTCGACTTGACCCACAAGAGTAACCCTTGACGTGATGTATGACACAGGATGTAGGAGTATCGTAAGCTTAGATGCCTGTCGCGATTTAACCCTTTCAAGCGTGAGTTTAAAAAAACTGCCCAGGTGTGCGTTTCCCAAAGCAAACTATGGTCACAAGTTCCGTCATTACCAACAGAGTTCAATGGGACTTACGACCATGGTTCACCAACGATGCTTTCGGGAAATGCACCCCAGAGTGAATTTTTTTAAAGCAACCGTCGTTTTAGAACGCTTGCCCTTAGTGTTTCCATGGCGACGCGCCATGTGTGTCACATACGCTGAACGCAGCTACAATAGCACTGTATGGCAGATGGATCGCTTTTATTTTGTTTTTCCTTTTTTATTTAAAATATTCACAAACTTGCTTACCATGTCATCAACTATCTGATATTCTGATATTCCGATATTTCTCAGATATGTGTAAGTTAGTGTGTTTTGTCATTTAAAAACCTTTATAAATGATCTTTATCTTGATCTATAACGCGAGATGGAAGCCGCCATCTCCCCCCCAAATAAATAAATGTACTTCTGATTAAAACATAATGATTTAAAATGCAATTTAAAGTAAAAATTAATAAACAGTCATGAAACTGTACACTTTTTAAGTACACCGAAGTGACTTAATTTTATTAATATTATCCATAGGTTTTTTTTTTTGTTTTTTTTAAAGATATACTTTCAAGATTTAAAGTACACTGCAAATGCACATTTAATACAATTAAGTTCAGTTCTTTTTTCACAGGGGATGTCTGTACTTTCTATCTGTATTGGAAAAGCTGCTTTTGAAAAATTCTTCAAAAATACTCTCAGGAAATTTGTTTTCACAGTTCACAGTTGTTTTCTGTTCATCAAAAAACAGCTACTACCATTTCCAGGCAAAGAAAGTGGAAAAATCACATTTTCCAGCTTCATGTATGATAGTGATGAAGGTGTTTGTTAGAACTTCTGGAAGAAAAGACTGTCAATAATATGTCATAAGCAAGTCCAGACAGAATCTGCAGATTTGTTACGGAATGAGGAATGCCAAATACATGGTATTCTACAGAATGGATTTAAATGTGTGAAACTGAGATTATATTTCACATTTCAGATTACCCAAGTAATTTCAACTAAATTCCATCTAAATTCTGTGGAGTTTAATGTGAGCTTAGTCATAAGCTATATATCCCAGTAGCAAACTGATACTATAGAATGACTTTTTTCTCTCTCTCACCATGTATTGCCTTCAAAAGTGGTGCGCTACAAAAATAATGATGGCACATTTTTAATAAGCCCACATGTGGAAGGCACTACTGCGTTTGTTTATTAATTCCTGCTGATTCCTATATGAACACTGTTAGGTTAATGAAACAGGTATTTTACGTAATTGGATTTTTATTACACCCCATAAGCATATAGATATTAGTTAACAACAAAAAAATGAAGCTCCCCATCCACCATCACAGGACATCATCAATGATTCCTTAAATAATTCATAATGCAGGATATTTATGGGATTTTTTTCCTCTCACTACACAGGATACTGTTATAATTCAGTGGATGTACCACTTACACACACACTCCTTTTGAAGTCGAAGGATCAAATAACCTCATTTCTCGTGAAAAGTTCAAGCAGAAAATGTACACTTTTAAAATGCTTTTACTGGTCACAATTAAATAAATAAAGATAAAGTCAGAGAGAGTTGATAGGAAGTCATCCCTATTCAAGAAATATAGTCGAAAGATTTGAACGCCTGTCATGTTGAAGCCTGAATCTAAAGTTAATCTCCTATTCAGGATACAGTCATTTTGAAATGAATAGTAAATGCGAAGCCAGCGAAAATATCTCCAGACCATACACTTGTTCTGATTCAGGGGATGGTGACAAGACAAAAAAAGGTGAATAAAAGAGCAATATGCAGATTTCGACCATCATGGGGCCACTTTCGTTACTAAACTCTTTTATGCTAATGCTGCCTAATTCATCCAGACGTCAGCAGGGTCCATACATATTCGTTGGGCCTTTGTGACTTCCATTGCTGACCGTCAGCTGATTTTTCAGGGCGAGAACTCAATCTGTATGTACAAAATGCATGTCATGAATGTTCATGAGGGGCGACATGTCATCCATATCAACAAAGTATTGTTCTTACACTCTTAAAAATAAAGGTTGTTTATTGGCATCTATGGTATACCTTCAACATCCATGGAACCTTTTCACTGCACAAAAGGTTCTTTATAGTGAAAAAGGGTTCTTCAGATTATTAAAATGTTCTTCAAACTAAGGTCCTGTTTACACCTGAGATTAAGATGGTTTTGGTCGATCAGATCACAAGTAGACGAGGGAGACACATACCCCTTTACACCTGGTGTTTTACTCCATCTCTTTTGTCCACTTTTAATCACTTCTGTCCTGATTTCTTCGAGGGGAGGGTCTATGGGCGGGTGAATGTATTTATTTATTTTTTTAGATCTTTTGATCTAAAATATGAAATATGCTCACGCAATTTACATATGAACACAACCAGACATGACAGAAAAACATACAGAGAGCATCAGCTTTTATTTCTGCTCTGATGGCTGCAAAACCACGGTGAATGCGATGAGAGCATGTTAGAAATCAGGAAGGGTGAGAGAACATTGTGATTGGTACATTTTTCGTCTTTAAACCAAATTTGGGTCTTCATCCGACAAAGTTTAAATCCCGTCTGGCTAGCGCTCTTCCCATAATGTTTATTTCATTAAGTCAGTAGGCGGAGAGTAGGTGGTCTTTTGTGGCTGTTCGCATGCATTTCGACCACATGAGTGTTTACACTACGAAGGCAGTCCGGACGAATGCATTTTTGACTACCTCTGGAAGAGACCAGCTTAAAAAGTTTTAGACCCCATTTACTCCTGTATTTAACGTCGTCCACTTGTAATCTGATGGACAAAAACACATCTTAATATCAGGTGTATGAGGGCCTAGGGGAAGAAAAAAAAAAGGGTTATTTTAAGAACTGTTGACTGAAAGGTTATTTGGGGAACCCAAAATATTTATTCTATGGCATTGCTGCGAAAACCCCCTTTTGGAACCATTATTTTTAAGAGTGTCGGAAAATGAACGAATGGCATGCGTGTGCACTGACATATTGCAAAGCAAGATTCTTTCCATTGAAACCTTTCAGTGCATATGAAGAGGCATGGTGTGGGTGCTCTGCATTGCATGGCCAGCAGAGCTTTACTGGGCATGCCAGTATACTTGGCATCACGTGGGAGCCAGCTGGCATCTCATTCTGTGCCAGTCTCTAAAAACCTGTTGGGAACCGAACTTTAACATATATGAGAGTAACCTGGCAGCTTTAAACCCTATTATAAAAAAAATACCAGCACCTTGAGTGGCTCTTCTATTAAGTGATCTTTGCCTTGTACAGTGTCTATAAACTGAGGCAATGAAAACAACCACATTAAGCCCTTCTGGGCTGGACACGGTGTTGCGCGTATAAAGCGATTGGCAATTAAAAGGACTGGGAAATGTGAGATGTGAGAGTGACAGAATGGATTGTAAGTTTAATACTCTGGATGCCTGAAAGTTCATTTAGCCTGTCATTAGATATTGCCATCATAAAGTTCAGCTCTTTTGCCTTCACTCTTTTCCATCTTGCATTTCTGTGCGAAGCATTGATAATCCTGTTGGACTGGGTTCAAAAGCGAACTCTCTGTTCCATATCTGAGCTCATTCAAACACCCAGGACAAGGAAATAATCGATAAACTAAACATCATTTCCATGCGTCATGCTTGCCTTGCAACCTATCAGCTGGATAGGTGTTGAAAAGGCAAGAAGTTTAGCCAAGATAGTTTCAGCTTTGAACATTGTTGGTTATTTATTCCCTTGTGAATAACAAGTGTGCTTAAATGTATTATTTGTGCACTTGTAGTGTACTTCAGATCTTAAAGGTATATTTTACTGTACTTTTACTATATTAATGAAATAAAAGGCCACTTAAGTGTACACTTTTTTTTAATGTTTTTATCTATTATCAAATACATATAAACAATTTAACTAGTCTTACACTCTTGTTCATGCTTATATTCACAGTACTAAACAACAACAGTCGCATTACTCAACGTCAACTAATTCTGTAATTTTTCAGTTCAAAGAGCATCCAGTACGACACAAACATCACATAAACCGTGCCCTCTTTTCTGTGACTGTATTTAGGCAGTTTTGCTATTTCTGGTTGGGGAAAGAGTACAGTGGCTGTATATGACTCATGAGCCAGTGAACACATTTTTTTTTTTTCCCCCATAACTGTGTAGCGATGAATCACACTAATTTCTGAGGCAAGTGGAGGATATTAGTGTATTATCATGGTATCACATTGGTGTGCTGTTTTTATAGTCATTTTGAATGGGACATGCAAACATAATTACTTAGCGAAGGCTCAGGGGAGATCGGGAAGGCAAAGAATAGTAGCAGCTATAGTCGCTGAATGAATTTGAATTATTCCTTTTTTCTCTATGACAAAAGAAGACATCCCCTCCGTTCCCTTCCTTCAAAACAGTGGTGTCTCCTAAAAGGTAAGTTACTTCCCTAAAAACTTCCATTTACATTGACCTATTTATGGCACTGTGTGAGAGGAGGACAATGGTTGGCTGGTATATCTGACAATTTTCAAGGCTACGTGCTGTAAAGGTTGCCTTAGTTGAAAGGCAACATTCCATCCTCTGCCCTTTTGCTAAGCCCACCTGTTGGAGCCATAAGTAGGTGTCAGGAGAGGGTACGTTCGGACCGGCCCCAGCATTTAGCACACTAGTGAGAATGTCACAATGAGCCCACAAGCAGTTGTTGCTTTATGACCATTGAGAGTCACATTGAATAATAGTGTTGGCAGGATGAATATGTAATAACGACAGCCTAGAGGTTTTAACGGGATGAGGCCCTGAAAGAGGTAATTAAGGTATCAACCAGGGAAAAGGAAAAAGACATTTAAGAGTCTGAGGAGGGAGTGAAACTGAACGATTGATGCCTTTGCGAATGGAAGTCTGAGAGTAGGAGTAATTTGTCTTGATATATTTGCAATGCTTCAAATATGTTCAGTTTGTGTGGGATAGTCAGTGTTATTTTAAGATGATGTTATAGTTTTTATTAATATATAATATATTTTATTAATATATTTTCATTTTTCACTTTAATTTTTGTTCAAGTTTTAGTCATTTTGTTTTTGTCAGTTTTATTTTTTTAATATACAGTACTGTGCAAAAGTCTTAGGCCACCATTAGATGTTGTTTTAGCAATGGTATAATGACCATGTATAATTATTTCTCAGTCTCGTTATTAGAATATAACCAGAAAATACAGGAAATTTGTGTGAATTATTAAAAAACAGAACCCCCCCTTACACTTGAGCAATAGGAGGAACCTGGCTCTCTTAAACCTAAATGGGATCAAGAAAACTTTCAAAATATGATGAGAAGTTTCTCAGATTTTCTTCTCTGAGAAAAAGGAAGAAATTGAGGGGCTTCATTTATAAAATCTTGTGCAGAAACCGTCCTAAAATTGATCTTACGATCATTTCTCAGATGTGCGTACGTGTGATTCATAGAATGAACGTACACACAGAAAACGAGTGTACGCCTCTCTTTCAGATGTGAATTTATGTCATTTACACATAAAAGATCAACAGTCATCGTCCAAATCTTTAGCGAGCTGCAAGAATAGCTTAGATTTCCAAAAACCTGCAGTAATCTGACAATGAAAAGTGTGTACATCTGCTCAGACCCTGACGTGGCTCTAAGCACTTTTCCACGTGAAAGATTGATTGTATAAATGTAAGTGTTGGCCTGGATTTAAACGTACGCAAGATCAAATCTCTTACTTTATAAATAAGGCCCCAGGAAGTCACACTAAATACTGATTACTGAATACTAAAGAAGTTTTGAGTACATATTTCCTGTTTTTTTTCTGTTTGTATCATAAAATAGACCAAAAAATAAATATGGATGGTCATTAAAACATTGCTAAAACAACAAAGCTAGCGGTGGCCTAAGACTTTTGCACATGCTGTATATGTCTATAGTTTTTATGAAGTTTGATTTCATTTTTAGTTATTTTAGTATCGTGGCAACTAGCAGAAATTAAATACGTTTAAGTTTTATATTATTTTATTTCATGTAATGAAAATGTGTTTTTTATCGTTTTAGTTTTACTGACCACCGTATGCCCTCGGTTTAAATGGCAGCTAAGTCAGAGGTGTGACTGCCAATGAGCCAACACAGGGTGATGCCACATCAGGAGACTGTGAGGCATGCTGTCCATTAAAAATAACCCTTGCTGTATAAAAAGCACAACATTAGATTCCAGATAGTGGACGGCTGCCCACTGTGAGATCAGACCACCGTCAGGTCACTGTCTAACTCTCACAGATAGCACTGCATCTGAACCCATTTATATCTGAAAACTCTGAGGGATGCTGATTCTGGGAAAATATGAGCAGCAGTTTGCATATTACTTTTATAGTGCATGAATCTGTCCATTCAGAGAGAACTAGAATTCCAGGAATATGTTCTCTCGTTCAAATCTAAGCTTACTGTCATAACATTTAGTAGCATTGCTGTTCACTCTATTATGTATCAAGGTAAAGTTGAATACACTTGTTTTTAGTTTGCATTCAGCTCTTTCTTTGGTTGGGTAAACACTCTAAACCAATGCTTAGAATAACAGACTGTCTGTTCAGTAAATGTGCTATACACACATATGCAATATTTTATAGAATATTTTTTCAGTCTAAAGTTCTTCGGTACCAGGTCCAATTTAAAACGTGATGTTTTGAGCGCTGTTGAGCGGATACGTAAACACCTCTGATTGGCCATTGCGCTCATCGGATATGTCTGTGATTGGATTCAATGATCAACGCTTCAAAAACATTGTAAATAGTCATCATATAGCATACATGAATTACCTGTAGCAGATCTATACAGGTGGAGCTGGGGAAGGTGGAGGGTTTCTGAAAGCGCGCTGCACTCCTACAGTAAATGCTAAATAAGTATTTGAAGGTTGAGCACGTGAGCTCATTGGCTACTGATACAGCAGGAAACAAATTAAGGACCTATTAGTCTGCACCATCTAGAGTTTCATGACAGAACTTTGTATTAATTTAAATGTATTATTTGCCTTTTATTTCTGAGTGCTAAGTTAATGCTTATTGCAATAGCCTAGCAACTGGCAAATGTCAAACTCTAATAAAATTAAGTTCCTCTTAAGCAGAATAGGCTATAATAGTGAGAATGTTCCAAATCGGTCACTTATGAGGTTCCATGACAGTTGGGATGCTGCCTTTGTTAGGGAGGGAGGCAGTTCACTGGGTTTTGGAACAGAGCTCATGTCTCCAGTCTGGCACCAAGCAAAAGGAAGCAATTTGGCACAGGTGGACACATTCTTCTCACTTTGCCTACGCAATGAGCTTCAAGATTCAGATCTTCTCTCATTTAGCCCTCAATGGTCTTTGTCTCCATTGTTAGGCCTTTGGAAAACAAGTCAGACCACTTGCAGTCAATTATCTGTTGAGGTGTTTGACCACCATCATTATAAGTGATCCCAGCAGCTCGGAGAAGGCTCAGAATGAGCTGGAAGTGAATTAACGCTGAACAAAACCCCCAATTCAGCAGAAGCCAAAGAAAGAAGTTTTAAATAAAAATTGGAGAGAAAGAACTGAAAAAAGAAGCGCCGACATTCACAGATAAAGCTGAATCCAGAGCCCTTTTCACTCTCTTTCTCTCCCTCTCATTCCTCCCTATCATATAGCCGGTGCTTTACTGTGCTGTAGCTGGAATTGCGAGTGTGGTGCTTCCAATACCTTTTTTGTAGCGAGGTTAATTACTGGCGAGGCTCGAGAAAATTACATTCTCAAAATAAAGTATTATGATTGGCTCTCCACTGGCTATTTTAAGTCGTGCATGCTTTTTCATGCAAGATTGCTAGGAAACCAGATTTGCGGACTTGTCCAATATCAAGTAACCTCATTTACAGTCCCTATTAAACGCATCATTCTGACATGCAAATTGCCTTACTTCCTATCCCCAAAACACCATTTCATGCCACGAAGATTAAGTTACTCCAGCAAATACAGCGTTTAACATGCTTATTTTACAAAAACCAGTCGAGGCTTTTGTGCCGAGCTTTTTTTGTTCTCACAGTGAATCATAGTGTATCGCTTTCACACAAATTAATCTTGAAACTTGACATTTCAAGGTGGAGTGGGACTTCTTTTATTAGCCTTAAGCAGCACTGCTAATTGTTAATGTCACAATATGGCTTCCTTGAACTTGTTTCTATAAAGCAAGACTCAGTCTGTCTTGGCAACATCCAAGAGAAGAAATATCTTGAAAAACAGGGATCTTTAAATGTCAAAACAGTCTATGTACTGTCCCTTTCACTTTCTGTCTTTTCTGACACACAAACACGCTGAAATATTCCACATGAGCAGCAAACGTCAGATGTTGTATGGTGCACTTCCAGTGCGATAGTCAAAAGCAATGAAAATATTCACACGCACATCATGATTCAGGGCATGAGCTTTGTAGGCGTAATGTTCTTAGCAGATACCGTACACATAAGCACAGCACATCACTCACAGTCCTTCATAAATAGGCATTACACACAACACGTTTTATATACACAACAGATTTAATATGCTTGAAGTGAAAGCATATTACTTACTTTTACATGAAATACAATTGATGGCCTGCGTGCACTGTATATGCACGACATCCCCTCCCCCAGCAAAAAAGAAAATGTCACATGCATGTATATTTTACATGAGTAATGATCTTGTGCTGGCAGGAGCTGTTTGTTTGTACAGTTTAGCCTGAGCATTGACTTGAAACTCTGACCTATGACACGATAAAGATTTGGATTCGATAGCACTGCACTTGGAACATCCGTCATATAATTCTGAGAGCTGGGCTTGCACGCAGAGAGATTAAAATGTTACACTGGTTTACAGGTTTTTCTAAATAACTTGCTTGGACCCGTCATGTGAAGCCTGCACATGAGTGGTTTTACAAGTGCAAGTGGAAATTTGTTAATGTACAAAGATTGATGAATCTGGGCATTACATTACAATCTAAATTTGAGCATAGTTTGAATTTTTGTGTCATTGACGAATAAGGTTTTTAAAAGTGTAAAAAAACATAATGGAGTTTAACCAAAATTTCGGTTTTACCAAATGACACACTTGGTTAGGCCGAATGACAATATTTTCAAACAATGCTAACAGGCTGATATCTAGCTAGCAAAAGGACAATCAAACATTTTATATTTAGTACAAGTTTTTAAAATATTACAACATTTTCCATGTTTTATAGTGGTTGTACTGAATGACCTGATGTTTCAGGACATGCGTATGAGCAAGTGAAAACATTAATTTTTCAAAAAAGTTAAGATAGAGTTATTTATTTTGCTTTATGACCATGTGGTCTTTTGCAGGTGTCTTAATGATTTCACATCCTGTCACATGATATTCACCGCATGACTTGATCCAAGATGGTCCCTTTATATTGGTTACTCCGAATGAAATTAATTTTTTCAGGACATTCTTTCTCATAACAAAGCAACGACTTCTACACATAATTTTAATGCCATGTTGATATATGATGTTATAAAATTATTCCATAATTAAAATAAAAATAAAAATACATTTATTACATTTTGAAGATACTTTAATATTGAATTGGCTGTATTGGCCTTTGGACGGTTAAACCAAATGACCTTTTGACACTTCAAAATCTTTAAAATACCTTTATATGTAGCAAAATATAATTAAAACCTTTTGGATTCAATAAAAGAAATCTAGTTGTATTACCTTACATACTTTGGATGTCATATCTTTGTTTTTTTATTATTATTAAGGCCTTTGGACAAAAAAAAAAAAAAAGATCTGTCACGTCATTGACCCTTTTAATGAAATCTCTACTTTAAATTCCAGAGCCCTTGTGAAAAATAAGTATCATACTTTAAAAAGAGTACTTATTACAAAATAATATATTTTAAAAGAGTACTTTAAAGTGTGAAGTTTTTTATACTTAACTGCAATTAAATGAAAATGTATTGTAGTTTAAACTTAGTTTACAGTTTTTTAGTATAAAATATATAGTTTTAACAACAACAACAACGATTAAAAATATTTTAGTAGTTGTTTAGTAGTTCTTCACAGCTTTTTATCATAGTATTTTTTGTGTATGTACTGTATGTACATGGTTGTTTTTGCAATAGTATGTGAAACTATCATGTTTCCAAAAAAATATATTAAAATTGAAATAAAGGGCTGGTTATATATATAGGCTCTAATACCTTACAGATTTTTGTTTATTGTGTTGTTGCAATGCAGCATTGGCTATTTGAAGAGAAAGGTTTGGCTATGCGAAGAAAAATCGGGAAAGATCTGATTTTCAGAGCCCAAGCCTAAGACCACCCTTAGACAATCCCCATTAGCTACTGTTTGACACTTGGGATCACACCCCGTCTTCTTTACCTCCTGGAGGGTGTCATGACCACACACCAGCTCAGACAGCCCTAATAATAGCCTCTAATGCTCTGGTTCCTGACTTTCAAACAAGCCTTTTCAGCCAAATAATTGGTGAGAAAAGTAACACCATGTTGAGACACCAACTTCTGTGTGGTTCGCAAGAACAAAGTTTCTTTCTCTTATATTTTAACGCTTTAACACTGCACTCCTAATTACTCATCAAAGCCATTTATTGGATCATTAAGGCTTAACTTGCAGTTAATCATTAGCTTTTGTTGTCAATTCCTTTTTACGATGGTGATGAAACACGATAATTATTTTCTAAACTAGCCTGTTAAATATAGTGAAAACTATAAATAGTATTTTTAGTAACTTCACATTTCAATCAACTGCACACATCTCAAACAAAGTAACACATTAACTTTTTAATCAGGAATTTGCTCCAAATATTTTCTAACCTCCACTACCAAGAATCAAACCAGCTTTCCATAAACATAGTTCTGGGAAATGTACTCCATGTCAGTAGCTTTTGCTTGAAATCTCGAGATATTCCAGTAGTTTAAATCACAACTATTTCTTTGTATTTAAAACTGTGGCATATGACAGACCTCTCAGAGTTCATCGAGCGAATGAGTACAATATGTTCAATCTCAGGTACAGTAGGTGTGACCAAAGTACTGGAGACTTTCTGCTATCACATTATGCAAGTCATTATTTAGTCACCCTCAACAAAAAAAGATATTTTGAAGAATGTTTCAACTGCTGTGTCTGTCTATACAATGAAACTCTGCGTACACTTTAAGAAAAGTACTAAAAAGTAGTGCACAATATAGTTTTAATAAAAAGGAATTTTTCAGATTGATCTTTTACAGATGTTTTACTGTATTTTGAATTAAACATTGCATTGTGTTGTGTTTTAGGGTTTTTGTTATTATTGTAGTTGTTATTATCTTTTGTGTGTGTGTATGTACAGTTGCAAGAAAAAGTATGTGAACCACTTGCAGAATCTGTGAAAATGTTAATAATTTGAACAAAATAAGGGAGATAATACAAAATGCATGTTATTTTTTATTTAGTACTGTCTTGAGTAAGATATTTTACATAAAAGATGTTTACATATAATCCACAAGACAAAAAAAAAAAAAAAAAAAAAAAAAAAAAAATAGCAGAATTCATGAAAATAACCCCATTCATAAGTATGTGAACCACTGATTCTTAATACTGTGTGTGGTTACCTGGATGATCTACGACAGTTTTTTTTTTTTTTTTTTGTGATGGTTCTTCATGAGTCTCTTGTTTGTCCTGAGCAGTTAAACTGAGCTCTGTTCTTCAGAAAAATCCTCCAGGTCCTGCAGATTCTTCAGTTTTCCAGCATTTTTTGCATATTTCAACCCTTTACAGCAGTGACTGAATGGTTTTGAGATCCGTCTTTTCACACTGAGGACAATTGAGGGACTCAAACACAACTATTAAAAAAGGTTCAAACATTCACTGATGCTCCAGGAAAAAAAAAAAGATGCATTAATAGATGGGGAATTTGAAGATCAAGGTAAACTGTATTTAATTTGTCTTCCGGGAAACATTCAAGTATCTTCTGTTGCTTCCGAAGAGTAGTACTAAATGAAGAAAAAAAAAAAAAAAAAAGATATTCAAGCGAAATAAGAAAAATGTGGACCTCCTCACACTGTTCAAAAGTTTTCACCCCCTGACTCTTAATGCATCGTGTTTCCTTCTGAAGCATCAGTGAATGTTTAAACCTTTTTTTAATAGTTGTGTTTGAGTCTCTCCGTTGTCCTCCATGTGAAAAGATGGATCTCAAAATCATTCAGTCACTGTTGTAAAGGGTTCAAATATGCAAAAGATGCTGGAAAAGTGTAGATTTTTTGGGACCTGGAGATTTTTTTCTGAAGAACAGAGCTCAGTTTAACTGCTCAGAATAAATGAAGAAGACTCATGAAGAACCATCACAAAAAAAAAAAAAAAAAAAAAAAAAAAGTTGTGGATCATCCAGGTAACCACAGTATTAAGAGTCAGTGGTTTTAATAAATTCAGCTATATATGTCTTATGGATTATATGTAAACATCTTTTTTTGTAAAATATCTTACTCAGGACAGTACTAAATAAAAAAAAAAATAACATGCATTTTATATGATCTCTTATTTTGTTAAAATTTTGCACATTTTCACAGTGTTACAATCTCACCGGTGTATTAAGCACACGAACGAGGAGATAGAGCTAATTGAGTCTTTACTAGAAAATCCGATAGGTGAATACAGGAACAGACAGGATCATACACCAGCACAAACACAAACGATACCAGACCACATAATCAACAGAAACAGGAACTTAAATACACTGATAATTGAACTCCAATGACGAACAGTTGTGATGAATGTGATTAGTGTCCATGGTAACAGATTGTGGCGGGAAACTAGAACAAAGGAACACGTGACAGATGATAACAACAAACTGAAAGTCCATGTGACTAACACACAGATTCTGCAAGTGGTTCACATACTTTTTCTTGCAACTGTATATATACTGTATGTGCATCATTGCTTTGGCAATATTGTATGTGAAACAATCATGCTTTGTTTTCAATAAAATACTTGAAAATACTTGGAAATGTCCATAAACTTAACGTATAATGTCCTGGCAGAAAATTACCAGTACCTTTTCCGTTTTTCTACGGATTTTCTTAGTCCAAAACAACATTGAATTGCAGTGACTTTTGTTGTGTGGACAAAAAGGGAAATCTTTCAAAATATCTTCTTCCTTTTGTGTGTGTGTGTGTGTGTGTGTGTGTGTGTGTGCCACAGAAGAAATACAATCATACAGGTTTGCAATGACATGAGTATAAGCTAAATGATGACAAATTTTTTTTGGGGTGAACTACCCCTTTAACTCTTGATTACTACTGTGAGTCTTTTTGGATAAAGATGG
This sequence comes from Elopichthys bambusa, assembly GCA_037101425.1. Taxonomy (NCBI): domain Eukaryota; kingdom Metazoa; phylum Chordata; class Actinopteri; order Cypriniformes; family Xenocyprididae; genus Elopichthys; species Elopichthys bambusa. Next base: position 41,852,451 of record CM074432.1, on the reverse strand, counting down.
TTTGCCAAATGCTATCTTGAATGGAAAGGACAATGCTGTATTGATTGTCAAAGCATCTATGGAACCTCACAGGCTATCACTGCTCAACACAAGGGCAGTTAATTAGCCAAATCTGCTACAAGTTGACCCTCAGAGAGCACTTGTAAAAAAAAAAAAAGGACAGCAGAGGAGGAAGTGTGTCCCTGTGCAGGACGCTGCTTTATGTGGTGGGGGAAGGTCAGCAATCTGTTTAGTAATCCAGTGTGGCTGCTCTTGATTGGCATGTGAATGGACTATCCTTTTATTGATAAAGTGGCAATAAGTTAACACAATAGTGAGGCTAGAGTCAATACACACAACAAATGTCACACAGAGTCAGATAATCACAAGGTGCCACAGAGGAAGGAATGGGTTAGAATGTGCATAAGCCTTCAAACTTAATAAAATCACTCCTTTTGATTTACTTAGGGATCGTTCACGTAGGGCGTGTTCTTGGGTCAGCACTGATCATTTTTATTATGCAAACATGCTAGATGGATGTCTTCGACTGTTGCAACATGTTTCACTGTTTCTTTTCAGCGCCTTGTGTCATGAACACAACCATTTTAATATGTGTCAAACTTAAAAACCACAAAACATTCAAAAAAGCATCTCAAGATGCATTTTGTTAGTTTCATTGTGCTTCAATTTTATTACATGCAGCCTTAGTTAGTGAATTTGTGAATCTTTCTGAACATATTCCAGGTTCCATTTCACCCCATAATTAAGAAAAAAAAGGGGGGAAAAGGTCCCTATATATATATATATATATATATATATATATGTGTGTGTGTGTGTGTGTGTGTGTGTCTGTGTGTGTGTGTGTGTGTGTGTGTGTGTACTTTGAAAAATGCTGGGTTGGGTTAAATATGGACAAACCCAGCAATTGGGTTAAATGTTTGTCCAACCTGCTGGGTAGTTTTATTAATAATTTTTAACTATTGATTAAAAAAATTACTATATGGCTGGCTTAAAATGAACCCAAAATAGGTTGGAAATTAAAAATCAGACACACAATTATGTGAGCATTTATTTATTAAACTTATTAATAAGTGTTAATTTATTAAACATATTAATACATTTCCACCTTATTTTGGGTTAATTTTAAGTGAGCAATATAGTAATTTTTAAACAATAGTTGAGTTAAATAAAACTACCCATTTTTAACCCAACTTGGGTTATTTTTAACCCAGAATTTTTTTGAATGTTTATACAGTATATATATAGTTACATTATTTACATGCTATATCCACCCCCTTCCCCCAAATTCGAAATTACCATAATGTGTATGTTTAACCCCTCTGGTTATACTCACACCGCTCTGAGCAGGATTCGAACTGACGTTTCTGGCATGGGAGAAGGGTGCTAACAAGGACGGTAAGACAATAGACTCTAGCGCACCTCTTGAGGTCAGGGGAGTGAGGATTTTCTTGCACAGCTCTTTACTAGACTCCATTACACTCACCCCCCTAAACCTCACTCCCATCCGTGTTACGGCACCAATGTAACCCCTCCGGTTCTACTCGCACCGCTCCGAGTGGGATTCAAACCGGTGTTTCCGGCATGGGAGGCGGCCGCACAAACAAAGATGCTAAAGACCACATTCTCTTGCGTTCACACCTCTTGAAGCCAGGGGAGTAAGGTTTACTTTCTTAGCTCTTTACTAGCTGGTCTCCGTTACACTCATCCCCCTAAACCTCACTCCTATCCGGGTCACGGCACCAATGGAACACTTCTGGTTCTACACGCACCGCTCCAAGTGGGATTCAAACCAGCGTTTCCTGCATGGAAGGTGTCCGCATTAACAAAGATGCTAAAGACCACATTCTCTAGCGTCAGCCACACATCTTGAAGCCAGGGGAGTGAGGTTTACTTGCTCAACTCTTTACTAGCCGGCCTCCGTTACACTCATCCCCCTAAACCTCACTCCTATCTGGGTCACGGCACCAATGTAACCCCTACGGTTCTACACGCACCGCTCAGAGTGGGATTCAAATCTGTGTTTCTGGCATGGGAGGCAGCTGCACTAACAATGACGCTAAAGACCACATTCTCTAGCTTCAGTCACACCTCTTAAAGCCAGGGAAATAAGGTTTACTTGCACAGCTCATTACTAGCTGGCCTCCATTACATATTCAGCCCTATAAACAATTCTTATCAGACTCTTGATGAAACACATTTTCCACTATATATTTACTATATTAGTAATACTAGTGTACTAAAAATACACTATTCTGCTGATATCTCATTAGCTGAGTGTTGTAATGTTGGAATACTACCTTCTAAATATAACATGGCTTAAATGTTTGATGTTCATTGACTGCACTGATAGCACTGCATGATGTCAGTAGCAGAAGAACTGTCTAGATATCATGGCATTAATATTTTGGTTTTAATATCATAAATCACAAAATGCAAAAAAATATTGAGAAGCTGTTGGAAGGGATTTGCTAGCAGACCCGTCCTCCACTCTTAATCACTACAGCTTATCTAAATCTTTTAATTCACTGAAAGGAAGATGATGGCACATACTTTTAGAGTAGTTTAATCAAAAACATCTTGTGTAGGAGAGACACACAGAAGCAATATAAAGGGTGGGCTAAACATTTGCTTTCTGTGTGTGAGTCAAATGAAACCTCATATCAAAATCCCTTTCATTGCCAGGTGCATCAGCATGCATTTGGAGCTGGCTTTGATATTGGATATGCCTGTTGTCTTAGTGGATGTTAAGGTAGCCAAAATAAAGAAATCAGACTTTTTATTTGTTTGCTTGTTAAAAAGATTAGGCACAGGATCCACAGAGCCATGTAAGACTATAAACATACATGTGACAAATTTGTTCCCCTCCTCATGCTTCTCTAAAGTGCCCCAAAATGCCCCCCCCCCCCCAGCTTCCCCACGATAAGCTTCATCAAAGCCCCAGATATAATTTCACATCCACTCCGTTCAAGTGCTATGCAGCAGCTAAAAGCCCATTTCTCTTCCAGTTCCTTCAGCCTTTTTTAAAGCAGTGCTGCCAAATGTTTCAAACATTGGACACTGTGTAACAGTGGGCCACAGTGGAGAGGTTCTGTCCTCAAGACTTGGTATTAACATGTTTTGAGCACCTTTAGTTGTTGACAGCACTGCAGGACGCCAACAGCTGAAAACACCCAGACACACAGTGCACATTTGCTCTGCAGAATAGATCTTTCTGGACATTCAACCCTATAAAGCCTCACATTTGATACAAATTTCAAAGGCCTCTAAGGCCCTGTTTAGACCTGGCATTAAGATGCGTTTTGGTCGATCGGATCACAAGCAGATGATCGGATCACAAGCAGATGAGGGAGACATTTACACCTGGTGTTTTAATCTGTCTCTTTTGTCCACTTTCAACCACTTCTCTCCTGATATCTTCAAGGGGAGGATCTATGGGTGGGTAAATGTATGGGTTTTTTTTAGATCTTCCGATCTAATGGATAAAATAAGCTTGCACAATTTACATATGAACACGCCCGGAGACAGCGGAAAACCACGGAGAGCATCAGCTTTCATTTCTGCTCTGATAGCCGCAAGACCACGCCAAAAGCGAGTGCGTGTTAGAAATTAGGAATGGTGAGGGAACATTGTGCTTGGTATGTTTTTTGTCTTCAAACCAAACTTGTGTCTTCAGCCGACAAAGTTTAAATCCCGTCTGGCTAGCGCTCTTCCCATAATGTTTACACGTTAGTTAGTAGGCAGAGAGTAGGTGGTCTTTTGTGGCTGTTCGAATACATGAGCGTTTATATTATGAAAGCAATCCGGTCGAATGCGTTTTCGAATACCTCTAGAAGTGGTCCCAAGTGAACAAGGTCAAAATGTTTACACCCCGTTTACACCTGTATTTAGCGTTGTCTACTTGTGATCTGATGGACCAAAACTTTTTAAGTCATAATTTTGACTTTTTATGTCATAATTTTGACATATCAGGCTTTTGAAGAACATTTATTTGTTAATCTCTCAGAATTGCATATTTTTGTTCAGTTTGGGCCTGTCTCTTCCTTGAGTATGAGCTCCATATTCTCCTATATCATACTATGTGAACCATGACAGCCTAATATATCAAAAACACATATGCAAACTTTTTATTTTATTTTAGATTTTTGTAATATTTTGTCAATAAAAATTAAAGGTTCAATAAACTGTTCCATTTAAAAATATATATATTTTTTTTGGTCTCATTTCATATGTCAGGCATTCAAGACTGAACTATGGGCAGAAGGTATTCACGGTATTCATATTTAAAGATATATGCTTAAGATGTTTACAACACAATATTAGCAGTAAAGCTCCTTTGGCTTGATTTTCCAATTGGCTTGGTTCTAATAAGGAAACAGTGCGGTGTGAATTACTAATTACACAGAGTGTAAAGTATGTTAAGGGAAGTCCAGCTCTCTCACACTCACACATACACATGTTGGGATGTTAAAAGATCAGAGGCCATTGACCTGTGACAGATTCCATGACCCCCATGTTTTGCTCTGATCGCTTCAGCTGTTGTGTCATAAAGATGCGGTTCATGTGTTAGCTGATGTGTTGTCTTTTTACTCACTAGCATTTAACAGTGTAGGATAGTTTTTCAAGGCCACTTTGAATTTTAAGCCACCCTCAATCCACTCATACTCAACTTTTAATTGCAAGGATTTCATTTAGCCTTTGGTAACAGTATACATTCAATGTAAAGTTATAATTAAAAAGGTTTAAGCTGTTAGTCACCAGTCATCATGAATGTTCAAGAATCTATCTATCTATCTATCTATCTATCTATCTATCTATCTATCTATCTATCTATCTATCTATCATCATATTATTCAATTGGCAAAGACACACATATTATCATTATTAATTTATTTATTAAGAGGATGCTCTCTAAATCCACTTTTGAGAACAACCTCCAACTCTAAAATCTGCAGACAAAAGAAATTCAAACTGGACAGAGGAAAGCTTTTAGGAGATGTGGCATGCCTTGGGAATTTGGATGACCACAATAAGCAAAAAGCCTGTGTGATGTGCAAGACTGGACAGGTGCCATTACAGAGAGTGCACAGATATCACACGAACAAGTCACGTATTAGAGCTCTTGATTGCTGGAAAACAAATGCTGATACTTAAAAGATTATTGTTGTATGATGTTTTTTATTGGACCAAGCATGCAAATTTTTGTATGGACACTTTTCTTTGGTAAATGTTGCAGAAATGTGTCTGTATACATTTATCACAGGGGAGTATTGTACTTCAAACAGTTTACAAGCAAGACCTCACAAACCTCAAAAGCACCGCAAATGTACAGACAAAACACAGGCACTACCGCAAAAAACGCAGACGCAAACAACTCTGCTCCATCTGGGAGCGAGGAGAGCGCTGGACAGAGGCTAAATCTGTGAAGCAAAAAAAAAAAAAAAACCCTCTAATCCCCAGTTTGCTGAAACTTCGGAAATCCTAGAAATAGATTAGGAGCTGGGGCAGCCAGCTTTAATAAGGCAGCCCGTTTTTCTCGAAAAGTCATGAACCAGCACTTGTGTAATGTGCAAGGCCACCAGCTCCTGCAATTATCATTTCCCTTATAGAACAATGATTCAATAAACACTAATTTGGTGTGTTGTTGACATGCCGACAGCAGGGCCCATGGAAAGATGAGGGCTCTATTTAAAACGGCACGCATCAAAGTCTAGTAACACCCCCATCACTGTGCTCGTAATCGAATGAGTCTTGATGATATCGACAACTTTATGTAAAGTAACAGTTCAATGCTCTGTAGGCTCAGGACCGCACCATGACAGCATCATTTAACATGATAATAGGGGTGATCTCAACCCAGCAGATCAGTCATTATGGGCTTCCTCCTCCTTCTCAATATATATATTATATAATATAAATATATATAATATATAAATCTCAGTACTTTAATGTAGTAGACAATGGCCTTGCTTAGATTATGCCAGGTTTAGGCCTTAGTTCAATCAGGGCTGGTGTGCATCTTGAGACAAAACAATGGCACTGACATATTTTAAGATATTTCAGTGCAAGCTGATTTCAGTTAAGACAGATTAAACATGCATTTTAGTCTAGGACTAGCTTAAGCCTTGTCTGTGAAACTGGAGGAATATGTTTAAAGGGATAGATAACCCAAAAATGCAAATTCTGTCATCAAGTACTCGTTCCAAACCCGTATCACTTTCTTTCTTCTGTGGATCATAAAGAATATATTTTGAAAAATGCCAGTGTTTTTATTTTCCCTAATGAAAAAGTACACTTTAGCATACTTATAAAAATAGCGCTTATTACGGAAATAAGGACTACTTTAAAAATATATATTTAAGTGCAAACTGAATGTAATGTTTTTGGACACTTAACTATGTGTTAATTGCAATTAAATGAAAATGTATTATAGTTTAATTTATATTAACCCTTTAGAACCTAAAGCTAAAATACATATTATGTTTTTTTTTTATTATTATTATTATTATAAAATTCTCAAACAATGTGCTATCTTTAAGTGCAAGGTGTCATTTTTTTTTTCAGATGAAAGATGAAAATAAACTAATAAAATTATAATTTGAAAGTTAATCAGGTTCAGTGTTGCTCAGGTTCAGCAAGAAAAAAAAACAAAAAAAAAAACACATTTTGAATGTCTTTAATATATCTTTCATGTCCCACATAATATCCACTATCCCTTTAAGTTTATTTCTTAAATATATCTTTCCATATATTTAAACAATCTGTAATGACGGTAGCCACACTTTTCATAAGCCCCTGATTTCAAACAATGGCATAGCTACATATACATTCTACAGTATAACATATTTTTTTACAGAGTTTGAGACAAATCCCCAGTCTCTTTTTGACAAGCAGTTCCTCTTTAGGGATTTACATCTTCATCTTAATTGAAGAGGATAATGGTTTCACTGATAACAGCATCAACCACGCCACCTCTCCTTATCAGTTCAATCCGCGGATTTGTGCCACCTTATAATAATCCTGAGCAAATTAATTATCCTGATCTATTCCAGTCAAGAATGTTGGCGAAGTGGACATGTCCTTCTTCTATAATTGTTGTGTCAGAATGACAAATATGTTTAGGGTGGGGGAGGTTGTCCAGTGATCAGTGAGGACAACTGTTTACTCTTAAGTTGGGTGAAGTATTGTTAAGACTTATAGATCTGACATGTGCCAAAAGATCATGAAGAAGTATAAGGCTGTAAATATATAAAAAGTCATTTGCAATCCATTTTACTGGACCTGAATTGATTAGTTCTCAAAAAGTGGGCATTATCAACTAGAATAGAGCCAGGTGGTGGAAGGGGAGGAGTTGAAAAATAAGGGGCCTCGATGACATCATCTGAAAGGAAAATCGTTTCAGAGGTGGAGCAAGTTATTACATTTTGATGAAAGATTTTCATTTCTTTAAATTAATATGCATTTAAGAACTGTACATAGTACACTCTGAAAATGCTGGGTTAAAAACAACCCAAGATGGGTTAAAAATGGACAGTTTTATTTAACTCCACTATTGTTTAGAAATTACTGTATTGCTTGCTTAAAATTAACCCAAAATATTTTGGAAATTAACATTTATTAATAAGTTTAATGAATAATAATTAAACAATAACCATTTATTAAATTGCTTATTAATAAATGTTCACCTTTTGACTGTTATTGTTGCCTCTAGTAATTATGTGTCTGATTTTTTTTTTTATTTCCAACCTATTTTGGGTTCTTTTTCAGCCAGCCATAAAGTAATTTTTAAACAATAGTTGGGTTAAAAACGTTTAGCCCAACCGCTGGGTTTGTCCATTTTCAACCCAACTTGGGTTGTTTTTAACCCAGAGTGTAAGATCAGGAATATGTAATAAGAATGTAAACATTGGCAGTTTTAAATATGTATACTCCGGCTGGTGACTATTTATAATCATCCATCATGCAAATGTTTGTGCATGTCAGCAATATTTATGTAATTTTGTAACACTGATATTGCACTTGTTTGCTTAAGTTTTACAGGAATAATCAGAAAATTACACGTTGTGCTCTACAGCACAAGTTCAGGTTGGGAAAAGCTGACAATATCTGACAACCGAAGCAGTAAACAATCCCATCCCCCTCTCTGTTTTTGTCTTTGTCATTATCGCTTTCCTTAAGATAGGATAACATGCTTTGAAAGGTATCTGTGCTTTCACACGCAGGCTCATAGAGATGCTGGGGCCAGCTGTCCTTATCATGGCACCATACCTTCTGTCCATCTCTAGCCAGAGAGAGAGAGAGAGAGAGAGAGAGAGAGAGAGAGAAAGAGATTGCTGGCCAGCTGGAGGATTGCCTAAAAATGCTTTTTTTGCTTCCAAAGTGAACAAGGGTTTAAAGGTGGCACACAGCAACAGACCGGTGGCTATAAAGAAAAGAAAGGGAAGGGGAGGGGAGGAGGGACCATTAACAAAATGACTGGAAGGTGTACAGTCATGTGTACATTAACTTTATACTAGGGATGCACTGATACCATTTTTTAAGGACAGAGTACGAGTACCGATACATTTTCTAGTACTCGCCGATATCAATACTGATGCCTATACATTTAATAATTTCTCTCTCTTTTATTTATTTATTTATTTATGATGTTGCAGTTTTCCAAGCACAACACAGTGAGACTAATGAATGTAGGACAGCTTCTTTATTATTACTCTAATGAAAAAAATAATAATTTTTATGTGCTTGTCACAAACTTAAAGAACAAAAATTTCAGTGTCCAATAACCTTCAAAGGGCATAATTACCAATATACACTGAACAAAATTATAAATGCAACACTTTTGTTTTTGCTCCCATTTTTCATGAGCTGAACTGAGACTTTTTCTATGTACACAAAAGACCTATTTCTCTCAAATATTGTTCACAAATCTGTCTAAATCTGTGTTAGTGAGCACTTCTCCATTGGCGAGATAACTTGCGATATCTGTGGCATTGAGCTGTGTGATAAAACTGCACATTTTAGAGTGGCCTTTTATTGTGGCCAGCCTAAGGCACACCTGTGCAGTAATCATGCGGTCTAATCAGCATCTTAATATGCCACACCTGTGAGGTGGATGGATTATCTCGGCAATGGAGAAGTGCTCACTAACACAGATTTAGACAATATTCGAGAGAAATATTCGAGAACAATATTCGAGAGAAATAGGCCTTTTGTGTACATAGAAAAAGTCTTAGATCTTTGATTTCAGCTCATGAAAAATGGGGGCAAAAACAAAAGTGTTGCATTCATAATTTTGTTCAGTGTATATAATTGTTGTTATATAAAAAGAAATTTACAAACAAATATGGCCATTCAGGCACAAGGAGAACTGATCATGCGTTGTCTGAGAGAGAGAGAGAGAGAGAGAGAGAGCGAGAGCGCTGTGGTCTGCGTCGTTTAGCGCAATTCTGCCTATCCCGCCTTCACTAATCGATAACAAATGACTGAAAGCATGCAGTTCACAATGTGTGGGTTGTCATCATTAATTTTGAAGTATTTCCACACCCCTGAGACATTGTTTCTGCTGCTGCCGCCGGTGTCTCTCTACACGGAAAATTCTGTCAGTTACATCACGTGAGGTATCGGTCTTTGGTATCTGGGGTACGAGTACGAGTACAAGTACATGAGCTTAAACATAAAATTTCTTAAGAGCAATTTTTGAAGGGGACACAAATAATACAGCCAAAATTTTAATAAAATTATACTTATAACGAAATGTAACGTTACACAGAAGCACTCAGATGGGGGGAGGGGTTCCCCCCCCCCCCCCCCCCCCACACACACACCCACCCGCAACTCTAATCTGAATTTAAGTCCTTAAATTATTGAATTACTATGAGTAAAATGGGTAATATTTGAAAGGTATTTTAACATTCAATACGCCTACATTGCAACATTGCAATTTATTACATATTTTTGTTTACACATGGTTAAAATGTTTATTTGTAGTGGTAACCATGGAAATATACAAATACTACAGGCTTAGCTGAACTATGGTCACTGTATTAATGGTTCAGTTTCATAAGGGACTGCCAGTGACAGGCTGTTGCACCCATAAAATGCAGACTTTGCATTCTGACAGTGTAGTTACAGAACAGAACATCAATACGAACTTTTAATGTTCAATTTAAATAAATGTAATTGCAAAAACTATGTAGGCTACTATTTCATTTTGTTGTTTGTGAAATAACTCAAACATATTATGTTGTACTGTCTTCTGTTAAGCACTGTTCAGGGCTGTGTTTCCCAAAAGCATCAATGGTTTCTTACAATATTAAACGCATGCAGCCGTTTGAATGTAGTGTCGGTATTGGTTCTGACTTGCAGCATTTGCGTGTGTTCAGATGAGCAGGAAAATAGTTCTACTACACAATTATTCGCTAACATAAGTTATTTGTCCAATTCAATGCATATTGTATGCATTAAATTTATTGCTAATTAAACAAAATCACTGGTAAAAAAAACACACCGTAGTATCGATATTTGTATTTGAGTATCGATACTTTCCATACTCAACGTCAGTATCGATGTATCGATACTTCGTATCGATATACCCATCCCTACATAGACATGCTATAAAACCCACACACTATAATGAGAGTATGGTGTACTTTTCCACTGAGCACTGCTATTTTCCATTCACTGGTTTTGTATTGAGTTTCCTCTAGTGAGGAAAAGGGGGGACTGAATAGACAGACTGAGCAAAAGTGTGATAGAGGAACAAATGTGTTCTTCCACTCACTCTGTGTGCATACTATGAATCAAAAGATCGCACGTGTCCTAACCAGGCACTTGTTGTGAACTTCAAAACTTAAAAGTATAGTTTTAAAAATTTTACTTGCAGATAATATAATGTTATTGAAATAAGTGGCTTAGTATACTTGCTTAAATGTTTTGTTAACAGACTTAAGCACACATTTAAAAGGTGCACTTACTAATAATGGCAAATTAAAAGTGTACATTTTAAATCATAATTTTTAATAACCTTTTGTTATGCTTTAAAGTATACTTTTGACTTGTTGACTAACATACTAAAGCATATGTAAAGTATTGGATTATAATATTAACTGAAGTGTGTTTGATATTACTTTTAATATATTAACTGCTTTTAATATATGTGTAGTGTAACATATTTGAAGTTAATTTTTTTTAAATATACTAAATTGCAACTTTTTTAATTAAAAAATGTAATTACAAATATATGTAAAACACTACATACAAGTTTAAATATAAATGACATTAAAATATATTTTAGGTAATCATAAATGCTTGTCAGTACATTTAGCAGTTCACTTTAATCATATTTCAAAGACAATAGAGGTAATTATAAAATAGGCTAACATATAAAAATGTAATTAAGTCCTACTTCAATGGGTCAAAAAAGCACCATAAAGTTCAGCCATTTGCATATAAATTATTATTTGCATATACATTTAAACTATAATACATTTTCATATAACTGCAAATAATATGAAATTGAGTGACCCTTACATTCAGTTTGCATTTAAAAATATTCTTTTAAAGCATATTATTTCCATAACAAGTAGGCTACTCTTTTTAAAAGTATGCTAATGTGTACTTCTTATTTTACAAGGGTGGGATTTTGAATCAAATAGAGTTCTGTCACAACAACTCTCAGAGTGTTTGGCATGGTAGTAGATAAGACAATGTTGATATGTTTGGTCTTGGAGGAATAGATCTGCTACACTGCTACTGCTGCTGCTGCAGAGCAAGTACGGGACTTGCTACTGCCAATACATACACGACACGCTGCTATGAGCAAGTAAGACATGCTGCTGCTGCTGTACAATATAGCATACATGAATTACCTGTAGCAGATCTATACAGGTGGAGCTGGGGAAGGTGGAGGGTTTCTGTAAGTGCACTGCACTGCTAAAGCAAATGCTACCCAAGTATTTGGAGGTTGAGCACGCAAGCTGGCTACTGATACAGCAGGAACCAATCAGCTGTGCCCTATAGATAACAATGCGATTACGAGCAGGTTGAGTTAAAGGACCTATTAGCCTGCGCCATCTAGAGTTTCATGACAGAACTTTGTATTTCTGTATGTACAGAGCTACCAAGTGCGATGGAAATACAAATCTAGTGACCATAAAAATGTCCTGTTGTTTGCTGTAGATGTGACTGGTAAGGACAAAAAGGTTTACAGGGAAGAGAAGAGGCTTTTATCACTTTTTATTGTGTTGTGTCTGTTTAGTACATGGTGGCAAAGTCTTGGCAATCCTAATCAAACGAGTTTTAAAAATAAATTAATATGCCACATGTTTCCAACTCTTTGAAAGGTGGCCTTGTAAAGAGAGCATAAAGACTGAATGAGGTTATGCCAAGACTCATAAATGCATGTTACCCATGGTTGTTGTCATTGCAGTGTAAGCTTAATGACCATCTTTAATTGGGTAAGTCGTGCCAATATCAGTGTTGAGTGCCAATAGATGTACCATTGACTCTCTGAGATAATAAAGCAAAGGTTGATTCCACACGTCACTAATTCATTACTTTGTGGCCTTTGGCTTTTTAAACAGCATGTTCCCTCACAGACTGACCCCTAGCACACTTTTATCCCACTCCATTTGTGATGTCACATGTGGCGCCCAACGGAGGGTATAGGGTGTCATTTGGAACACATCCAAGGATGAACAGCGAGCAGTCACGAGGCTGAGTGGCACATAGCTTTGCTGCGGCTGCCCACTGTGCGACCTGACAACCTAAGCCTTGCTTCCATTACGTTAGTGGTTAGTGTAAGTAGTGTAGCACTTCAGCTCATGTGCTCATGTACTACTCTCCGCTCTCATCTGGTATCTTAACAAAACTAAAGTGGCCATAGATAGCCTTCTATTTCACTGATTATGCTAGCTGTTTGGATTCAGGCTTCCTGCCGTGTCCTCCAGGACTTGCTCTGTGTAAAGGAGGTAACTAAAGCATCTTCAACAATAGAAGCCTGGGGAATGGGGCTATCAACCGAATGGAAACTATAATAACGTTGTTTCAAAGTGTTTGGTCCATTTGTCGTGTTTGTTTTATGTGTAAGTGTTGGCAGAATGCAGTGAACAGCGTCGTACATTTCACTTGAAAATAAGGAAATACACCCTTCCCTGTAAAAAAGAAAGTACACAGACTATATTTTAAACTATAGAGGGTAACAGATATTGAGGTTTAAAAAACTGGTATGTTGTAGTCAACCTTGAACACTAAGTTGTTCCAAAATCTTCAAGAACTTCACACACAGTCACAGGTGGATGCAATATGTGTTGCTGCATGAACTGATTAGTTGAACAGGAGGAGTTTATTTAAACCTGTCCTAAACTTCAATTTCCACTGAGGTATATCAGAAATTGCAGGTCACATTTAGTTAGCCTGAATGTTATAAGTGGAATGTTATGAATATTTGTGTTAAACTAGAGTCCTGCAGTCATGACGTATTTTTGTAGGCCAACCCAGAATTTAGCATCACCCTGGTTCCCTCGACAAAAACGCAATGGTTTTTTCAATTGGCTTTTGGATTATTGCAAAAAATAAGCTCTGTGGCCAACAAAAGTTTTATTCTGACTTTATTTATCATGCTAATCTTCACAAGCTAACACAACTATTATGCATTTTGAAGCCTAAATATAATTTCCAAAAGTAAAAAGCTAAACATATACACTTTTTGAAGGCTAAATATAATAGCCAGAAGTAAAAATCTATACATATAAACTTAACCACAGTCACATGACTTCAACGTCACCACCATTAAGCCTACAACAACTCTTTAAGGGCCAAATTTACTAAACAGGGCAAATTAGCGTGAGAGCGCAAATCCACAAATGCGCTGATGGGAGTGCAAGTTTTGCTTGTGATCTACTGCTGACACGCAAATTAAAGAATACAGACGCAGTCAAATCATTTACATAATGACCAACGCAATCTACCAAGAGCATCGCAAATTAGCATTGGGTCGCAAATAAGCAGAGCTGATGCTCATCAGGTGCGGGTCGATACAGGCGCAACTTGTTACATGTAATATACGGATAATGTCTTCCTCTGGCATTCCAAAGAAATGAATATGAGTGCAAAATATTTTCTCCCTTCTACCATGCGCTCTCTGTTCTCTGCCGTGTCTCCTTCTAACAGCAACAATTGTAGCCATGTCTAAAATGGGTTAGAGCATGCTTTTATTGGCATTAAATAATACCAGTGAATTGACTAGCGCAAACATTAGTAAATTATGTTGCGTGATTCTTTAAATACTCTCCTTCCATAAATTTTGTGTCTGAAAGGGAAACTCCTACAAATGCATATGCAATAAGGTCAGCCGCAAAAACAACTTAGTCCACGCCTTTTCAGCGCTAGTTTTGCATTGTGTGTCTTTAGTAAATCCCGACAGTAGTTTTTTAACGCCAAAAGTGGGTTTGTGCTGGCGCAAGCTGTTAGTAAGTCTGGTAAATCTAAAATCAGTCTTTATTTAAAACTATTTTTCCTGAAAGTTTGAGTTAGAATAGTTTGCAAAAGCACAATTATGTAGTCAGAATGAGGCTGTGAAAGCGGACTAGTGAGTAGATGTAATTACTTGTTCGGCACGATGAACATGTCAGCATAATGTCTCAGACAACCTCTAGTCCCATTTAGCCACTTGTTTGCAACCACTTTTTTCAAGACAAGTAAAAGCTTTAAAAAAAAAAGCAATTACAAAGGGGTATTATTTTGGTGTAGAATAAAATATGAAAATTTATTGAGCTTGTGTTAACCACAGACCTTATATCAGGCATTTAACCAAAAACCCATTGACTTCAGGACGACGAAACTGGACATGCTAAACGCTAACATGTTTCCGGGTTTTGACCAACAAAAATACACAATCATCTGCATGATTTATCAGAAACCCTGTCCATAGTTGCTTTACCTTCATACTAAATTCTTTTTAACATTGAGAAAGAAAAAAAAAAAAGAAAGAAAAAAAAGAAAGATTTTTTAATTTAAGATTAAGTGACACAAAAATATGATTAAGAGAGACAATTCACATTCTTCAAAACATTTAGTGAGATCCCCGTACCAAATCTACAGCTATTATGATTAATGTATTCTTGGGAGGTATCTCAATAAAAGAAAGACTAGAGAGTGGTCTACAGAGGGGCACATTGACCAGATCTTTCTAAACAAGATAACTCTTTCTTCCTCTTGACTTCCTCCCTCCCTCCTCTCTTTCTCACTCATTGCACAGCAGAGTTGGGCCCAGAATCCTAACTGAGTCTGCTGGGCCCTTAAGTGGCTTTGCGATATCAGAATTGATAGCACCAAAGCCTTAATAGCTATTTCTCTGTAATCTTTCCTATGAAAGGCTAAACTATAGGCTATGGATTAGTTTGGAGAAAAGGATGGCAGGAAAGGAGGAGGGAGGGTTCTCAATCAGAATTAGACATCTAGAAGTGACAAAGCTCTTTATGGGCTGAGGAGATAATCTTTGATTGAGAACCAAGATGTGACAAACGAAAATAAATTTTGGGGGGCACAAACAACAAACAACTTTATTATGTTAGCATTGGATTGGAGGGGAAAAATTAAAAGTATAGAAAAGTATCAAAAGTATCAAATAAAAGTATCAAATCTTAAATCTTAAAAGACTGCACTTGCAGATAATACTATATTGATTAAATAAAAGCCCACTTAAGTGTACTTAAAGAGAGTATTGCTGTTTCTTACACTCTAAAAAAATCCATAAAGATAGGACACAATGTACTGTTTTAACTTAACAGAATTTTCCATATTTTTTTTTTATTTTTTTTTTACAGGTGTTTTACCTGTATTTCGAATTTTGAACTTCACTGCGTTGTGTTTTAGGGTTAACGAAAATGTCTGTAAAATTATTGGATAATGTCCTGGTAATTTTCTGCTTACTTTTTATTTTTTACAGTGCTTAAGTAAACTTTTAAAAAGTGCAGTCAAATTAAGTTTTACTTTAAAGTGCATTTTAAGTCATTGTTTTAATCTCTTGTCGTGCTTTGAAGAAGTACACTTATTTTGATGTGTTGACTAACATACTGAAGCACATTAAAGTACTTGATTATAGTTTTAACTGTAGTGTTTTTTATATTACATTTAACGTTAATATATTTTAAATGTACCAAATTGCAACTTGTACAAATATATTTAAATACATAGTAGTTTCAACAGAGATTACATTAAAGTATTTATGAAATTATATAAAAAAATGTGTACTTAAGTCTAAAAAAAAGCACTATAAAGTTTTACTAAGTGCATTTAATATGAATTTAAACAATAATAATTGTAAATAACATGCAATTAAGTATCCAAAAACTACATTTAATTCACTTAAAAAGTGTACTTTTTCACAAGGGTTGAACTTTGAAGTTTTGAATGTTGGTCTCTACAAACTAACCATATGAAGACAATTTGTTCTAGGTCTTTTTTTTTATGCTTGGAACTCTATTTAAAAAAAGGTCCTCTGGAATCAGATTTTGTAGAAAGGTTTGATATCTGGGACAAGAATTTGCAGACAGAGAATCAGGACATATCAGTTTGAAAGAAACTGAATGTATAAAACATACAAGACTTTTTCACATTGAAGTATCCCAGGACTCTAGAAACATGCTGATGTAATCTTAACAGATGCCACAGTGTTTTTAATTAATTAATAAGACACTGAGGTATTTCTGCGCCTGGAAATGTCTAGACGTGTTACCATTAAGGTGTGCGAGTCAATAGTGTCTGGATGTACAAGGTTCTTGCTAACATTAGCAACTTTTGGAAAATGTTACTTCACCCTTTGTCTCTTTCCACATCTAATGACTGTCCTCGCTTTCTTTATGGACTAAAGGCGAAGTTATTAATATCAAACCTCTTTTAGTTTTGCCTTCTTAGGAGTGTGAAGTTATAATGTAGTTGAGGTATCTGAAACACATACACTTTTTCGCAAAGCAGACACTTTTTAGTGCAAAAAATTATACTGAAAATAGTGCTTATATTTCAAATAAAATGAAAACATCACATGCCATACAAAATACACAGCAGACCTGTAACTTGCAATGCAAAAGGAGCAATATCAAGCACAAAGATGTTAACATACTAACATAAGCTTAATCAGTGATTCTTAAACAAGTTTATAATTACGTAAATTAAACTGAATTTTCCTCGTTTGTTCGAAATGAAAGAGCTTGATGTACTACTGTCTGTCTCTAATTTTTAGAACACAAAACTCACATGGCCAACAACATTTACAAGATCAACGGCTATTCCAATGTGATCTTGTCTTCGTATATTTTACGTAAAATACATTTCCTTACATTTGGATACAATTCTGATGCATAGACATCTAAAACATAAATCAAGCATTCTGCGTTCAGGCAGGCCTCGTAGTCAAGCTCCGCTATCAGCTGATTTGCAAATTCCAGCCCCACCCATATCAGTTGATCTGATTTCTATGGACTCAATTGGCAACTCTCAAATAAGGCGCATAACTTAAACGCAGCTTCCGTCTCTCTGCTTGCTTGGCTGCTTCCACTGCACGCTGCTTGCAACCCACCTCCTCCTTAAACTTGTGTTTAACTTAATCAATGTCATTCTGTTGTCATTGATGCATGCTCTGTTCTCAATAGGGGGATTTTGTGTTGCTCTCCCAGTTAAAAAAATGGGAGGTTGTCCCCAGAAGCTGCTGCTGTTCCCGGTCTTAGCTTTCATGGAGCTCATGAAAAGGACAGGGAATTTAGAACAGAGCCATACCGCCAAATGTAACTTCAGCAAAATATGCCAATAAAAAATTGACTAAAAAGTTTCTCTTGTAATTTTTTGACTTAAGTGGTCCTGACTGAAATAATTTATGTGTGAACAACTTTACAGATGTACATGTTTATGAATCTTTATTTAATCAATAAATATTTAATTCATAGAACTAATTGGTTGATTCTATGGTATTTATTATCAATGACAGTTTCAACTGGAAATTTACTTTGAAATGATAACATTTCATTCAGTTTCAAAGGATTATGTAAAACAATACTACACTTTAACAAAATGAATAACATTTCTGTAATTGTTTAATCATTACTTATCATGAATATTTGTTTGTTTTACATGTAATAAACTGACACTGTAGTTACAGTAGTGTTTACAGCTCCTCAGGAAAGCATCTGGAGCTGATACTTGCCGGTTATCGTAAGGAGGAAGTAGGAGATAATAATAAAATAATAAAACGGCTATATAAAAAAAATAATAAAAAGAAAATAATTGCATCCCAGTAGGTATATAGCCAACACGATGCTGGGGAAGTCTGCCAAATGCTGTTCACGAGTCACTGATGTTTATTTTTTCAAAGGTCCCTGATCACTTCAGTCTGACCTTAACAGTTCAGATAGCAGATTTCAGATCATTTGGTGAAACTTTCACATTATAATGCAGTCTTTGGAAAAATGCAGTCTTTAGAAAGAAGCTGTCTTTGAAGCATTGGGCAGTGCTAACTGTATTGGTTCTGACAGCAAACCTAACAAAGTCTTAAAGGTACAGGGCTGTTTTTGCTGCAAGAACACATCACTAACGTAAGTGGATTTCAAACAATTATTTATTGCCAAAGCAACTTCTAAGAATGCATACATTATTGTGTGTTTTTGAACAAAATGAATATAGGTGTTTAGTGTTTAATGTTCTGTTTTATGTTGGGATTGCTATGTTGCCGTTGTGGTCAGATCGATATGGAAGCTTGTTTCCGCCACTGAATAAAACAATTTAAAAGATAATTGTGACTTTTTATCTCATAGGTCTAACTTTTTTTCTCGCAATTGTGAGTTATAAAGTTAGAATTGTGAGATATAAACTTGCACATCTGACTTTTTTTTCTTGCAATTCTGACTTCTTTTCTCAGAATTGTGAGATATAAACTCGCAATTGCGAGTTATAAAGTCCAATTCTGAGGGGAAACTTCTCGCAGTTGCAAGTTTATATCACAATTCATACTTTTTTTCTCACAATGTTGACTTTTTTTCCGCACTTGCGAGTTTAAATCTCACAATTCTGAGAAAAAAAAAAGTCAGAATTGCAAGTTCATATCTCACAATTCTGACTTTATAACTCGCAATTGCGAGTTTATATCCCACAATTTTGAGAAAAATAGTCAGAATTGCGAGATGTAAACTCACAATTGCAAGCAAAACAGTCGCAATTACCTTTTTTATTTTTTATTCAGTGGCAAAAACAAGCATCCATAGGTCGAGCACAGGCCAAGAGACATTAAAATTGTATAAAAGGCATGTTGCTTTATATTAAAATCAATAATAGAAGCTGCTATTTTTAGTGGATTTAAACTAAATAAGTTCATATTTATTCCAAATATTGGCTTACTTAAATATTTGAGTTACCTTAATTAATTTGGCCTACTCAATTTTATGTCATGGTGCCAAATGTAGTTATTTCATTGAGTTCACTATTTTAGTATTTTTAAGTGTAAAATGTTTCACCAAAAATTTGAGTACATTGTAGTTTACATTTTTAGGTATAGGAAAGAGTGTAGGAAAATTCAATAAGAAAGAAACATGGAGACAGCAATCCATCCCCCATCTTCAGGCTGCATAGAGGTTGTGCATTTATCGTCACCATTTGACCTCAGGGATCCCTGCTGGCTTATTGATTAACAGACACAGTAGACCTCATCAGCCTTTCTGCCCACCCCCGTCCATCTGAAGTGGACACCACCGTTGGGACAATTACAGTCAATATAAATTATATTTTCCAATGGACCAAGGTTTGATGAAGGATGTCCGTACAGAGGACTAAATATGCATGTTCACCTTCAGTCCTTGCACTCTGGTACTGGACAAATTCAAGCCAAAGTTCCAATGACATACAGTCATCAACATGTCCAACAGAAGACAATGTTAATGTAAAGTGGATAAGCAGTTTTGATTTGGTAAATTTGCTATAGGGACGTGCAGTCAGACTACTTTCTCAATCAAATAGGTGACCAAAACTACTCATAATGTCCGTGAGAGAGAGCTTAGGATCAATGGAGATCATTAGCCTGACTGACTGATCCCATCACAGCATTATGTGTAAATCTGAATGTGATTCATGAGAAAACCCCCAACCACTGTCCAGTGTTCACTGCTCATGTGACACCCTCCCTTGCTTATGCCCCCAGATGGTTGGGTGTTTATTTAAATGAGATTGATCCCATTTGCATCTCCGTACAGCTGTGCATGGTGATGTGACTGACATGAGTCAGTCACTGAAGACGCCCCACGGCCTACCAGCTAGAGGGACTTCATGCAAATACACAAATTATGTAAAGAGACACAAGAAGGGGGGGAGATCCCAGTGGATTACATCAATGTTTAAGCAAATTAAGTTATGTAGCGAACATAGAGCTGAATTCATTTAGGTTTGTTAAATGTCTTCACATCATGTCAGCATCAATCTCTCCTTACGGACTTTAATCAATTCTACATTACTGAGAGATGCTGCATTACACAAATGTACAAACCCTGGTTTTTGCATACATATTGAAACCACGTATCGTAGGGGGGGAAAACACATGAACCATATTTAAATGACAAGTTTTATCTGTTCAGCTGCGAGACCCACCTTGTGAAAAAGAAGTGTGCTTAATTGTATTGAATGTGCACTAGTAGTGTAATCTTAAAATTACATTTAAGAAAACTGTACATATAATATTAATAAAAGGAAAGAGCATGTAAAAGCACTTTTTCTTAAAGGGTTAGTTCACCCAAAAATGAAAATAATGTCATTTATTACTCACCCTCATATCCTTCTACACCCGTAAGACCTTCGTTTATCTTCGGAACACAAATTAAGATATTTTTGATGAAATCCGATGGCTCAGTGAGGCCTCTATAGCCAGCAAGTTAATTTACACTTTCAGTACCAAGTAAGGTACTGAAAACATATTTAAAACAGTTCAAGTGAGTTCAGTGGTTCTACCTTAATATTATAAAAACAAAATAATGACTTTTCAACAATATCTAGTGATGGCCGATTTCAAAACATCACTTCATGAAGCTTTGAATCTTTTGTTTCGAATCAGTGATTCGGATCGTGTGTCAAACTGCCAAACTGTTGAAATCACGTGACTTTGGTGCTCCGAATCACTGATTTGAAACAGAAGATTCAAAGCAGTGTTTTGAAATCAGCCATCACTAGATATTGTTGAAAAGTCGTTATTTTATTTTTTTGCCGCAAAATGTATTCTCGTCGCTTCATAACATTAAGGTTGAACCACTGAACTCACATGAACTGTTTTAAATATGTGTTTAGTACCTTTCTTGGTACTGAAAGTGTAAATTAACTTGCTGGCTATAGAGGCCTCACTGAGCCATCGGATTTCATCAAAAATATCTTAATTTGTGTTCTGAAGATGAACAAAGGTCTTACAGGTGTGGAACGACATGAGGATGAGTAATAAATGACATTATTTTCATTTTTGGGTGAACTAACCCTTTAACACACTTAAGTACAGTTTTTAAAAATGCACTGTGTAATAATGTCAGATTTAATGTTTTAATCTATTGTTATGCTTTAAAGAAGTACAATTTTGATGTGTTGACTATTGAAACTTGTATGCATTTAAATATATTTGGAATTACACATATATAATGATGACATTGCAATTCAAAATATATTAAATTTAAATGTAATATCGAATAAAAATTACAATCAGGTTTCATGTGTTGTTGACACATCAATCATGTGTTGTTAACGCATCACAATAAGTCTACTTCTTTCGATAGAAATTGCATTAACATTTCTGGCAGTTAACCTTAAAAGCTTGCCAGTACATTTGGCAGTAAACTTTAACAATATTTTAAAGACAATAGAAATAGTATATGTACTTAAAGGTGCAATGTGTAAAATTTGGGAGGATCAGTTGACAGAAATGCAATATAATATACATAACTATGTGCATAAAGTGGTGCATAAAGACCTTACATAATGAACCGTTATGTTTTTATCACCTTAGAATGAGGCATTTCTATCTCATACACCGTGGGTCCCTCCTCCATGTCAAGTCACCATTATGCGCTGCCATTTTTGACAGTAGCCCTAAATGGACAAACTGCTCTACAGATCGCATTTAGTCACTATGTTGCTCTTCTTCTAAATCATTCGTGTTTTTAGAGGAAACTTGCATCGCCACTACGTTGAATACGCACAAAGTAGTAGTAGTAGTAGTAGTAGTAGTTGTCATCTGGTTTATTGGAAGCAGAGACCGTTCTTTGTTAGAAGTAAGAAGAAATCTCATTGTTTGACTGGCTACTCTCTTCTGTCTCAGACGACATCTTTGTCTTGTGTCATCCAGACGGTCACCGTAGCTTCTCTGAAAAGGGAGGGGTGCTAGGTTTTTTTTTTTTACACATTGCACCTTTAAGTCGAACCATCGCACACCGCTGTGACGTATGCATAAGACATTGGCTATTTAAAGAAAGGGATGAGCATTTTAAGTCGTCTGGCTTCCTGCTTAAAAAGGTAATTCATCAAACCTATGCTCGTCAACTGATTTGCTGGGACCTTAAAAATACTTTGTCTCTGTGCTTAAACAAGACTGGTACCTGGCTGGGATGTTATGCCACCCTTTGGCTATTGCCATGACTGACTGTCTTTTTATTGCATAATGATTGGCATTATTTAAGATGCCAAAGCCCCGCTAAGAGGTCTCACAGTTGCAGTTTTCCCCTGTGGTGTGCCCAAATGTGTGTTTAGTGGCCTCACAAGCCAATCACACTGAGTTATTGATACAAAGTTTTTTACAACATTTTTACACTTTCATCACACATTCACTTTTCTCTTAACTGCACATAGCTAAACGTATGCCGCTGTAGATATCACATAACACATAACCTCTCTTCCCTCAGTAACATGCTGTACCCAAACTACGCAAATTCCAGTCCCCCACATACATTTTTCCACTGTGACTCTCACAAGATGCGCAGAGGGAGCGTATCGTGGCGTAATGTGCTCTAGGTACAACAAAGACTGCAGCGTTATTGGCCCAGCGCTGGCATTGGTGAGTCAGAGAACGCAGTTGGAGACTGCTGACTCCCCATTGAGAGAACATAAGCTCCATTGCGGAGCTCGTGTGAGAGATCCCCCCACCACTCGCTAACGTGTCTTGCCAGATTAACAATTCAAACCTTTGTGTGCGTAATCTGCCTGCCGAGGCACCAGCACGAAGCTGTGTGTTTTTTTGTTTTAAATAGCGAAAAAGGAGCCGAGGGGGGTAAATGTTTCGAGGAACATTATGTCTGTTTCAGGACCATCAGCCATCAGAGTGTGTGCTGAAGCAAGTGTGTTTGTGTGATTAGTTAAGTATCTGAGTAATTGAGTTTGAGGGTGTGTATTTTTGAGTCTGTGTGAGGGTGATTTGAAGTATTTGTCTTGTTACATTTGTGTCAGTGTTCATTTTTTGTTTTGCTTTCATAAGCTTTTGTCATTGATCTTGTCATTTTTAATGAAAATATCTTAACTCAATCTTCCAGGGAAATGACAAACTTCTCTCTGGTGAAGTATGCAAGACTTCTCCAATCATTTTGTCTGCACAAACATTGCCCGCTTATTACAATCCACTGCAAGCCCACATTCAAATCTGCCACTGTCCAATTGACAAACGATAGATAGAATCAACCTACTTTTTTCTTTCTTTACGAAAATCAGTTTCACTCAGATGTATATTACATTATGGAAGAAAAGATCTGTTGCTACTTCCATAACTTCATGACTTTAAATTAGTCAATATTTTGTCTAATTTCTGACAATCAACTGCAATCTTGGATTCAGACGATCTGACTTGATCCAATTAACAACCGATGATAGAACCATGTAGTCCAGCTCTACATTTTTTTTCTTTTCGATAATCCATTTCACTCATTTCCATCATACATCACAATTCTGAATAAAAGACCTTGTTACATCATGACTTTAAAATTAGTCAATATTTCATAATTTATCTTCATTAATATTAGTCCATTTTACTCTGATTGAAGTGTCATATAATTTTGATATACGAAAATTGTAGTTGACAATGTGCAAAATGACAAAATCATGTTAATAAACGTGTTACCTTTAACCAAAAATTCCATTATGAAAAATGTTTAAACATTTTGGCTCTACCTTGGCTCCTGCCTCCCTCGGCTCCATCTGGAACCTTCGTCCTTACAGCTCCACCAGGCTCCCTTGTCCATCCAGCTTCACCTTGGTCAGATGTTGCTCTGCCTGCACCACGGACTTCCGGCTGTGCTTTGTCCCTCCACCCCTTTGGCTCCGCATTGGTTCTAAGTCCTACTGACACTGCCTCAGTCCTCTGGCATCACCTTGGACCCTGGTCACTACGGCTACGCCTCTGCCTTCAGATCCATCTGTGTCGCTTGGTCTCAGCTGCTCGTTGGCTCCACCTGGGTCTCCACCTCCATTAGCTCTGTTTCAGTCGGTCCTGGGTCCACCAGCCAAGTCTCCACCATGGCTCCTCCCTCCCTTGTGGACCTTCATCCTGGTTGTGCTCTGGATTACCACCTGGCACTTCCTGCTCTCCTCTCCTCCCTGGCTGCTCCCACTGTCTTCACCACCCTTGTCTCTCCTGCCGTCATCTCCTCCAGTTTCCTGCCCTTTGCCAGCCCCTATCAGATGGACTCGTTATGGCGCAAGGACGCGCCTTCCGGGAGGGGGGAATGTTCTGTTTTGGTTTCGTCTGGTTGTTAATTAGTCCCTTCACCTGTTCATACTTCTTTGATTACTCTCCCTGATTATTTAAACCCCGAGTTCTGTCTGCTCATTGTCCAGTGTTGTCTTTAGTTTTATGTGGTTGTATTATGTTATTCTCCTGGTGATTCTCCTACATTGTCCATGTTAGATTTATCAAAGACTATTTTGTTTGGACTCCTCGTCTTTGTGCGCTTCATCACAACCACCAGTACGTGACAACAGTATGTATTATTAAAATTGTTACAATCATATTTTTATAAAATCTTCACTATCATTTATCATATTATTCATGTACAGTAGGATTAAGAGTGATTTGTATGAATGTGAATCTGTATCCACCCTTTTGATTTCATCATGATATGTGTTGTGTTTTATTTGGTTTGTGTATGCCTGTCCCTTTCTTGCACTCTCTCCATTTGTCTCTAGTGTGAAAAGTTTGTGATGTTGTGGTGGGCTTGTTTTTCCTCTGTTGCCCTCCAGCTAGCTATTTTGATTGGGTTTTTGTTTTACTCTGAGGTTGTGAAGAAGGCCACAGGCCTTCTCAAGCAGTGCTTGATATTCTCATTGGAAAACCGCAGAGGAAAGTCTTTGCTTTGCAAATACATGAAGGATATTATAAAATAAAGCTCCGCAGTGTCTCTCTTTTTCTCTCTCTAGCTCTCTGATTAGGGGGCGTCACAAAGAATGGACGTGCTGTTCTTCAAACCGGCACTGTGCTGTCAACAGCAGCTTTGGCAGAGTGGAATCAGATAAGGGGCCCAAAGCGGAGCTGCGCGAGGAGGAAGCCTGGCCACATGACTGCCACTGGAAGTCAAAGTTTTTGTCCTTCAGCTGAACTTTGGCTCATTTAAAGAGCCAGTGTGAGGGGGCCCGATAGCCTTAATTGACAAGACGGGTGCTTGGCATATAACTTCAGCCTACGCCTTACACTATGTCAGCACGTGTATAGGAAGGATAAATATGGGAGAAACAGAGACAGACAGACAGACAGCCCACGGTTCCTTTAGGACAAGTTCAAAGGGTCCTAAATATTTGCTTACTGATTAACTCTGTGATTGTTTGAATAAGTGTGTCTATGGAAACCTGTGTGTGTCTGTGTAAAGGAGAGCATGTAGTGATGCCTTTGGCATAAATGAGTGAATCGATACTGTGACCTGACTTGACCTCAACTCATGTGACCCAAAATTCTAAGAGTGCTAAATGTTTGCTTAATGATTATTAGTAGTTTTCAAAGTAAAGGTGTACAAGCTTTGCATTTATGACACACAAAATGCAGAACAGAGTTGAAGTCACTGTAGTTATTTCCCCTGGCTATAGCTATGTGCAATGTCTATTGTCAATAGTGTATGATGCATGAAGCACAGCTCATACAGATGTCACTTACAAATCAAGCAAATCTGTGTGGTGAACTTTTTCACTCTCACGCAAAACTTCTGATTGCATGGATTTCTATTGGAATGACTTGATTTCACCCACATAAATGTGTAAATGTGACCGTACCTTAAGTTAAGCAGGTTTGTTTTACAAGAGGTTTGTTCTCACGTGTCAAGCAAGTTTGGCTGAGCTTCTGTTTATGTTTACTGATCGATGTTTATATGTGAATAAAAGCCTAAATTAAATCTGTTAATCATATAAAGTGATTGAGTGTCTTCAGAAAGTTTGTACTAAACCACTAATTATTATGGATTAGTTTTACGATCTTTTTGAAGTGTCAAAGTGTCAGTTGCGTAGCTGTCTACGAAGGGACAAAAAGCTGTCCGAGTTTATCTTCATTTGTGTTCCGAAGATGAACGAAAGGCTTTTGTTTGAAATGACATGAGGGTGAGTAATTAATGATATGATGTTCATGTTTTGGGTGAACTATCCCTTTAACCCACCCTTAAAAATAACCATACCACCAAACCTGTCCTGTCCTTAACTGTCCTTAAAATAGCCATACCACAAAACCTGTCCTTCACTTTACCTGTATCCCACCTCAGCAAAAGTGCTCTACAATACAACATGAACACAATAAGAAGGCCTACTTATTTATTGATGTAAGTACATAGTAGTTAAAGACACCTAGTAACAGTATATTATTGCAGAAATGCAAAAGTAGGCTATAGCTTGCAGATAATACAATATTAATGAAATAAAAGACTTCCATGACTGTTTTAACAAACAATTCTGAAATTTGTCCATCAAGGAAGTTAAAATATTTGGAATAATTTGGAATAATGATAGCAATTAATTTCATCATTCATCATTTTACTCTCCAACCAATTTACTAATCTTATTTTCTAGTCATCATTATGCTTAAACTAAAATGGCCAAAGGCTCTATTGTGTGTATGTGAGTGTGTTTTTAGATAACAAACCCGATTCCAAAATAGTTGGGACACTGTACAAATTGTGAATAAAAAAGGGAATGCAATCATTTACAAATCTCATAAACTTATATTTTATTCACAATAGAATATAGATAACATATCAAATGTTGAAAGTGAGACATTTTGAAATATCATGCCAAATATTGGCTCATTTTGGATTTTATGAGAGCTACACATTCCAAAAAAGTTGGGACAGGTAGCAATAAGAGGCCGGAAAAGTTAAATGTACATATAAGGAACAGCTGGAGGACCAATTTGCAACTTATTAGGTCAATTGGCAACATGATTGGGTATAAAAAGAGCCTCTCAGAGTGGCAGTGTCTCTCAGAAGTCAAGATGGGCAGAGGATCACCAATTCCCCCAATGCTGCGGCGAAAAATAGTGGAGCAATATCAAAAAAAAGTTTCTCAGAGAAAAATTGCAAAGAGTTTGAAGTTATCATCATCTACAGTGCATAATATCATCCAAAGATTCAGAGAATCTGGAATAATCTCTGTGCGTAAGGGTCAAGGCCGGAAAAACCATACTGGATGCCCGTGATCTTCGGGCCCTTAGGGGGCACTGCATCACATAGAAGAATGGTACTGTAATGGAAATCACAACATGGGCTCAGGAATACTTCCAGAAAACATTGTCGGTGAACACAATCCACCGTGCCATTCACCGTTGCCGGCTAAAACTCTATAGGTCAAAAAAGAAGCCATATCTAAACATGATCCAGAAGCGCAGGCGTTTTCTCTGGGCCAAGGCTCATTTAAAATGGACTATGGCAAAGTGGAAAACTGTTCTGTGGTCAGACAAATCAAAATTTAAAGTTCTTTTTGGAAAACTGGGACGCCATGTCATCCGGACTAAAGAGGGCAAGGATAACCCAAGTTGTTAGCGGCGCTCAGTTCAGAAGCCTGCATCTCTGATGGTATGGGGTTGCATGAGTGCGTGTGGCATGGGCAGCTTACACATCTGGAAAGGCACCATCAATGCTGAAAGGTATATCCAAGTTCTAGAACAACATATGCTCCCATCCAGACGTCATCTCTTTCAGGGAAGACCTTGCATTCCTATTCCTAAACTTGAGCAACTTGTCTCCTCAGTCCCCAGAGGTTTGCAGACTGTTATAAAAAGAAGAGGGGATGCCACACAGTGGTAAACATGGCCTTGTCCCAGCTTTTTTGAGATGTGTTGATGCCATGACAGTTTAAACATTTGATATGTCATCTATGTTGTATTCTGAATAAAATATTGAAATTTGAAACTTCCACATCATTGCATTCCTTTTTTATTCACAATTTGTACAGTGTCCCAACTTTTTTGGAATTGGGTTTGTATACGCAGGGAACGAGGTTCTTCAGAGGATGCTTAAGATGTGTCTCTGAGGAGAAGTGCAGAAACCTGTGTTTACAGGCATCTCAGACAGACACACTCCAGCTTGTTATAGTTATGCAGCATCACAACAGCCGGCTAGAGAAAACAAGAGCAGAGGAGTGAGAGAGAAACAATTATTTTACCAAGGGAGTAAAGCAGTAGGACGAGAACATGAGCGACTGCACGCTGCATGAAGATGCTCACTGCCAGTTTGGGGGTGGGGAAATAGTTGGACATGCATACTTTAAATAAGCACCAAGCTATCATGAAACACTCACATGCACTTGCAAAAGCAGACAAACATGGAACGAAAAAAAAAAATGCATGCACTCCCTGACCCGCTTCATACACCTACACTTCTATCAGAGGATGGAAATGTAAAAACACACACAATCTCGAAACTTTCACAAACTGCATGTTTCTACTTAAAATCCCTCATACATGGACAAACACTCACTCAAATGCACAGTGATTTCCCATGGTGCACTAAGCTGGAATGCTGGCCTGGCTCAGACTAAGGTGCCAATTCCTATTATGGATGTTACCAGACTGACCTTCTGGTTGCCACAGTGAGGGGAGGCATGAAGACCGCATATCAAGCTCAAGAGGCTGGGCCAGATGCCTCCAGTGAAAAGCTCAACTCTGGGATGATGGTCTGGTTGGCCTTGCACTCAAGATGCCCTTGGCTCTTAATGTGGGCTGGAGCAGGTGAGTATGGGTGAAAGCTTTGGCCTGACATTAACCCAATGGCTTTTTTATACCATGATTAATGGGCCTTGCTCAGTTTGTCACAGTCTCTAGTTCCCTATTAACCGTGGTCTTTACTTTTCTGGGATAGAGTGATTGAGATTACACTATTAATAAAGGTTCCAATTACAAACAAAAAGAGTTGTATGGCCTGATGCCATTGGAAAACATTTCTGCAAAGAATATTTTATTCTATCCATCCACTCACTAGTGCAGTGCTGTGGCCAATAGACTGATCTAAAGAACCTATAATATAACATCAAGAACTTTTTAAATCCTCAAAGAACCATTTGATCCCTAAAGAAAATCTGATTTTTTTTTTATTTTTTATTTTTTTTTACGTTTTGATATCACAGACCCCCTGCAAGGGACTCCCTTCCTAACATATAAAGGCAGCATTATGTTATCTTTAAAGACTATCTTTATAGCTGGTGAAAAAGAATTGGGACAGGAATCGGGCAGAAATCATGTTCATGATTGAGATTATTAATGTTATTGTAGTATGAAGCAGCACGCTGGAGCGATTGCTAATGAGAGACGAGTGCAACACACATCTCAAGAGCAGTGGAAGTTTTATCATGCCACTTCCGCTTCTTCCGGTCAAGCGTGTGTGGGGTAAAGCAGCGCTTTTATCATATTAGATACATTTATGTGTTGCAAGTTGTTATAGTGCTACTTCGTTCGCTCGGTGGCTACTATGAGACACTTGTTGCACACTGCAGTAAGCTAGATTGATATTAGGCATGGTAAAATATGGTACTCGCCATATATCAAGATAAGGAGATTTAAACAATAAGACTTACTGTGTTGAGTTATATAACAATGATTAATTTTCTGTTGATGAATGTATCCAAACAGTTACTCGCCTGTCTAATAAAACACACAATATATAAAAGCTGGAAATCGAGGGTAATGCAGGTATGATGTCATTGATAGGCAACGCACAGACATGCTTCCTGATTAAAATTGCTTATTTATCTGAATTTAAACATTCTTGGAAGCAATCAATATTAGTCGATCACTAGTTTTGAATATCAATATTTTTCAAGGTATCATATCAAAGTTAGAAATCCCCTGTATTGTGACAACACTAATTCAGTAGTTTTTTAGAACAGTACTTAAGTACTTTTTTAACACCAGTACTTTTACTTGTAATTGAGTATTATCTCAGCAATGTAACAGT
Organism: Elopichthys bambusa; assembly: GCA_037101425.1. Lineage (NCBI taxonomy): Eukaryota > Metazoa > Chordata > Actinopteri > Cypriniformes > Xenocyprididae > Elopichthys > Elopichthys bambusa. The sequence continues at coordinate 41,822,044 of CM074432.1, read as the reverse complement.
ACTTGTACAGTACAGTACAGTACAGTACTTAGTCCACAAATTACTCCTAATGAAGAACAGGCATACCATGTGACATTCCAGGAACTATCAGAGGCTTCCAGAGATCGCTAACCATGGCTATAACATGCATATAAACACTTTTGAAGATAATAACTACACGATTGCGACGATGTATACATGTATTGCCTCAGAATTTGCGTCTGAATAGCGCTCGCTCGGTGTGGCCGAATTAGTGGATAATGAGCTGACTCACGGACGTCTGACATGTCTCTCTTTTCATACTGATTACGTAAACAGATCATTTTTGTTTTTGATTTGACTTACACGATTCAAAACCTGACATTTCAACATTTCTTTAGACATAAGTCTCATTTTTGTGTCATTAGTATTCACTAAGTTACAATTCATTTTCTGAGAACTATCAGATTGGACTTCGTTCAGAGGGAGATCAGCGATGTTTTTACCCTGAGTGTACACAAATAAAAGAAGACATTCTATAGTTTCAATTGATATATTACCTAGGTCTCTATGACAGAAAAAAATGACGGAGTATTTTAAGTCTGTTTTGCTGCAATGTGAAAAAAATCCTGCAAAACGCACCGCCGCGTTATCCGACTCCAGAGTGTTAAGTACCAATTTTTAGTTCTCTTTCCACCACTGCTATTAATCACTAATAATGACTAGTTCCTCCAGGAGGCTTAGTACCTACTTAATAGACAGTAGCTTCGGTCTAAAGGTTGTGACCTTGTAAGCCCCATGGTTTAGTGGTCATTTACAATTAAATGAGATTTGCATTTAGACAAGAAGGAAAAGATGATAGTAAACTAAGAGATGAGGGTCTGTTTAAAGAGAATACTTCTGCATGTATATTGTGGGTTTGCTTTATCAGTTGTTGGTTCTCATACATATGCATTAGTAATCGCTCTTTGGCCAGTGCAGACTGTGACTCTGTGCCCTGTGGCTATGACTTCAGTTCTCTGACTTCATAAATTCTCTCTGTTCAACCCATTGACTTCAATCACAAGACCCAGTGCACTGGGATGCATCCTCTAGCCTTCTTGACATTGTAGATGTCTGCATTCAAGTTTTGATGGACAAGGCTGTATTCGAAATATGCTGTTTGTTTTTTTTATTTATCATGTGAATCATGTGCCAGTTTACAAGCATGCATGCAATAGGAAACAGTCAAACGTACACATCTACCCAAGAGTGCCACATCTCCATTCACCATAAGCAAACATACACATAGATATGCATGAACACACACGTACCAGAATGTCATTCAAGGCAAAATCAATTCCACTTGTGGAGTGTGTGAATCTACAGAAAAATGGTAATCTGACAAACAATCCATTATGCATGAGGAAGTGCACAATTAGAAAGGCTTACAGTCGAGCACTGCACACCTCATTCCTGTGCTTTCAAGGCAGTGTGATAGTAAAATTCCCTTCTTTACACTTTCATTCATCTGCTTCTCATCCCTGAGAGGAAGAAGAAGGATAAAGATGGAGGACAGTGTTGTGGTTTTATATATTTTTGCTACGTATTCTTAGTGTCGTCTCAGTTTGGAAAGAGGAACAAGAAAGTGTGAATGACAAAAATCTAAAAAGAGAGAGAGAAAGAGAGAGAGAGAGAGAGAGAGAGAGAGAGAGAGAGAGAGAGAGAGAGAGAGAGAGAGAGAGATGAGGCTCTGTGTGACACGGCAGAATTTACAGTCTGCAGAAAATCCCAGTTGACCTAAATGCAGCCCAGGGGGATTGCAAGTGCATGTGTATTTGTGTTTATGCACCAGTTATGTGTGTGTCCTTAAAAATTTGGATTAGAAAATAGTCAACAGCACAAATATATATTACAAGATGTGACATCAAATGAAGTCGTAACATTGTCCAACAGCGATACCAGAGTGTCTCTTTTGCCTCCCTTGAGCTTATTGCATTCCCACTGAGGTCCTGTAGTGTGGCAGGAATGTGTGAGGAGGAAGTGGTTTCACATTGTTGTGATTGGCTGATTACTGTCAATGCAGTAATGTTTGCACTCCTCAACCTCATTTGAACTGCTGGAAATGAATAAACTATAAATAACGCTGAAAAAATTCATAGTCCAGTTCCAGTTGATGTTTGAATTTAAATAAGCAAATGCTTAAGAGTCTATGATTGGATCATTATTGCAGTGATTATTATTTTATAGCATGTTGTATGTTTGGGAACAGTTCTTCTAACCCTAATTCTTGGAGTGTGTAGCTTTTCATTTCTTAAACAACCATGCAGGAAGAAACATTATGGCCATTTTCCAGGATGACAATGTCAATATTTATCTGGCTCAAATTGTGAAAGAATGGTTGGGAAGGAGCATGAAGAATCATTTTCACACATGAATTGGCACCTCTGGAGTCCAGACCTTAAATTCATTGAAAGTCTTTGGGATGTGCTGGAGGAGACTTTACAGAGTGCTCACCTCTTGCATTGTCAATACAAGATCTTGACCAAAACAATTTATGTACCTCTTGATGGAAAAACATCACAGTTTTGTGTCATTTTTGGTTTAAATCAAAACAGCGACTTTTTTTTTTTTTTGGCCAGACAGTGCATACAGTTGAGCTCAAAAGTTTACATACCCCTTGCAAAATATGCAAAAATCATTTTAACAAAATAAGAAGGATCATGAATCATGCATGTTATTTTTTATTCAGTACTGTCCTGAATAAACTATTTCACATAACAGATGTTTACATAAAGTAAATAAATACAATAAATAGCTGAATTTATAAATAAATGACCCAGTTCAAAAGTTTACATATCCTTGATTCTTAATACTGTGTTAATACTTACAACTGTTTGTTGTGTGATGGTTGTTCATGAGTCTCTTGTTTGTCCTGAGCAGTTAAAATGAGCTCTGTTCTTCAGAAAAATTATTTGATTTTCCAGCATCTTCTGCACATTTGAACCCTTTCCAACAATGATTGTATGATTTTGAGATCCATCTTTTCACACTGAGGACAACTGAGGGACTCAAACACAACTATTAAAAAAGGTTCAAACATTCACTGATGCTCCAAAAAGAGGTTGTAAACTTTTTGAATTGGATGAACAGGATAAATTGTACTTTTTTGTCTTTTGGGAAACATGAAAGTATCTTTTGTAGCTTCCGAAGGGCAGTACTAAATGAAAAAAATATAATCTTTAAACAAAATAAGAAAAACTTGCATCATCTTCATGTTCAAAAGTTTTCATGATGTTTTCTTCTGGAGCATCAGTGAATGTTTGAACCTTTTCTAACAGTTGTGTTTGAGTCCCTCAGTTGTCCTCAGTGTGAAAAGATGGATCTCAAAATCATACAGTCACTGCTGGAAAGGGTTCAAATGTGCAGAAGATGCTGGAAAATCAAATAATTTTTCTGAATAACAGAGCTCAGTTGAACTGCTCAGGACAAACAAGGGATGAACAACCATCACAAAAACAAACAAACAAACAAACAGTCGTAGATCATCCAGGTAACCACACACAGTATTAAGAATCAAGGGTATGTAGACTTTTGAACGGGGTCATTTTTTATAAATTCAGCTATTTTTCTGTCTTTATGTAAACATCTGTCATGTGAAATAGTTTATTCAGTACTATTATTATGTACTTATTTTGTTAAAATGATTAACATTTTGCATATTCTGCAAGGGGTACATACCCCTTGCAGAATATGTACCCAAACTTTTGTACCCAAACATTTCAGATTTTCATTTAAGTGTTTTAAGTTGTGATCTAATATTTATATTTTATTTATTTCATAGTAATTGTAATTACCAACAAATTTTTGTAATATTTTTTTGGCTAGGGCTGCCCCCTAATAGTCGACTAATCGTTAGTCAACCAAAACTGGTATTAGTCGGTTAGTCGCAGAAAATCTCCACAGGAAGTGGCAAAATCAATTATGATTATGACGATTATGACCTAAAATCAAAACCTGGATTAATTGAACATTTTACCTCAATTACGATTAATGAACGATTATTTTGTTTTTTTGCCCTCATAGTTCACTTACAAGGTTTGTACTGTAAATATGCTTGACTATTAAAGGTGGGATATTTTTTCCTTTTGTAAGAGTGATCGGACATAACAGCTCACTTTCAGCAGTTAATTTATCTATGGTTTGTAACATTTCTTACAGATTTCCGCTCGTAAATCAGATAAAGATAAATTAGCACAGTACCAGTACGTAATGAGAGCGACTGCGTGTGTGAATTAGTCATACCGTCTCTCTATTAACTGTGAAGCTGTGGGTTGTAAATAGTTACTTCAAAAGTAGAAAAATATATGCTATAATAAGTTTTGAGTTTCTAAGCTACTTTAGTAATAAATCACAGTGCTGACAACTAGTTTCTGCTCCTCAGTGCGCGTGATCTTCACGTTTTGTGCAGCTACTGTTTGTATGAGTGTTTGTGCCGCAATGCAGCTGCGCAAGCACGGTAGCTCGATATAATAATACACATCCGATCATCTAATCGCTTGAATGTCTAAACTGGCAAACCGTAATACACAAACTGACAAAGTTTAGTGAAGACGCAAGGCTCACCACTCCTCTCTGTGTTGACTCTGCGTTCACCTGCGTGTTGACTGGACGGGGCGGAGTCTCGTGGCAACGCGCGCTGGCTAGTATTATTTTAAGTGGGAAGTATCAACAGGATTAAAAAAACGAAATAACCGACATGGGAAAATTACGTCGGTTAGAGGTTCTGAATTTCGGTTTTGATTACTTTTCGATTATTCGTCCAGCCCTATGACACAGTCTGTGACGGACAGATAGTTTCAGGTTCTACGTCCGAACGTAGACTCATTATTACACATAAAATGTTGACTCACAAAAAGTATTCTCGTCGCTTCAAAAAATTAAGGTTAAACCACTACAGTCATGATGACTATTTTAACAATGTCTTTAGTACCTTTCTGGACCTTGAAAATGGTTAAATTGCTGTCTATGGAGGAGTCAGTCAGCTCTCATATGTCATTAAAAATATCTTAATTCGTGTTCCGAAGATGAATGAAGGTCTTACGGGAGGAGGGTGGGTACTAAATGACAGAATTTTCATTTTTGGGTGAACTAACCCTTTAATATAAACGCACGATTAGTCGACTAATCATTAAAATTAACGACTGTAGTCGACTAGAAAAATGTTTAGTCAAGGGCAGCTCTAGTTTTAGTAAACAAGGACACTGGAATTTATATTAAAACAGAAAGATGGACGATTCAGAAGTCCACCACACGCCATCAGTGCTCACGTGCATTAGTATGCGCATGTGAGAGCAGCAAGAAAAGATGCAATTAGCAGATGAGACAACAACAGTCTTCGCCAAAGAGAGCAACTGATATCAAAGATGCTGTAAACAGTAAACACGTCTCCCTCGGAGGTGACGGTGAAAGATGGCATGTTGTGCTCTTCCAGGGGCAGCTCGCAAAATAAACGCATGTGGTCTTTGCTGTTTACTTCCAAAGTGTCTAGTGTCTACTTGCTCCCATATGTCTGGAAGATGTAAGATGCTCAACTTTAATACTTATGATGCAATTCAGATAGTGTTCAGGACCACCTTGTGAGATTGAACAGCATGAGTGGCATCTACACATCGACACACACACATCGATAATAAACTAAACAGGGCTAGCAAATGTGCTATAGCCCCCTAGTGAATCCGTCTCCTCCCATGCTACATAAGGTGAGCATTTCTCAAACGCTGGTCCTCATTCGCTCAATTTCTCCAGCGCACCGTGGCAGCAGCAGTAATCTGCCCCAGAGACAGAGCGGCCGGTCTAAAACGCACACACACACACACACACACACACACAAACAGAGCACTACGCCATGTGGTGTGGGATCCACCTGATGGATATCTGTGCGGCCAGCGTTAAATCCAGCACTAACTGTGGCTCTCTGGGCCTTTGATTGGCAGATATCAGATCAAGAGAAAACAAATGAACTATGCAGCCTTCAGTACAGACAGCAGCTCATCAAAGCTGTTGCAACTGCTCTCTTCTGTTAGTCTGTTCATCAACAGCAACTGAATGATTCAGTCGCATTGTAATGATGACTGAAAACCTTTTTTCTTAGACATATTGAAAGATGGAAACTCAACAAATCCAGGCAAACAAACATCCACACACATATTTCAAAATCTACTTTCCCTGCACAGAGAAGCGTAGAATTACCCTCTCTTTTCATATTTATACGGAATCATGGATATTTACACAGAATCATCCTTGTACAAAATGGATCACTTCTATCTTAATGGCACACCAGCCTTAATTTGCATATGATTTTTATATATACTAATATATATATATATATATATATATATATATATATATATATGTTTGTTTGTTTTTTGTTTGTTTGTTTTTCTACTGCATTTTCTTTTCTGGTCATTCTTTTCCTATCCATGTCTACAATTCAGAAGGATGGATTGGATGGATGCATATTTAAACTTCATGTAACTTCATTCTGTGAATAATACTTTAAAGATGGCATGGGAATTATTAGATCCTATTTAGAAAAAAAAAAAAAATGTGATTACACCATAAACCTCCAGTGTTTACTACAGACTTATATACGGAATCATATACAGTATATAATCGGTGTGAAATGTAATCTATATGTGTTTGTTTTTTTTTTTGGTTTTTTTTTTATTAAAATATTAATTCAAATTTTATCTCCAACAGTCAGTGTAGTGTACACTTATTTTAGTCTTACATTTCGAGACAGGCATGACTGAAAGTAATAATAACTTTAAAGTAATTTGTTAATTTGTTCCTGTTACACATCTTGCATGTACTTACTATAGTAATATCAGTAAATTATGCATAACTACAAGCAACTAACCCTAAACCAAACCCTAACCCTATATAAGTACATGTTGTTAATTATAATTACTCAGTACTTAAATGTATAATTAAACTGTATGATAATAAAGTGTGTTGAACACTTCAGGACAATTAAAGGGATAGATCACCCAAAAATGAAAATTATCCCATGATTTACTTACCCTCAAGCCATCCTAGCTGTATATGACTATCTTCTTTCAGACGAACACAATCAGAGATATATTTAAAAATATCCTTAGTCCTCCGAGGTTTATAATGGTTGTGATTATATCCATAGTATCCATATTTAAAACTTTACAAATAACTTGCTTCTGGCAGACAACCATACGCAGAATGCGCAAGTCAACTTGCGCCAAATGAGTAATCCTCTGACACCATGTATGACGTAGGATGTAGGAGTATCTCGCAGTTCAAACAGACATGGCTGTGCAACAAATTTAAGCCCCTCTTCTCTTATATCGAAATCCTCAAAAATTTCTCTTTGAAAATGATCGTTTTAGACATACGTTTTAAATATGGATATTTTTTCTTGCAAAAACGCAGTGCTTCACTTCAGAAGGCCTTTATTAACCCAGTGGAGTCGTATGGATTACTTTTTTTTTTTTTTAATCGATGGATGCATTATTTTTGACTCCAAAACACGGCCCCCCATTAACTGCCATTATAAACCTTGAACGACTAAGGATATTTTTAAATAAATCTCAGATTGTGTTCATCTGAAAGAAGATAGTCATATACAGCTAGGATGGCTTGAGGTGAGTAAATAATGGGATCATTTTTGGGTGAACTATCCCTTTAAGTTTAATTAAAGAGAGTACGCTTTCATGACTATCTTAACACACTTAAAAGTGCACTTTGTAATAATGTCAAATTTAAAGTTTTACTTTAAAGTACATGTTAAACCATTATTTTGATGAAATCTGAGGGTTTCTGATCCACACGTCATTGCTTCTGAGGATGAGAAAGGTAGTAAAGACATCGTTAAAATAGTCAACGTGACTACAGTGGTTCAACCTTAATGTTATAAAGCGACTCTATTAAACAATTTGAACTGTTGAACACAGTGAACACAGTTCAGTGCTTCCATGTTTATGTCCGAACGCCAGCTCAGTATTGGCTGATGCTGTACACGTGAGCAGCATGATGCATGCGTGTGATGCTGACGCAGGAGCCGGACAATAATGAGTTGCCGCTCTGACGTAGAACGCGGAAGCATCGCACTGCGCTCACTGCGTCAACTGCGTATGACAACAGTTCAAATTGTTAAATAAAGTCATTATTTTTGTTACGTTTTTGCGCACAAAAAGTATTCACATTGCTTCATAACATTAAGGTTGAACCACTGTAGTCACGTTGACTATTTTAACAATGTCTTTAATGCCTTTCTGGACTCAAAAGATGCAATGTCGTTGCTGCTTATGTGTGTTTCAGAAACCCCTCTGATTTCATCAAAAATATCTTAATTTGTGTTCTGAAGATGAGCAAAGGTCTTAGGGGTTTGGAACAACATAAGGGTGAGGCGTCATTTTTTTCCCCAAACGGTTCAGCGGAAATCCCCGCCCTGCAACCAATTTAATTGGCTGAGGTTACAGTGACAGGTAGGTTTAGGGATCAGGGTTGGGTGTAGGCAATCGTTACTGTCATTGACATGGCCAAAAAAATGTTTAGAATCGGCTCCTGAACTGGTTTGAGAAAAAAAATCATGCGAGGGTGAGTACTTGACAGAAATTTCATTTTGGGGTTGAACTAACCCTTTAAGTATTTTTTTCTCTCTCTCCATAGAGAGATGGAGATGTATGCTAAAGTGGATTACTAAAAATCCTCATCAAAATCAAGGTTCACATTCCCTGGACAAAGTTGATCTATTTAAAACCCACCTGATGTTTAACTCCTAACCTCAAAATCCTCTAAATTAGTTAAAGCTCATTAACTCTCCTTGTAAAAACAATAGTGTCCATAAGTGCAACATGGGACCAGTGTTTTTGTGAGACCTATAAATATAACGACTAGATTACTTGCGACACTATTGGAGTCTGAAAGCATCCCGCAGCACCTCCTGGACAGTCAAAACTCCTTATTTAGGTATAATAAAAAAGCACAGTAGACGACATGGCCTAATTTCATCTGACAGTATTTTGAAAACATAATAAAACAGCAATTCCTCCTTGACTAGAAGGCCTCAGAGTATTTCTTCTATCATCAGCAAGGTTATATAAGGGGAGGTTCATTTGAATAATACCCAAAGCTGTTAAGCTTAGTGCTGCAATTGTAAAAACTAGGATAGCAAAAGTTTCAAATGAAAATGCTATCCATGTAACACTCTTCAACTGTTGCGGGGCAAATCCTCCAAGCACATCCCTCATCAAACCCGTTTTGGCTTTAACACAGGGCTTCCACAGAGGAGATTTCACTGGTGCCCATGTCAACATAGATGACAGTGCCACATGGAAAGTAATGGTGCCTGGGGTGCCACATGGCATAAATGGGCACACAAACAAGCCAGTTAGCCAGAGGCTCACAGAACCAAGAGCTTTATCTGTTATGTGTGCCATTATACACATAACATCTTCGCCATTGTGTGTACAGCTCAGAGCTTGAATTATACATCATTTTGCACTTAACATGGTTTATGTAATAAATAAATAAGAGGCCATGCCAACTATTATCCCTGAAGTGATTTATTAACTCAGTGTCAGTCAACTTGTTGAGTAATGATTAAACAGGTGTCACAATGGGAACACTTTACAATAAGGTTCTATAGGTGGAAACAGATCTCTTTCTCTCTCGCTCGATTTCCGGGATGTTGTATATAATTTGTGGGTCGTCATTGTGCTACTATCAATTAGTTATGAAATGGTAAGAAAATTTCATATAATGAATATAGCGACCAAAATGATCACGGTTATCAATATTGTAACGGTATTGTTAAAATGTACTGGAAATGTTCAAAAACTACAGATACACAGTCTGGATTAATTTCACCAAGTTTTATATTTACAAGCAACAAACAAAAAGTAAAATTAGCAACACTGTGCACTTTTTGTTTGCATAAACATTCACAATAACAATGATAATCATTTTAAATGAACACAATTTTTGATTGAGTGACTTACAACATTTTATCTGCTACTATGTACGTTCAAATAAAATTTTGAAAAAAAATACAAATAAAATAAAAGTTTTATAAAATGATAAAGCTCACATTTTAGCCTTTTAGAGAAAAGGGGATGAGTCAAAATGATAAATGATTATAGATATAATTTTAGATACCTTATTATCCGAATTGTTAAAATTTTTGTAGAATAATACACATTAGTTTATTTTCACTCGATTTAAATTTACAACAGTGCATACAAATTTGGTCAGATTTATTTGAGAGTATTCTTCTTCATCGGGTGTTTATATGCAACCAGCACATTACAGAAGATCCGACCTAAAAAAGATAAGCGGCGTGTTTTGTTGTTAGTGTTTTTGTTAAATTTTTTTGTCATTATGTGTTTTTGGTTTTCTGTCTGCACATGGACAACTTTGCAACCGTCAAACTGCTTTGCCTTGAGCAGAAGGACTGCTCCCTTGTGGCACATTTGGAGGATTTTCTCCACCTCGTTCCAGCTACAACTTTCCCGGACAACTGCCTCTTCAGCTTCCTGTATTCCGGCCTCAACACCGCCACCAAGGAGCAGCTGTCCGGGGAAGGGCTTCGAGGTGAGCTTCACCGAATACATAGAGTGGGTGCTGATGTCCTGTGATACGCCACACACAGTGGACATCGTTGACGATGACGACACCAGCCCCACTAGCTACCCAGTGCCCAGCCATCAACACCCTGACTGCGAGGATCGGCAGCATGAGCCCACCGCAGGCCGTGAGAGGGACTTCGCCGCGATGTTCGAGCCATCACCAACAGGAGCGACCGAGTAGAACATCACCACGGAGCCTGTGCAATGCGGGACTGACCAGGTGTGCGAGCCGGCTGCACCATCTGTCGCCGAGGGAGTACTAGTGGAATATGAGGGTATGGAAGTGAGCCCCACCCATCCTCCCTCTGTTTTGATTTTGGAGAGGTTAATCTTCTGCCTGTTCTGCTACCGTATTAATCTGTCTGTTACACATCTAATTCTCTGGCCCCGCCCAACTTCCCTCTCCCACCACTTCTCCAATACCGTTTTGAGACTTTTTTATTTTTTAAAATCCTCCTGGGCGTGAGGAGCCCGTGGCTTCGCCTCCGATCTCAGAGCGCTCCACTCCCCCTCGACCCGTCGACCTGGCTCCTACACCTACACTCCTTCCACTCTCATCGTCAGCAGTGACCATCGAGTATTCGGCCTCGCTGGGCTCCCTCGGCAAGTCGGCTCCTCCTGGGTCAGACATCGCCATGCCTCCACTGCGGACTTGTGGGCCATCCGCTGCTCTCTGGCCCTCCACCCCTCCACCCCTTCTGCTACGGCTAGCTCCACCCTCCCTCAGGCTTCACCTCTGTCCTAGGTTGCTCCAGCTCCACCTCTGCCCTCCAGATCCCTGCTTCCACCCCGGGGGGTCGTCACTGCGGCTCCATCGCGGTCGCCCAGGCCATCGGGGTCCCTTCGTGTCATCGGCTCTCCGGCTGCGCGGTGGGCTCCACCTTCCATGTCATCGTCGCCTCCGGTCGTCCCCATGGTGGTGTCATCGACAACATCGCCATGGCTCCTCCCTCCTGTGCCGCCGCCATGAGGCACAGTCTTGGCTGTGGCCTGGATCTGTCACCATCTTCCTCTGCTCAAGGCTCCACCTTAGCTCACTCAACCATCTTCTCCACCCTTGACTCTTGTGTTCCGCCTCCTCCTGGTCGGCCGTCCACCTCCTGAACCGCCTCCTACATCATCTGCCCATTTCTTCATCTCTTTGTCCTCATCACATACTCTCTACGGCGCGAAGACGTGCCTTCCGGGAGGGGGAGAGGCCTCTATTGCCAACAAGACAATTAACACTTTCAAATGCCCAGAAAGCTACTAAAAACATATTTAAAACAGTTCATGTGACTACAGTGGTTCAACCTTAATGTTATGAAGCGACGAGAATACTTTTTGTGCACCAAAAAAAAATAAAAAAAAATAACGAATTTTCAACAATATCTAGTGATGGGCGATTTCAAAACACTGCTTTAAAGCTTTACGAATCTTTTGTTTCGAATCAGTGGTTCAGAGCGCCAAAGTCACGTGATTTCAGTAAACGAGGCTTTGTTACGTCATAAGTGTTTCGAAATTTCAATAGTTCACGTAACTTTGGCAGTCTGATACGCAATCCAAATCACTGATTCAAAACAAAAGATTCATAAAGCTTTGAAGCAGTGTTTTGAAATTGGCCATCATTAGATACTGTTAAGTCCTTATTTAGTTTTTTTTGGCGCACAAAGTATTCTCGTCGCTTCATAACATTAAGGTTGAACCACTGCAGTCACATGAACTGATTTCAATATGTCTTTAGTAGCTTTCTGGGCGTTTGAAAGTGTTAATGATCTTGATGGCAATGCAGGCCTCACTGAGCCATCGGATTTTATCAAAAACATCTTAATTTGTGTTCCAAAGATGAATGAAGGTCTTATGGGTGTAGAATGACATGAGGGTGAGTAATAAATGACATAATTTATTACTAACTTTGTATTAAGACATATTAATAACTTTGTATTAAGACAGTCACAATGCTTTGGAGAATCATTCTTTTCCTACAACTCCTATTATTTTTACAGTTCTGTTTGGTGCTGTCAAAAATGACTTAAGAAAGTAATAAACAGTCTTAAATTTATTGTGCCAACTCCTTACACCCCCAAAAGGAATAAAACACTCTAAAGTGCAGCAAATTCACTCTAACCCCTTTGCCCAATAATCATATACTGCTAACTCCCAAAATGACTGCAGTAAGACTCAGAGGATGTGGCAAATGGCCGTCTTTCCTGCTATCAGATTGGCCTTGCCGCTCTGCGCTTTGCCTCTGGGTTTTATTACTGCTGTGGCAGAGCTTTGAAATCAACTGAAGTCCACTTTGGCCAGAGAGAGAGCAGATATGATCAGACCAGGCAGAGCTGGAGGAGGTCATAGTTGTATTAACCTGGGAAGGGATTAGCCAAAAACCACAGGGGGATTCAATGCTCGGAGGCCCCTCGAGGCAGGGTCCTCGCAAGGTGGCCTATGCATGTCTCTCTCTCTCTCTCTCAGTGTGTGTGTGATACTAAGAGGATATGCCCAACTAAAAGAAAGTTGTGCATTCGTGAGTGTGTGTTTCTGATAAGCAAATGCATACTCTATATACCCATATTTGCGGCCTATGTCAGTTAAGACGGCCCCTCTGAAACGCAACCACCTGAGATGTAGCCAGTCTCTCTACCCCACTTATCAGAGATCTGTCTGTAGAATGTCAGCAAGTTTCTTCCACACACACACACACACATAGAGCCGATGGAGAGGACCTGCTGCTCAGGAAGGGGCCAGTAAAGCTGTCTTTCTGTCTCTGATCTCTCCACGGGGCCCCAAGGGCCGCGGCAACAGGTCAGCACATCATACAAACCCACATCAGCTCTTTACAGCACAGATCAACAAACTTCATCCTGCCAACACAGAGCAGTTTGTAAAGATGTTTACAGAAAATGGCAAAACCTATATGAAATGTTGAAAAACAAAATGAAACCTTACCCCTGAAAATAAAATACAATAATAAAAACTCCTCGACTACAGTGAAACTACAGAGACATTATCATTAACTAAATAATAAAACTAAAAACATTAAAAAAATGTTATTACTTTAAACAAAATAAGCATTAAAAGGGTGGTTCAGTGGTTTTTTTTCTACACTCGATTGTGTTTACAGTTTAACATGTCTTAATGCTTCATTTGAAGAAAAAAAACGCCATATTTTTCATATATTTTACCTTTATTCTACACCGCTGTTTCCCTTCTCCTAAAAATGTTCTGTTGAGTTCCTGGTTCTATGAAGCCCCTCCCTCAGAAATACGCAATGGCCTAGATTGGTTAGCTGGCCCTGTGTATTGTGATTCGCTGTCCGGAATAAGTTGTCACGATTCACGTTGTCCGGAAATGCTACGCCCCTTACCATTACGGGCAAATGTTGCATGTGCTTCGGTCAAAGTCCAGTCTTTGCTTCGGTGGAAATATAAATAATGGTTGTATCAATTTGAGCCCGAATCAGACCCAGATATCAGTAATGATGAAGAGGGTCAAGCAGAACCTCTGTAAGCATGGCTTTTAATGAACGTTTATGAATGTTAAGTATTTTTGTTTGTTTTTGTGTCAAAGTGTTTAGATATGCTGTCACTTATAAAAGTTACTGCTGCCCCATAGTGTTCTGATTAAAGCTTTACTGTAGCTGAATACATGACTGAGTAGTAGCATTTTTGTAAATGTATTGTTTAATTTATAGCATGAACGAGCATGTGGGTAAACGCAACATAAAAGCCATAATGAAACAATGCTGTACACTGATAACAGAAACGCCAACAAACACCAACAAAATTTCGCTGGTGTGATTACATAGAAGCTTGTTGGTGGTTGTAGACGTTTGTTGGAGAAGTATGAAATAGAATTTAGCTAACTGGCTAGCGAAGCGAAAACGCGTTGGTCTTTGTTTACGTCCCAGAAACTATATAACTTTATAAAAAAATAAAACACACTTACAGGTTGGGGCCCATAAACAGCAGCTTCTGCTTTTAAAGTGGGAACTGCTTCATATTTCAGTAATAGCCTTTGTGTAAATCCAGAACGTGCAGATTCTGGAAGCTGTCTTCCGTAAAATGTGCAGCACAGACAGCTAAATTAGCATTATAATTGTCAGGAACAGAATAAATTTAATTTTAAACATTGTTCCCAATCTCCAGCGTCCCTAGGAAGAAGACTTGTATGCATGCGACATGTTGCGTTTTCCCGGGGGCAGTGTTTATGTTAATTGCAGGGTTTATGATGTCACCAACCCGGGAAGAAGCTCGTTGTAGTCCAAATCGGTCGTTTTTGTAGGCATTAAACTGCCATAACTTTAAAAGACAATATCTATGTTTGCATTGAACTTTCAGCGCTGTAACTTTGCAGATACTGTTTATGCTCAAGCAGCAACATTACACACTAACTAAAGTTAAAAAAGTAAAATCGCAATGAACCACCCCTTTAAAGCTGCAATCTGTAAGTTTTGCCTCTTTGTCGCCATCTCTGTTTGAAACCTGTAATTGCAGTTATTTGCAGAATTATCATCTTTACATGGGTTGTGCATCCTCTGCGCGGATGAATCTAATGTTTTGAGGAGAATGTGTGGATGTCAGTCACTGCACCGGTGGTACAATCACAGATTGTACTCTTGGAAGTATGACCAAAATAAGAACTTTCACCCGAAAATGCCAACTGAACAAGTAAGTAACAAATCTGCCACTTTTGTTCTGAGCAACTGAGAAAAAAAAGCATTACAATAAATCGCACTACCAGTGGTGATTAAATCTAACGATTGCTTAGCTCATATAACATCAAACCGTGCAAATTATTAGTTATACTTTGTTCTTAAATAATGTTAACAACATCAGCATTGTGTCACTACGTGTATTTAGTATCTGTAGATTTCAATTTCTGTACAGTCTAATCTCTAACATTTGCAACCTGGTCTCATGGAAAGACGTACCTGTGGGAACATTTTCGTGAGTCGCAAAAATACGTACCAATAAGTACATATCACTGCAGTTTTCAACAGAAATGAACACTAGAGGCAGTAAAACAGCAAGCGCTTTTAATCGTTTTCATACACAGTTAAAATTACAGGGTCAGATTATGGATTAATAAAGAGTTTTATGTCTCCTTGCACAATATTATGTTATGACTTCAAAACGCTTTTTACCAAAGTGCACAATTTATAAACCATATGTTTAGCTTTTTCTGACATAACAAGTTTGCTCGGTAGCTCAGCTGATACGGAGTTGGACTTAGGACGAGGAAGCCTTGGGTATGAATCCGGGGAAAAACACGGTAAAAGAGCTCAAAGATGAGAGATCAAAACAAGCTAAAATGGAATTATTTTGGATGCGTTTTATGTCACATTTGCTTTTGTTAACACTATCTGGTAGGTTTAGGTATAGTGTTGGTGGTACGTTATTTAAAAAAATAATGGAGCATTATACTTTTAGCACCACTCACCAGACAAACTTTTGTGATTCGTATAAAAAACAACGTCATAAAAAAGTACCATATTCACGTTTATCTGTTCTGGCAAAAAAATTAACATGCTTCTAGCGCCACTCAGTGGACATTTCACGTTGAAACTGCAGTGACGTACGTATTGGTACGTATTTTGCAATTTGCGAAAACGTTCCCACAGGTACGTTTTTCTAATGAGCATCCTCACATGATATAGCCTACTAGCTGAGACTCCTTCTTTATGTAAACAGTTGTGACGTAATGACGCAAAGATGAACGGCGGCATGCTTGAATTTCCTGCAGAAACCTACAGATTCCACTTCCAGATATTACACATTTATATACAATTGATTCATTTTATTTAAAGGGGGGGGGTATAATGCTATTTCATGCATTCTGACTTATTTACACTGTTAAAGAGTTGGATTCTCATGCTAAACATGGCCAAAGTTTCAAAACACGAGTTGGACATATTGCAGAGTATTTCTGTGCCAAAAATACTTTTCCAAATCCTCTTAAATTTCGGGATCCTTTTTTCAAGTATGTGCCTGTGTGACATCAGGTCAGAGGTCCTTGTACGGGCACTTCTCCCGGAAGAGCGCGCACACACAAGTCGACCAGAGCGAGAGAGCAAGAGCATGCCCATCAACGTGCTTCGTTCGGGTTACGGAAGTCATCGGCAGTGCTGCAAAGGACTTGCTCGAGAAAGATTTGTCACTTTGTTTTTAGACCACGAAATCAAAAATGTCACCAAAGAAGTGTGTGGAAAAGATAACCTTGCTTCCCAAAGAACCCAGTGTTCAGTGAAGCTGAGAGATTTGTGCTCACGCATTACATTGATGTGCACTCAATATTTGTTGTTAAAATAACCATAGAAACTGATAGTTGCAATCACTTTTTTATTGGTTAAAATGAATGGAGAATATCTCATGTTTTTCCGTGGCTGCTCGAGGCCTCAGGATCGGCGCTTATGGTTTCATAAACAAGGTCCAGTTCTACACTGGATTTACAGGTCGTTTGAAACAGTAATAATGATCCCGGTCATGAGTCAGAACCGCAAGTTATGAGTAAAACTGCATCAAATGTCTGTTTTGTTGGCAATAGGCACATAAGTGCATATAATGTAAACAACACGAACGTAGTAAATTCATCATTCATTATACGCTATATTCATTATAGTGATTCACAAGTTATCCATGGATAATGCGATGGTGTATTGTGTGTGTTTAAATACAGTTGTTTAGCTGACCATTGATAGCTTGCAGATGATTGTTACGCAACAGCTGCGCGTGCTCATCACTCTTTAGCTCCGCTCACACGACACGCCTCCAGGCACTCAGCTGTTTTCGGAAAGACTCAGTACAGCGTATGTATCTTTTATAAATATGATAGAACTAAAGACTTGATATGAAGGATGCTATACTATTCTATAGGTACTCAAGATTAACATGAGATTGGCAGAAACTGTATGTAATACCCACCCCCCCCCCCTCCCCCCCCCCCCTAACTAAGTACTAAAATATACACATAAAATATTAAATCATGTAAACTAGTAAACTGTAAACAGAGATATGCAAATACTAAAGTAGTAAATTACTTCTCACTGCTTCAACTTGCTGGAAGCAATGATATTTTCTCCACACTGCCAAATGTTATTCAGGAGAATAGTGCAACCGAGAGAGGCTCATGCAAAAGTATAAACAGGTGTTGAAGCTTTCTTATACAGCCTTCATGCCAACTAACTGGCAGTTTTAGAAATTTACAGCAGATGTAACAATATTTTTTTGTACATATTCAGGATATTCACTTATTTGCTGGGACAACATAAGTTGTCCAGCATTTGTACTTTACGGTTATGGTTAGGGTGTCATCTTCAAAACCCTAACCGTAAATTACATATGCAGTTCTCTGGCTCTACTAGTCGTATCAGTAATAGACTGCCACTAAAAATGATCTAATTTTTTGAAAGAAAAAAAAAAATACAAAATATCTCTGGTTACACATAAGAATATGCTAAGCAATTTGCATTTGACCTAGTTTGACTGTTTGGCTGAGTATATAAATTCACACTGTTGTGGTCATTAATATCACATCTTAAATGCAACACACTTGGCAGCAAACTTGCAAATAAAACATTGGCAGAGTCAGTCAGGGACGTATTAAAACAGATGCATGGTGGCAGACCAGAAATAATATGCTTTATCATAATGAATATGGCATAAACAATCTTATAAGTTTTTTTTTTTTTCCCCCTGCCCTCTAAAACCGAGAAGGATCATTTGTTCTGTAAGTACAGACTGCATTGCTATTCAGGATGATCAAAAATTAGTGTAGCTCCATTGACATTCTCTCAGTTCTGCAGGCATAATTGAGAATATTGCAGTGCATAAAGCATGTTCTATTTAAGATTATCCACGGCTGACCTTATGAATATCATTTAACATGTATATTTTGGGAGCCCAGAGCACATTTTATAAGTGTAGTGTGCAGTTCCAGCACATTTAGAGAAGGTAACTGTCTGAATAAAACACCAGAGTCACTTTTATTCTGCAAAGTTTGCCTTTATAAAGTTTGCAAAGTTTGCCAGTCTTATAACATCAACTAAAGACATTATCAATCAGTGTTGGGCAGTAACGTTGTTACAACTATTTATATTTTTCAGTAGTGAGCTGGTAGCGTTCCTAATTTTAAAATCATGTCAATTTTCAGTTGCAAAAATTATTTACATCAACTGAAACAAACCTTTTGCATCCTATTAATTGCCAGCAATGAAGAAGGTATTTACTAAGTACACAGAACAATGTGCCACTGCCTTCCAAATAATGCCAAGCACAGCAGAACTGTTGTGGAAGTGCCTTAGTGAAAAGAGAGTGAGATGAAACACAAAATTTGTTGGTTATTGCTGCTGCTACAGATCAAGTACTGGACTTGCTACTGCCAACACATACACGACACGCTGCTGTGAGCAAGTAAGACATGCTGCTGCTGCTGTACAACATAGCATACATTAATTACCTGTAGCAGATCTATACAGGTGGAGCTGGGGAAGGTGGAGGGTTTCTGAAAGCGTGCTGCAAATGCTACAGCAAATGCTGACCAAGTATTTGAAGGTTAAGCAGCGAGCTCATTGGCTTCTGATATAGCGGGAACCAATCAGCTGTGCCCTATAGAGAATGATGTGATTGCAAACAGATTGCGTTAAGGATCTGCGCCATCTAGAGTTTCATGACAGAACTTTGTATGTGTAACATCCTCCAACAATCCAAGTAATCTAATATAAAGCATTACTTGAACTTCGATTAACTCATTTCCAGTGTAAAAGAAAACCTTGCATTTAAAATTTAAACCCCCAATCCCATTTTTTTTTCTTCTTCTTTTTGACGTAAATGTGTGTGATAGTGATTCATTCATATTATCTACACAGCAGCAAGAGCTTAAATATTTCATTGGATTTCAAGGGTTTGACTTGTATTATTTATGGAGAAGTGGGTTGTGCATACTCTTGTGTAAAAAGTATCGTAAAATAAATATTGCCCCGCTGCTATAATGAACATTAAGCTTTAATGGCACCTAGCTATAAGTAGAACACATGTTATAGATACAACTGCACTCAAACTTTCCACTGAGAACTGCGACTCCGTGAAAGACAACACATTAACTCAGAGAAGAGTATATTTAATATTTATCATAGAGTAAATCAGAATATGGGTGTGCTACACTAAAAACAAACACAACACAGATAAAAAAAAGTATGTAGCAACTGAAGTTCAGTTAAGGCCACTGGATCATTTCCCAAGCAAGACCATTTAATAAATCTAAATAAATGATAATTCCAGTAGTTACTCATTAATCTCTTCATTTGATTGGGAATAACGAGTCTGTACATCAAAGTGCATTTCTGCTTTACTTGTCAAACTACAGCAGTACACACAGAAAACTTGATGTGATGGTCTACAGCTAAGTAAGTAAACACTAAATTCCTCTTTATATTGTCTGTTATGATTTAATTAAAGTTGAAGTTCATTGATATGATGTTTAGAAAGCCTGGTCAATCGAGGTTGAAGGAAAGCCCTTTCACAGCCACTCACAACTTGCTTTTTCAGCATCATTGTCCCTAGACAGCAGCAACATTGTTGATATTTAGTGAAAGTTGTTCACATGGCCAGGAGGGACAAAGCACCTACTGAGACTGGCTTGGTAAAAGCATTATGACAGGTCTTGAAAATCAAGTGTAAATGGTTTCTTGTAATGACCTCTCCTAGAGAAAAGGATAAACTGAGACGTTTGATCAGGGATGAGTAAAGCCACGGATTTGACACTTGTGATTTTATGATAAGCATTATGCACATAAATATTGTAGGTAACACTTTACAATAAGTTTCAATCTGTTAAACTTAATTAATGCATTGCAATATATAATGCATAATAAACAGTACCACTTTACAATAAAGGTTCCAAAAACCGTATTGTCGTAAACCTGTTGTTCAACGACGTTGGTGAATGATGTCACGCAGGTGGTGGAGTAATAACTTCTTTAAATGAATCTGTTGGAGACTGAATTAATGCTAGATTTTTTGCTATAAATTACGGACATAGCATCTGAGAACAAATTCTTATCTTTCTCGGTTATTTTACTTTATTTCCAGAATCAATCATAGGCTCGTTCTTACGTACCAAAGCACGTACACACATGCGCACTCTTCAAAAATGGTGCTTAAAATCTCTTGACAAACTAAAATATGTAAATGATATTTGTATATATTCAAAATAAAAGATATACATTGTACTTAATGTCAGCTTGCTTATTTTGGTCAAGATAATGATTTAAGTCCACATGTCATAAAAACAGGAAACTATGTTTCTAACCACAGCTCGAGAGTTTGCGATGCAGTTTGTAAATGTTCGTTTGAACTATGCTTTCGGGAAACACAAAATCGTTGAACTATGTAAGTAACGCCAGAACTTGCGATGTTAGTTGGCTAGCGATGTTTTTTGGAAAAGTAATGATCAATGATGCCAACAGAATTCAGTTCTGCTGTAAAGCAGCTCTAAAAATTGTCCATCGCTAATTCATTTCTGTTCAATAACTGTGTAAAGTTAATCATTTACGAAATGAGTTCATTTCAGCTATAAAGCAGCTCTGTGAACAGTGATGTTAATATAAACTAACAATGGAAATTATTTCTAAAGCATTTAATAATCTCTCAGTTAACATTAATTATGGCTGGGTTGAAAATATTGTTTTCTCAATTTTAATCGATTCTCATCTTGAAATCCCAAGAATAGATATTTTAGATATTATGTCAGCTTTCAAATTCTATCAATTTTATTATGAAATTCAAACAATGAATACCATTTTGCTAAGTATTTGCACTATTATGTGCAATTTAAAAGTTTGTATCCAAACAGTAACCTTTTATATTATAGTAATGTACCAACTGACAGGGTCACTATATAGTTTACAGCATTAGTTGAGGGTTTTTTTTTTCTTAAGAAGTAAATGACATACTGTACCTGATATATCCAAATGAATTGATATAGAATCAAATTGAATCAAGATCAAAACTGAATCGATTCGCAAGCTTGTGAATCTAAATCAAATAGTGAAATTTGTGTCAGTGCCCCAGCTTTAATGTTAATTTCAGCATTTACTAATGCATTATTAAAATCAAAAGTTGTATCTGTTAATATTATTTAATAAATCTGAGCTGACATGACATAACATAGCAATGAATGGTTGTATTTTTTTATTAACTAACGTTAACAAAGATAACACGTAAAAATGTATTGCTTATTGTTAGTTATGTTAACTTAATGTAAATGTTAATGCTAACTTATTGTAAAGTGTTACAGAGCATAATTTTGTAAACATAATATTGTTTGTTGATAATGTTTATACATACTACATTGCTACTATTATTTTGATGTAAAATGTATTACATGCAGTACATGCAGAAATTAACATTAACCTATATTAATAAATTATGTAAAAGTAAAATTCATTGTTAGTTCATTGATACCTAATGCATTAACAAATTTAACCTTATTGTAAAGTGTTGCCATAAAATAAAAAAAATAAAAAATTTACCATCAGAGACAGAAATGAAATTGAAACATGAGTCTAAATCAAGACGTTTAGCCTCTTCAGACACTACGTTTCATCACACCTCACATCATTACCCTCTTATTTCACTCATGATCAATTATTTGTTGATAATAATGATAAAGACCTGCCAGTAAAGTCAGAAGATCACATCTGTGGCTTGTGTCGCTTTCACGTGTCATTTGCCAGGTAAAACAAGTGGAGTTTTAGCGCCAGACCCCGCCAAGTTAATATCTGAGCCTCATTAGCATAAATACTAATGAATAAATGTAGCCAACCAGGGAATGATTTAAATGACCTTAGGCCTCAAATTGTTACTCTGGTCAGAATGTGTGATCAAAAAGAAGAACGAAAAAAGTAGAAAGCAAATAAAACCGAGCACGATAGTGCTTAAATCGATATGCCTCCATAAGCCATTACTTGCCAGGTTAATGCTAGTCTTATCAATCAAACACACTAGATTCGTAAAGCACAATGAATATAGATCGAGCGCCGTCTCAAGTCACCAAACAATATGCACACATAAACACACTATTCTTTGCCAGATTGTCCCTTTTCCTCCCCCATCAAGTGTCTTCCAGGAAGACGGACACTGGAGGAGGAGAGATGGCTTAATGTCTACTGGTGTGGATAATTGAATGTTGGAGCGTTCTTTCTGTCCTGTCTTTGTTGTTCAATCAATATCCAGCTCCCACAGGAGCTAATCTGTATTAGCGGAATTAGCTGCTCACAAACCCAAGATGCCTGAACCCCTTTGGACGCCTTGTGCACCAGACGTTCATGTCAGCTATCTCCTCACAAAGTGTATAAAGGGTGAGACCGAGGGTAATGATTAGCGTGTCGATCGACAGAGCGAATGGAATGATGGCCCTTGCATGCACAATAGGAAGGTAAGGTGAGAACTCACTAGACTACTAGGCACTTTTGTTCTTTGTACTTTCATGACAACGTCACAGCATAGCTGTTTCATAGTAAATTAAGCACAATGTTTTATTTACTTGACATTATTACCTTAAAAGTAGAGTAGGCAATTTCAGAGAGGCTAGCAATAGCATGCTAGCTTTGAAAGCATAAGATCCCACCCTCCCTTCAGAGCGCTCTCCAAAGCCATGCCTCCTCCAAAAATATAAACGCACACAGCCAGAGCAGAGTCTGCAAAGTGTCACAAGACGAGAGACGGCGTTAAATTACCTCATGTCTCAAAGCACATAACATTACAATAATAATGAATGTAAACAACTTGAAAAGCGCTAGTTGTACCACCTGACTGCTGCAGATTAATTTCACCATTGATAGTGTTGACATAGAGACACATAAATCTGGATCTGAGGACTTAAACAGCTCTGGGTAGAATATCACGGGTTGCCATCTTGTAATTACGACATGGCGTGAACGCAGCATAAGCTCGTTGTTTTGGTTCAGGAGGAACTGCAAAAGGCGGCTGTCTGTCTACAACTCTGCATAGCCTTATGGAACGCACTGATGACGTGTGATGTCTGCACGAGCAGGGTGCGCGGAGGTATGGAAATACATATGTTGACAGGCAGGTAGGACATTGTATCAATGCATTTGGATCAAATGCAATGATTGGAATGCACTGATGACGTGTGATGTCTGCACGAGCAGGGTGCGCGGAGGTATGGAAATACATATGTTGACAGGCAGGTAGGACATTGTATCAATGCATTTGGATCAAATGCAATGATTGGAATGCACTGATGACGTGTGATGTCTGCGCGAGCAGGGTGCGCGGAGGTATGGAAATACATTTGCACTAAGTGCAAATAGCAGTATTTTCTTAGCGATATGCTATTTACACTAAGTGAAAATAGTGATATATTCTTTGTTATTCTTTTGTTATTCACACCCTGACGAAGGCAATACTAGCCGCAACGCGTAGGTGTGCAGTCTGTACGTGTATTTTTAAGATTTAGCCAAGATGAAATAAAGGCTTTTTAAAATAGTTTTTTACATGATTCGAGTGCCTTGGATTATCTATAAGCTTTTGCTTTGAGCGATATATTCTACTGACATTATATAAAAGTAGCAGTTCTTTGCAATAAGTGCAAATAGTTGTTATAAATATAAAGTGTCAGATATACTATTTGCACCTCAGTATTGTTGTACATTAACAGGATGCAATAGAGTGTAATAGAGTGTAAATTAATGTATTTATTAAAATTATTAAATGGATGTTGCCTTATTAGGTTAATAAAGCTAACCCTAACCGTAACCAATAAATACTTTATTATTAAACTCTCGTTAGGCACTTTATTTCCACTTTTCAAATATTTTCTTTATTTTTATTGAAAGTAAATGCCTTTCCGATCTGATATGTGATGGGAAAAGGGAGAAGAGTGAGTTCGGCAAAAGGCGGATTCAAACTTGGGTCGATTGCATCAAAAGCTACTTCCATGCGCCATACTCCCTATGGCCTACGCCACTGCAGACATTAAATAGTGCGTTTCTTTTTTTTAATCTTGTGTGGCCCAACCAGACATTGGTGGGTGGAGTTAGTGTAAATATCCTTTGCCAACGAGACAGATTTAAACATCTGTGCATTCCTAGAAAGAGACTTGAATGGCTCACATGCTTGCATCGCTACATTTACGTTTTTGATTATCCATAAAGGGGCCACAATGTCAAATCAAAGAGGCCCTGCTGTAGCTGTTCTTCCTGTGGCAATAGAGTTAATTGGACCTTTTCCACCAATACTGATCCAATTTCACAGTGGCATTACTGAATCCATTCGCAGCTCATCAGTTCCAGGCTTCATCTGCCTACTGCACAAACAAGCCGCACTGGATCATAAAGTCCACAGACTCAATCATCTGCTGCCACCAGCCTTCCGCTGTTGACCTGCGCCACTCTAGGGCCATGAAATGCCCAGCTCAATCATAACAGACCGAACCTCTCACCCTGGCCACAGGCCTTTCCATGTATGTCCACCTGGCAAACTGCTCAGGTCAATCAAAACCAATGCCACCTGCCACCTGAACGGTTTAGTCGCCCTGCACTGTGGCCTAATATAACTCAACAAATAAGGGCCCGTGTTACACATTTCGGTTCATAATATCCTACTTTGACATGGAACAAACTGGTAAAATGTGACAATATTTATTCATAAAAACAAAACCATACCCATCCATGCCATTTTCAAAATTTCAATAATACACATTTAACACACTAAACAAAAACAATTGCTTAAATATTATTGAGCTCAGCAAACCTTTGCTGTGTCAAACAGATAATTCCAAAAAAGTATTGCATCAGAGGTCTGGCACAGCCTAGTATGTGTAAAATCAGGCAAGGAAGACTGTGGTGTTTATTTAAGAAAGTCGACAGAGTGCTGGGGTGAATTAACATTAAGGACAAGAGGACTAACCCCACTAATTAGAGGTGAAAGGGAGACTGTAATTAAATCTCAAAGGATAGAAGTCAAGGAGCTACAATGGAAAAATCACACACTCTGGGTGTGTTTTCTCAGTGACTTGCTCTCTTGTGAACTGTGATCTAGGAACAAATGGTACCACATCCACTCTTTCTCTCACACACAAACAAAGGAGCAATATTAAAAATAAAAACATGTTCAGACTAGTGCTGTCAATTAACATTTTTTGATTTATAGATAAATGTGGTCAAATTTTATACTAGGTGTCTTTAACTACTATGTACTTACATAAAATAATTGTTAGGAACAATGTATTTATAGTGTTGATGTTGTATTGCAAAACACTTTTGCTGCTATTGAGGTGGGATACGGGTGAGGTTAGGGGCAGGTTTGGTGGTATCTGTAGGTTTAAGTGTGGGTGTAGTGAGGTTTAAAGGTTCAGGGAAGGCGGAAACCAGCGAACATTAAACATACATTTTAATCATAAAATAAACAAATAAAACGAAAGCTAAAACAAAACAACAACACAAATAGTCCAGGCCTGGTTCTTTCTTCACCTGCACTACATTCCCACAGCTCTCAGCCCTGCCCTGCTTACCACAAACCCCCATCGCCCCTTTGCCGGCCAGGGGGTACCCTCAAGACTGTGCTCTACTTACCCCACCCTGGGCCACAGCACCTGGAATTAAGCACCAGTTCCGAAAACGCACTGCCATCCGATCCTCCAGCAGCTGGGTAAACTCCTCCTCAATGCCTGGCGGTGGCGCTGGATATCCCTCGGTGGACGGCGCTCTAACTCCTCCAATTCCTGGTGGACGGTGACGGCTCCTCCGTGTTTGGGCAGCGAGTCTCCCGTTCCCTCCGCCATCATGCCGGACAGCAGCAGGCTCCGGCCTCAGCCAAACAGCGGTGACTCCTCCACTCCCTCTTGGATGGCAGCTGCCCCTCCACAACCCAGGCAGACAGCAGCGAGTTAGTCCATCCCCCCGGCAAATCACTCCAGTCTACCGCCGTGGGCACTTGAGGTGGTGGGCTGGAGTGATTTGCCGTTCAGTTGGATGGCACAGCGGATTTTTCAGTTGTCATAAAATAAACAAATAACAGAATGAAGGTGAAGTGGCAGCCCCTCACTGATGACTGCCATTTAAACAAAAACAAAACAACAACATAAATAGTCCAGGCCTGGCCCTCTCTCCTCCTTCACTGGCTGCATCCGAAAACTGAAAAATGCTGCTGGAGGACACATTCCAAGGTAGGAAGGCATCAAGGCACGTCCCATTCTAAAGTAAGCTTTCTCTTCCTGTCTTATGAGATACCTTCATCTGATCAATTTTTAAAGGGAGCATAGATGTATCCTTTGCTGCCTTTGATATCCCACAATCCTGTGCTTTTCATTCTGTGATAGTTGAGCTAAAAAATAAAGATGGTATCTGAAATTTGTGGTTGGTGGTCACTTTGTGTAAATGTACGTTTTTGGCTATTGTTTTGCACTTTTGATGTCATTTCTAGCGAGAATTACTATTGTAGTAATTAAATAGTTGCTTAGATATCACCAAAGCTTCTGCTATTTTGCTGTAGATCATTAAACCTTTATGCTGCCTCAGAAGTCTTCGTGAGGTACCTTCATGCACAAATGCTGCCTGCAAAGTCATTGCCTAATAGGGCGGTGAGGCAACAAGTGAGCTGCCTAAGTTTTTGGATGCAGCCACTGTCGTCACTCCTTTTAACCTCCTGGAGCTCCTCCGTCAGACTTGAGACCATGTGGAGAGGCTCCATTTCCACAGCTCTTGGCCTCGCCCTGCTTGCCACAGTGGGTTAAGTTGTAAGGGAAGGAAAAATAGTATAAATCTATATGTAATTACAGAAATTAATTACAGCTGTAATTACATGCAGGTATTTTTAAATGAAGTACAATGTAAAAATATCTATGTACACAATAAGTGCATTGTATCAACTGACTAAGTAGTTATTAATAGAATAATAAATAATAGTTAAAGACACCTAATATAAAGCATATAATATAATATAATATAATATAATATAATATAATATAATATAATATAATATATACACTACCAGTCAAAAGTTTGGAAACGGTAAGATTTTTAATGTTTTTTAAAGAAGTTTAGTCTGCTCACCAAGGCTGCATTCATTTAATTAAAAATACAGTAATATTGTGAAATATTATTACAATTTAAAATAACTGTTTTCTGTTTGAATATATTTTATAAAGTAATTTATTTCTGTGATGCAAAGCTGAATTTTCAGCATCATTACTCCAGTCTTCAGTGTCACATGACCCTTCAGAAATCATTCTAATATGCTGATCTTCTGCTCAAGAAACATTTATTGTGTACAATTGTACAAAATATTTGTATTTTTGTAGATTCTTTAATGAAAAGAAAGTTCAAAGGAACAGCATTTATTTGAAATATAATCTTTTGTAACATTATAAATATCTTTACTGTCACTTTTGATCGATTTAAAATTCTTACTGACCCCAAACTTTTGAACAGTAGTGTAAAATGTTAAAAAAGCTTTGTATTTCAGATAAATGCTGTTCTTATTAATCAAGGATCCTAGAAAAAAAAGTACACAACTGTTTTCAACATTGATAATAATCATAAATGTTTCTTGAGCAGCAAATCAGCATATTAGAATGATTTCTGAAGGATCATGTGACACTGAAGACTGGAATAATGTTGCAGAAAATTCAGCTTTGCCATCACAGGAATAAATTACTTTATAAAATATATTCAAACAGAAAAACAGTTATTTAAATTGTAATAATATTTCACAATATTACTGTTTTTACTGTATGTTTAAGTAAATAAATGCAGCCTTGGTGAGCAGACGAAACTTCTTTTAAAAACATAAAAAATCTTACCATTTCCAAACCTTTGACTGGTAGTGTACAGTGATGTGTATATTTGGAGCCATGACAACAGCTGATCTGAGTTTCACATGTCAGCATCAGATATGATTTATTCATTCCAGCTGTATGTTCAGAGATGGCATACGGGCCAGACTTCATCTTCTGCGGGCACGAGATCACACCATTACTAAAAGCTCATGCATGCTCACCTAAAGCTCACCCTAACGTGACATTAAAAACCAATGATAACGAGCTTCACCTCTCAAGGACTTCAGCGTCCTCAGCCAACCTTTATATCAAAGTCACCACAAGCCAGATTACTTGTCAACATCCTGAGGCATGACACGTCGGCTTTGACCCTTATTCTACCCTGCACACACTAACACACTCAATTGCAATGACTTCAAAGAAGATCCAGAAGGCAAAATAGACTTTAATGCAAAACTGTACGTCTTAGATTAATCTGAGTCTAAAATAACACTAAACCAGCACTATAATCATTTTACCATGTGATTGGCCAACAGCCACATGGTGCATTAAAAGATACAATATCACACAAAATGGTAAAATAGATGACTGCTGCACAGTAAGAAGCCTTTCACAGTAACAATTGTTTGACAAATTGTTTCTTATTTTTAACAAAATGTTTTGAGGTTTATGCTTTACATCAAAAGAACAATCAGCCAGTGGAGACAGAAAAAATTAATATCTAATATTAAATAAAATATTATTAGTTCAATATAAGTTAAGCTCAGCATGTGGCATAATGTTGATTAGCATAAAACAAAACACCTTGTTCTTTTTTTTTTTCTTTCAAAGACACTAAAAGGGGGCTGGGAAAAGCAGCTCATTTGCATTTAAAGGGACACACACAAAAGGTGGCATTTTAAACACGCTACAAAAAAAAAAAAAAAAAAAAAGATCTGTGGGGTATTTTGAGCTAAAATGTCACATACACACTCTGGGGACATCAGAGACTTATTTTACATCTTGTAAAAAGGGGCATAATAGGTCCTCTTTAAATACTCCTTTAATATTTAATATTCCTTCAATTCAAGATATAAATTCTGAAAACAAGTTATAATATTGCACACAATATTTTATTTTTTTAGTTAAACTCTTGTTTTAAGGATGTTTAAATATTTTTGCTCTCATTGAAAATGACTTTTAGAGTATAAAGTGTGACAAGCCATGTCATGATCCCTGTCTTGTGTTTTAGACTCTTATTTTGAAGTATAGTTCTGTTCCCATTGTTCCTGTGTCCTGCCTTCTTGTGTTTAGTTCTTGTTTCCTTTGTCTCTATTGTCTGCCTTGTTAGTCTTCTTCTGTTCTTGGTCTGGTGTTCTTTAACATGGCTGTTTCAGTACTGACAGGACGTGGGATCCACCCACACATGTCAAGTCAAGTCACCTTTATTTATATAGCACTTTGTACAACAAAGATTGTGTCAAAGCAGCTTTACAGTGATGCACATGTGCACAAATGGCTTTTATTTTCACAAAGATGAACTTCCTCAGATCAGTCAGTTCCAAAACCTGTCCTAATTGAAAGAAAAAAAGTTGACAAAAATATTCAATTCAATATTTGGTGATAACATAGCATAGATTTATAAGCTATTTTTGTAGGCCAGTCATTTTTGACCAGGAACACCACAAGTGTAATAAGGTTCTTTTCTTCTTCTACCCCAAGAAGAAAAGAACACAAGACAGGAATCATGACACTGGGGTAGACACAAATTGATTTTTATGCAGATGAAAATGAGGCTAGACTTACAGTCTTTACACTGGCATGCACTATATAATGGTCCAAGATCACATCTACTAAAGTCTGTCAACTGAACTTTTTTTTAAAATATGTTTTCCCTGCTGAACAATGTGCATGTTGTTAATCAGCAGTACAAACCACTGAGCACACTGTACTTGTACTTCTGTACCTGGCAAAAGTGAAACATGGCACTACCCTGACTATATGGACTATAACTGAAATCAGAATGCAATGATCTGCAAGGGTATGTGGCCATGACATAAGAACACAGTGTCTATCAATGCAGTCAGGAGGTTAAGCCAACAGTGACACTTCGGAAAGGTTGGCATGGTGGCATTTGAGTTTTAGTTATTATGACATCTAGCAGATACTAGGCTGCTATGTCCATTGCTAGATCAAGAGCACACATGCACCATAACTACAGAGGGCTCTTGCCACCCAATATAAATAACACAAGGATGACACTCAAATCACGACGTAGAGTTGAGCTTGATGGTATGTCCAGGGTCACAAGGTTATTATCTCCAGGGAAGGCCTAGCACAGTGAAG
Organism: Elopichthys bambusa; assembly: GCA_037101425.1. Taxonomy (NCBI): domain Eukaryota; kingdom Metazoa; phylum Chordata; class Actinopteri; order Cypriniformes; family Xenocyprididae; genus Elopichthys; species Elopichthys bambusa. The sequence continues at coordinate 41,791,343 of CM074432.1, read as the reverse complement.
AGGGGTAAAGGGCTGAGAACAGAGAGGTTGGCCAGCGGCTGGCAGCCATCACAACAGCTGCGGCCATGACTTGCATTCCGCCTGGGCCAACGTGAGTAAATAACCACATGCCCCAACTAATTTTGGGGGCAGTAGAAAGAGACTATGGTTCTAACTGGTTGGGGAAATGTGACAATGGATGTTTAAGAGTTGGCCGAACACAACTGAACATTTCATCCAGAACACAACAGCCAAAAATACAAAGTACAGAGAGCATCTAGAAAAACACAAACAAATCCAAAAAGTCTGTCCCATAAATTAATAAGGGAGATGATTGTATACTGTTGTCCCAGCAGGTGTCTTTGACCAACAGACCTTTGAACTTTGGATATTTCAATATCAACTCACCGTGGTGGACATAAACATAAAAAAAAAAAAAAAGATGCTTTAAAAGGAGGATAATGTGATGACAGAGGGCCAGGGCTAGGGCTATACAACTATTGCAAAACCGGTTTCATTTTTATTACCAGAACTGAATGACATTTTATTTAATGGTTCTCACACATGCATTCTTCCGCATTTAACATTCAAATATTCATATAAAAAAGTAAATATTGTAATATGTTTACAAATTTTTATTTCTTACAAGTACTAAAAGAATTGTGTAAATGGATTAAATAGAAATCATTAAATTCTTCATGAATCCCATCCCTACAGAGGGCATATAGTTTATTTGCGTCTCTGAGAAACTCTTGCGATGTACAAATTTGTACAAGACTATGAGAGAAGATGTCTTAGGGGCCGTTTACATGACACTGTCAACTAAAATGTAAAACTTTTTATGCGTTTTGGATGTTCATTTATATGACAACTGCATTTTGGGGGCCTGAAAACACAAAATTTCAAAACAGGTTTCAAAGTGCAAGTTTCTGAAGACTATACCATTCTCGTTTCCATGTAAAAAACAAACAAACAAACAAAAAAACGTAGTGTTTCTTTATTATGCATAATGTTTCTTTACAAAGTGACATCGCCAACTACTGGCCTGGCATGAATAATACAGCGTTTTTAGTCGTTTTCACGGAATCGTGTGAATGGAGATTGTTATGGCAATCGTGTCGTCTGTACGTGAACAATGCAAAGGAAAAATTTGCCTGTTTTTACTACATTGATGTCATGTAAATGTACCCTAAGATGTATCATATTCCTGACCCTGTATAACTGAAAATCACAAATGAGATCCCTTTAATATCTGAATTAAAAAAACAAAAAAAAACAATTATTTCTCCTAGACAACAATGGGAGAATAAACATTTTCTTAAGCTTCTGCTTCTCAGATGCCCTAAAGTTTCCTCTACAATGGAAAAGATGTCTCAAACTATGCTCAGATTCGCAAAGATATCAAAATCTATCAAATTATCTGATTTATGCCATTTACATTCATTTACAGTTTTCCTCAATACATTTATTTTTGTAGAAATGTTACATGTAAACTGAAAACTTCACATTTCACATAAATAATATCATATACTAAACAGAAAATTGCCACAAAATTACATCTATGAACACACACACACACACAAATTATTCTTGGTGGACATCCTGTCGCTCTTGTTTGTCTAGCCAAACAAGGGGGTGGGGGGTTACTCTCCTTGAGTGGTGCAAACATCCCCTGCAATGATCACCTGTGATGTCCTCACAAGCAGCATTCATGGCATCTAACAGAGACATCTGATCTTGTGGTCGATTGTCATATATACTTCCCAGCTCCGTGCTGAAAAAAACTCAGGAATCAGATTCAGGAATGGGGAGTATGGTGGAAGGAACTCCATTGTTATCCTTTCATGTGCAGCAAACCATTCCCTAACAATATTGGTTCTGTGGAAGCTGACGTTATCCCAGAAAATCACATAAATTGGCAAATCTGTTCTAACTAAACCTCTTTCTTGTTCTGGTATTACATCTCTGTAATGTGTATTTAGGAAGGCCAGGAGAAGTTGGGTGTTATAGGGCCCAATGTGTGGTGTGTGGAATATGTGTGCTCATACCATTCTCTGAAATGGCAGCACACATTGTAATATTACCCCCAAGTTGGCATGGTGTGCCAATTGTGGCTCAGTGTCCAATGAGATTGTGGCCACATATAGTGTTGGGTATCGTCTGAATTTTAGTGATTCCAATTTCGATTCTGCTTATCGATTCCAATTCTTATCGGTGAGTGATTTTGGTTAACAGTATGACACAGATGGCAGCAGGTTTATTAGGCTGCTGTCACTTTAAGACCTAATGCATAGATTCAATTACACATGCGTTTTCTTTATCAAATATGTTCACTTAAGACATAACCAACTGTGTTTACGAGGACATACATTTGTGTGCATTTGTCCGTTCAAGCACAAAGGATACGAGAAAGAACTAAATTCAATATTTGTGCATTATTTAAGAGGCGGCTTTTTGTGCGAGTGGTCTGAATGTGCCAAGCACAGGAAACAGTGCCGAACTGAGTTCTGTTTTGCGTCTTCTTTGGCTTGAATGTTTTAAAACCACTTTAAAATGCGCACACAGGAATCAATAAGTAGAATCGAAATTTTAATTTTATAACAAGTATCAGATTCCTGGCCTTACGTATCTGATTCCAGAATTGGAATACATTTTCAATTCTCAACCCTAGCCACATCACCTGGCCATCCTCGTCAACAAAAAACAAGAACTTAGGTTGTTTCATGTCCTTCTAGCTCTATTATTCTCTATAAACACCGAAACAAAATTAAGTTAATTTTACATAGCTTATTCTAGACAGTTTAAATGTTTTCTGTCCTTTATGGATATCTAAAACTCCAAGAAATATATACAGGCATCTTTGAACTACAGTAAAACTCCCTGTACAATATACTCAGTGCATACCAATGGTTTACCTGGACATACTAGTACCGCAGCTCCTTCACTCTTTCACTATTCTACTCAAATGGCAGCTTGTTGAGATGTTTCTTAGTCATTTGATGTCTTTTCAAAACTCTGTCTATAGTCGAAATGCTGACAGAATCGTTGTAATTTATGATTGCACTTTGGACATCTCTTAGCCTGATGGAATTATTGGCTATGACCATATTGCAAATTTCGACAACACTTTATTTTAGTGTCCTTGTTACACGTTACCTGTAGTTACTGTAATAACTAAATTATGACTAACCCTAAACCAAACACTAATCCTAACCCTATCCCTATTGTAAATACATGTAGTTCATTATTATTATTCAGTACTTAAATGTATGATTATACTGCAACACAGAAACCTTAAAATAAAGTGGAACCCAAGTTTCTTGTTCTCTGATGGCTAAATACTGCTGCTCTGCCACCAGCATGAGGTCATTGTGTGGTCCTATATGTAGAATGTTCACGTTACATATTCCTATCTATGGTGCAGTGAGTTTTTCAGACTTGCATTTACTTTTACAATATTGTTGTTTAAAATGATGTAATAAAACTAAATAATGAGCACATATTTACGTTTTCCCTATGAAAAGTCTGCACAATTGATGACACTGTGGACCTGGTTACATTAGGCTGTACTCTTCAACCAGCCTCTTCCATTGTAAGGCCATGGTTTATGACATGGTCCACAAGTGTGGCTCTGATTTCATCAGAGACTCTAACTTTTCTAATTCTACCTCTTCCTTTATGTCTTCTCCTAACACCACCACCACATATTCTTATATGTCTTCCTATTGCTCTTCTACAAGCATGTTGCTGCTGTTCAGATTTGTGACGTTCCTCCGTGCTCAAAAAAGTTAGTGCTGTAGGCAAACTCCATGTATTTGCTTCCAAACTTGATTGGTTGATTGGTTAGTTGGTTGATTGGTTGATTGGGATTCTTTTTTTCATCGCAGTGGCAGGTAATTTGCCAGTTTAGTAGACATTTCAAACATCCCGTGTAGTAGTATACATTTTGATAACTGAATGGATGTGACAGTTTCACTGAGAATCAACCCAGTTTTAATCAACAAAGCATGTGCATTTATTTATTGAGCAAACTGTAAACAAATACTCTTTTGCACAAATGTGCCAAAACGCATGCAATTTGCTTAAACCAACAAGAAATTCAAATCAGATGTGAACAAGAAACTAACTGTCCTGAGATCTGAACATATTGTTTTGAGAGAGAAAAAAAAAAAAATCCTCATTTGAGAATTGAGCCAAAGCGACTGAGGAGCTCATCATATTTTAGGTTTTAATACTTTCAGCAAAACTGAGAACTCTGATACATCTACCGAACTGTGAAAGAACAAGCTCTGAGCAAGACAAAATGTCCTCTGGGAAGATTTCGTGTGCCGGCTTTTGCAGTTAGCTTTTGACTCATGCCTTTTACATCACCATGTGCCAGCAACAATCAGGCATAAATTAGTATGAAACTAATACCCAAATCTGGCCTTTGATCAGTTGCCAGGCGCACTCCGCACCCAAACAGTGCTGTTCACCCATCACTTTCACTTAAGCACCAAAGCCAAGCACACGATGCACTTTCTCGATCTCCTCTCCCTCTTGTCTTCCCTTGCCAAACGTTCACATTCATTTGTTTGGATCGTCTCCACCTCAGGGAAGCTAAGCCGCTAACTGCTTCATTCATACGGATGACATCATTAAATCCTTTCACCGACATTGGTTGAGTTAATCCCGCTCATTCTCTCCCTGACTGGCTCTATTATGAAGCACAAATCCTGAGGGTTTTGACGAATGGCCTGTTCTGCATTTGAGAGGTACCCACGGTGTCACCTACTCAGGCCTCTGTCCATGCAGGGAGAGCAGGGATGCTCTGGTGGCGTCACTAAGTATCCTGTGCTGGCAAACAAGTCAGCTGACACTTTCATCTCTATTACTAATACAATGCAGGTACAAAAAATACAGGTATTTTGATACTGGATGGATGGATGGACGGACTGATTGATTGATTGATTGCATATATTCTGCTCTATGTCTATGGATGTTAATAATAACCAATGACAAGTAAATATATCTTAGAATGAATTACTTACTTCATTTGACACAAATGAAAATGAGGCTGGACAGAAATACAGTAGATTCAATAAGTTACATTGTGGTGTGCCTTGGTCACGATCATTCAGCCACAATTGTGGTTTCCAAAGTTTTCTAATAAAAATTAGACAACTTCATTAGACATTAAAATCAGCATGAAACAAACAAACAAACAAAAAAGAAATTCTAAATGCATTGTGTTCATTGCCATATCTTGTGAAATTTACTAGCAATGTCTGAGTGGAAATTGTTTCAAAGTAAATCCTATGCCATTTTTTTTTTTTCAGTGTATAATATTGATCAAACATGTGGGGGTATTTTACATTATGGACATAAAACAACTACTGCACATCCCCATCACACACGTACACATTCTCCGCACGAGATGCAGAAACACCCTGACTGTAAATAACACACTCCTCCATATTGAAACACGCATTACACATACAATTGCACACCCACACATACACAGAGCAGTAGGCAGTAGACAGTGACAGCTGCAGGGATGCAGACTAAATTAGGAATTTCTCTGTCGTTGAGAAAGGAGCAGGAGTGGGAATTATAAGGATTTTCCCTGCCCCGTTAAGCGCAGCCCTGTGGCAGCAGATGTGTGGCTCTGAGGGAGGACATAAGTACCATGGCACATGAGAGACAGAAAGAGAGAGAGAGAGATGGCAGTAAGCTGTCCCCTTTGCGTGACAGCGTTGATGGGATTGTGGCTGTGGCTGGACAGGTAAGAGCCTCAACCATCCAGGGGCAAACAGGGACACCTAAGCAGACAGACAGCACCCATTTATAATGACTGAGCCACTTATCTGGGGTCAGCTGTGCTGACTGACCACTGTGTCTTTAATATTACAAAACAACTGAGGAGATCCCATCTTACATCAGGTGTTAAGAGTTGGAAGTGTCAGTGTGGCCCTGACTGGAAAAACAAAGTGTTACTTGTCTCAGCTAAGGGAAATGTCACTATTACTACTATTCATACATAGGGTAAAGGATTTGGACAAAGCCCCAGCCCGAAGCATTAGATTAGATTAGATTAGATTTTATTGTGTAACCTGTCCCACAGTGATTGTGCTAAGAACATGAACTTTGACCTTAAATCAAATGGTTTGTTGAGGAGGGGTGTGCTATATTCACAGCCTGAACCTATTATATTAAAGTTTAAAGGCACAATATGTAAGATTTATGGATTAAAATATCTAAACACCACTAGAACAATGTTACATATTTTGTTGACTTGTGTACTTACATTATCCCAAATGTTTCCAAGAATGTTTAAATCCACAGCAATTTTAACCAGGACAGAGACCGTGTCTCTGCATCGCCTATCAATGACATCATACCCGTGTTACCCACGATTTCCAGTTTTATTTTGTAGTACAAATGGAAACACCAAAGAAGCTTTAATATATTATTCGTTTTATTAGACAGGTGAGCAACTGTTTGGATACATATAACCGCGAGTACCATGTTTTACCATGACTAATATCGATCTAGTTTACTGCAGTGTGCAACAAGTGTCTCAAAGTAGCCGCCAAACGAACGCACAGTAGCACTATCTATATCGAGCAGCAGTAGCACAATTTTCAACACATAAATGTATCTAATATGATAAAACAGCGCTGCATTACCCCACATATGCATGACCGGAAAAAGCGGCATAATAAAAGCTCCACTGCTCTCGAGCCGTGTGTTGCGCTGGTCTCTCATTAGCAATCGCTTCAGCGTCCTCGTTCCACTCCAACGGCTTTCAGCCACACCCTGATTCATACTACAGTAATGGTAATAAATGTTTAATACATTAGCTCATCCATGAATATAATTTCTGCCAAAGGCCCCTTTGGATTCTTTCCACCAGCTGTAGACGTGAATACAACACCTCCCATGATTCCGCAAAATCAAGGTGTCATCAAGCTATGCCTTTGTTTTGAATAAGCGATGTCTAGTGGCGGAATTTGCATATGGTGCCTTTAATGGTACACTATGTAACTTTTTTTTGTTCAAAATTAACGAAATGTATATATTGAGCGAGTACATCATGAATCCATCTTCCAAACAGTGTTTTGTCTTATCCGGTATCAATACGCCTGTAATAAGTGTTTATATTTGGACTATATTTTGGACTATTTTAGGGTCAATAACCGCTGAGGAGTAGCCTAGTTCCTGCGTGACTCGTCATATACATAAAGAGGGAGAAGTAGCTACAGCCATAGATTATATATATATATATATATATATATATATATATATATATACATATACATAGATGCCTCATTCGTGGCTGTTTCTATGTGCTGCTATATGTAAGCCATCCGCCATATTGAAAAGCCCATCCGTGAATACTCGAGAGCAAGTTGACTGGGTGTCTGCAACTGTAGATGCATGAATGAATATCTATATCTGCAATAGACTTCAGCAGATGATTTTGCTAAACTAACACAATACAACAAGACGAAGGCATCAGCAAACGCAACATTAAAAAGTTACCATAGTTTAAAAACCTGTAATATTGAGGAAATACATATGAAAACACAAACCAACACACTCTCAACTGAGAAAGGTTATCCCATTTCTTCCGGAATTTAAATCTTGGTGGTTTCACAACCAGAAGCTGTGCAATGTTGTGGCATTCTTACTGTGAGTGACGACACACTGAATGTTACAAGATGGCGGGCGCGCTGACGTGTCTGGAGCAGTCAAAGATGGCTTCTATGTATACATGTCTATGGCTTCAGCTACAATGTTCTTTCACAAGACGCATGCAGGTTTATTCAAACATTCATTATTTATTTATACATTTTAAGCAAGCAATAGAGTCATTTTTAAACAATAGTTGAGTTAAATAAAACTACCCATCAGGTTGGGCAAACATTTAACCCAACTTCTGAGTTAAAACAATCCAATCGCTGGGTTAAAACAACCCTATCGCTGAGTTACAACAACCCAATTGCTGAGTTTGTCCATTTTCAACCCAACTTGTTTTTTTTTTTTTTGTTTTTTGTTTTTTTTAACCCAGCATTTTTTAGAGTGTACATTAAATATTGAAGAACAGGTTAAGTAAAAATAGAATGAACATGCAGTATATAGTTCATATATTTAGCAAAATGCTCCTCTCTAGCGCTAACTATCAAGTGCTTTTTTTCTGAGGTAAATGTAACATTACATGACATTTTGTGTACAAGCTGTTTTATTAACATCTTTTGAAACACAGATTGAGAGATTACATGAGACATGATATGGATTTCAACAAATTGTACTGTATCTTTCAACATACCTTCTGACGTTCATTCATGTTTATTTGGTGCTGTAACTTGTAGTAAAGCAGAAGAGATAATCAGTTTACGTTCTCTTCATGCTGCTGCTTTGCTTGAAATGAGGTGCTACAGCAATCTGTCATGCCACATTAAAGAGCACCACAATGGTATTGCAAATTATTGGACGGGCGACAATTATTTTTTCATTCATCAACTGAAAACAGCACTGACTAAATGATCGATTCTTGGGATTTAAGAATCGATGTTGGTTCATCAAAATGAGAATTGATTCAAATTGAGAACCCAGCCCTACTAAAAAACAACCTTAACACTTTAGCAGTGACATAGCAATATGCTAAAACACTCAGAAAACCTTAGCAATCACATAGTGATGCATTCAAAATTAACTTTTTTTTTTTTTCAGAAAATATTAAAATATGCTTGAATTTCATTTTAAATCACTGATTACAACTATTAGAATATTATTAAATTATAGGCTATAGGCCTATTGCAATAAATACCCAAAACAAATGTTGACAACAAAAAGATACTGATGTATTAGGAGATATATTAAAGTTTAACTTTTACAAATATATTCATTGTGTCTAAAGAAACAGAATACGAATGGGAATTAATCATTAATTATTTTAATTAATATTTAATGAGAATGGGAATTGGTTAAACTTGGCTTAAGGGCAAAACAGAAGAGTATATGTTGGATAAAAATCAACATCATTTTCTGATGTGGACAGGAAACCTTTTCTTTTTTACACTGAATGTGAACACACACACATACAGTCAGGACACACAGAGTGCTTTTGCAGACTGTGTCTAAATCCCCATCCTCCACAGCTCCTACAGTACTGCTGTCTCATACTCTCTCTTTTACACACACAACCACACATAAACACACACAAACACACTGTTTTACTAGCTTACTCATCATCAGCCTGGGGACTTGCTTAAAAAGAGCAACCACACAGAGCTTACTATCAGGCTTCTGATTGGCTGAGAGTAGGGCAGCATATTAGTTGTGCTTTTCTTCTCCACATCCTCCTCCTCTCTCTTTCTATTTCACTCTCTCTGTCTCTTTCCCTCCTCCTGTCAGTGAGCGGATGACAAGCGTGTAGGGCGATCTGTCACCATGCTGGCATCATCAGAGAAGGACACAGAAGATGTGTCACAGATAAGTGTCACGCCTCAGCCCCTCTTGCGCGAGAGATGTTGCATGCCAATGCCATGCTGCTGAGATTGAGATTAACATGAACACACACAAATATACACACGGAGAAACCATAAACAGGAAGAACGAGATACACAGAGAGCACCACAACAAATGTGCTTTTTCATAAATCCCCACAGGAAAACCATACAGATGTGAAACGTGAGAATAAAGGGGTCATATAGTCAAGTTTTTGATATTCAATTACCAATTCAATATTTGTTTTGGCTCTGACAATATTTGTTTTTTTTGCTTTTCAATTAAGAACTTGTCGTTTCAACCAAAAACCCATTGTCCCATTGTATATATATTAGACTTATAATTATGCTTATACTTTTTTTTAAGTTTTATTAAACAGCAAGTTCTTAACAAGTTATATATATATATATATATATATATATAATATGTTTCATGGTGTTTGTTATTAATATCTGTATGCAGAAATTACATTTTAATATATATAAATATTAATATGTTTATGAATAATAAAAAATGTTTTTGTTTTTGTTTTGTTTTTTTATGAATAAATGAAATATATTACATTTTTACAATTCTATCAGCATTTTTGCTATGGAAACATAGACCAGAAATTATTAAAACAACCTCATAATTGTGAGTACAAAGAGGAATTGTGAAATAATGTTCTTTAGGAAATGTAATGGACTCAAAACTAACTAACTAACTATAAAAATACATACATACATGAATACATACATACATACATACCATTGCAATGTTGTGATTATTGCAAATATACCATGGACATTTAATATATTTCCTAACCATAGATATGAGATGACTACAATTGGTATGATCTGTTCTGTACATTAAAATAGGACCAAGGATGAAAGATTCTCTTTCAGTAAACCAAAACAAGTGGCCTATTTAAATGGAAAATAAAGAAAACTCTTCTTATTGTCATCAAGAAGTTGTTCTCAGCACCTTACGTTACCCAAATGACTGCAGGTGGAATCAACTAATTACTATCTACAATCTGTCAGATTACTTCATGAACAGAGGAAAGCTCATAACAATAGGCCACATTCTTACCTGTGGCTGAAAACCAGTAGAAGAGCTGGTTCTCACGCTCGAGGCGCGCACAGATAACACAAGCCCAAATGTGTGACTTGTGAGACAATAAGAAATTAACAGCACTCCTTTCCCTCCAAAACATTGAATGAAGTGAATTCAAAACTTTTTCCAAAGCAGAAAACATCACGACTGACCCCACATCAGTGGTACAAGCTTAAAGTATTGACATACAATATTTGAGTGAGGACTTGTGTGTTGCCGTGCACTCTTTGCTATTTATCGATCTGAGTCGGGTTCATGGGACTTCAAGCAAGATGAGTTCCAGCTCAGCCATGCTTGGCAGAGTGGTAGCAAGACCTCATAGTTGCAGAAGTGTAAGGGCGTGAGGGGCAAGCCTGAATGTCGACCTGCCTTTTTTCCTCTTGTAAGCCACGGGCGCTGTGTGTGCACGCTCCATTCTCTCGCCCGTCGCCGGCTGAGTCTTAATGGGATTTCCAGCTCAGCAGAACGCACCTGTTCTTCAGACACAGAACCCCCCATATCGATCGGACCACCAGGCCACACCGCCATTCATCAGGCGGCTCGCGATGCTCCAGCGGCTTCAAAGCGTGCGCACGCTCACGCACACACGCACAGAAAAACACATAAATGAACACACCCGGGTATGTTTTACCGCCGGCCGCCAATCACACATAACCGCGGATCAGGACTGCTGTGAAGGATTGTTGGCTGGGGTTTGAAGGAGGGGGAGCCTGTGGGGATGTAATCGAGGAGTAAGTGAGTGTGTCTGGGAATGTGTGTGTATATACACGTGTGTTTGTGCTCTATAAGCTTGGGAGTGAGAGCACTTGGTTGTGATTGGTCATAAATAACTTGAGACTTTTAAACAGCAATATGTTTGATTATCCACACTGCTATTGACATGCCCACAGATCACCCAAGTCCCTTCACTGATGTGCATCACAACCAAAACCGGAAACTGCAAGCTCCAATCAAGCACACGACTTTTGGATATCAGGGTCTACAGGTTTGTAGCGGCCCTCCTGGAAACAAAGTCGCAAGGTAATAGATATCACTAGGGCTTCTGGCGCATGAAATACTCATTAGATTATGAGTTTGTGATGTTAGTTTTTATTTATTTATTTTTGGGAGAAATTTAGTAGCAAGTAAACTAGACGTAAATAAAACAAACATTATTGGAGTATGTTTCAGAGGAAAAAAACTATTTAAATCTTTCTATTAAATTTCACATTTAATTCAACATGTTACTTGCCATTTCTTTGTAATTACTTACAATTAAATCATTTATTATTATTAGTGATTTCTGAGGGAAAACTGTTTCTGCAGCTTTTTTTCAGTGTAGCAGAACTATATATTATATCTGCTGCTTTGTTTTCTAAAGCCTACAAATAATTTAGCTTTTTTTTCTATAGAAGCGGTTCCAGACCGTCACTGATGTGCAACTGTTTTCGTATTATCTACCTCAGTACACTTTTCAGCTGGTCAGGCTGGGAAACCTAAAGCTAAATCAGATAAACACCATCTAGACTGGACTGGAATACCACCAGTTTCCCTCCTTTCCAGCATGGTTGTTCTTTTCACATTTAACATACATCATAGAGGATATGATCTTTAATTGGTTGATTGTCTTGAACAAATTCCCTGTTCCACATCTCATCAATAGCCCCTTTCACACAGCAATACCGGTAAATTACTGTAAAATTACCAGAATACACAAATATGCTGTAAATACCAGTAAATACACAAATATGCTGTTCATACAGGCAAAAGCATTCTGGCTTTTTACCATTAAGAGACCATTCACATATCAGCATCAAAATACCGGTAAATTCTGTGATGTCAATCATCAGAAATAATCTTTAAACACTGCGCCAGTGACAGTCATAAGGAGATGATCAAACCGAAAGCGTTTTTGCTCTTAATAACACAAGAGGTGCATAATAGTATCTAACTGCAGAGCTGCAGCACTGATGAATGGAAAAGAAGGCAGGATTTCAAACGCGACACATTGAAAAAGCTGCGCAATGGTCAAAGATGTCCGTCTAGCACATATTTACATAGAAAAACAAGCTGAGCTTACTGTAAACAGTGCGGAGGAATCACGTCATCTCCATAAGAACTTTATGATTGATCCAAAACAGACTTCTTACATCAGAGTGTTCTGACTTCATACCAGTAATTTCCTGGTAATGGTACAACTTCCTTTACTGGTTAATTGTCAGAACCAATTTACTGGTATTTTTTAAAAGGTCCTGTTTACATGATCTCTTACCGATAATTTACCAGTAAAAACTGTATGTGTGAAAAGGGCTAATGATTAGTCCAAACTCTCTGTTTTCCTCTGAATTAAGGGAGGAAAACAACAGGATGTTGTTGGCCGTTCTTTTACATGACAAAGGTGTTTTGGGGGCCTGAAAAAGCAACTTTTGAAAACAGGTTTCAAAGTGCAAAGTATAAAGTACAAAAACACAAATTTGTGAACACGGTGATGTCATGCGTATATGTATTACGTGTTCAGTCTATAGGCGCATAGCTTTTCTTTACAAAATGACATCACCAACTAATGGCCTGGCAGTGTAATACAGTGTTTTTAGTTGTTGTTGCAGATCCGTGTGAACGTTTTGACAACGTTCTCGTCTGTACGCGAAAAATGCAAAGAAAACCTTTTCCATTTTTAGTACATTGTTGTTGTGTAAATGTATCCTAATTTTGAAATATTTCTAGACTTATAAAAGTAAAGCAAATTAATAAAATCATATCTCCATCGGTATTAGTAATAATGGATATAATTTTTTTTATAGTTATGCCAAGCTCTATAATATTTTATCGGAGTAGTAATATATTTAAAAATCTTTATCATTAAGCCTTATCCTGTAAATCAAGAACAACTGGAAAAGTTAGATTCAAAAAGGTTGAGAACCACTGCTTTAGGGGATACAGGATTTTTGAACACTGCTAAATGTAAAAACAAAACCCTGGTTGACCGCTTTCTGTGTTGTCAGATATATTTTGGTTGTTTTATGACAAAATAAGCTGCAATATGGAACAGACCTTATGCTGATAGTCAAATGTCTGGCAACACAAAACTGACAATGCAGGATCATTTCACATGCAAGGAGATTTTGAAACTCATCAGTTTGGTATTGTAGCACTGTGACAGCTGGCATCTTTAAGGGTACCCTTTTTCAAAGTCGCACCAGTATGACATGACACATGCTCTTCTGCCACCATCAGTCACCTTAATGCCATGGCTATGACTCCTCAGCGATGTCATCATTACATCGCTCTTCAATTACCCTGACCTCCATGCACGCACTGGACTCCCATCCCAGTCCCGCTCTGTTGCTGCAGAAGGTTAATTGAAACAGAATGCACAGCTAATTTCTTTTCTAACGAGAGCAGGCGAGGTGTAATAAGTCAAAGAGACATTACAGGTCTTCCTTGAAAGAGCTTTGTGGAGGGGAAGAGCGCTCCTTTGTTTAGTGGGATGGTAGAATCACAAGGTGAAGATGGGCATAAGTGTGTCACGAATGTTGGAGACTAAACAACTGAATCTCATTAATCATTAAGCCAAAGTGTACAGTAGTGGCCAATATGACCCTACCCTAATGACCCTACTTTTAAAAGCATCAAACCATCAAAATGAGGGATATGACAGCCTGGCCAAAAATGATGTCCACACAGTTTGCCATGTTTCATTGTTTATCACAAATAAAACAATTGACTCCAAGCACAACTACAGAATATGCTTACAAATTCTTTAACACATTTTTAATAATAGTCATCACGTTTGGCCATAGTACTGTAGGTCTGACTGTTCTATTCATGCACAGGGGTCTGGCACTCTCCCCCTGGGGCAGGTGGGGGATTGGATGCTCGAGGGCACAACACAGGTGTGTAGAGGTAGATGGCTTGAGAAAGACTGACCCCAGGTGTGCCCTGAGGGGTTAGAGTGGGTCATCTTGTCTTCTGAACATTCAAATATAATGTTAAATGGCAAATTTATCCTCAGGAATAAATATATATATATATACAAACCCGATTCCAAAAAAGTTGGGACACTGTACAAATTGTGAATAAAAAAGGAATGCAATAATTTACAAATCTCATAAACTTATATTTTATTCACAATAGAATATAGATAACATATCAAATGTTGAAAGTGAGACATTTTGAAATGTCATGCCAAATATTGGCTCATTTTGGATTTCATGGAAGCTACACATTCCAAAAAAGTTGGGACAGGTAGCAATAAGAAGCCGGAAAAGTTAAATATAAGGAACAGCTGGAGGACCAATTTGCAACTTATTAGGTCAATTGGCAGCATGATTGGGTATAAAAAGAGCCTCTCAGAGTGGCAGTGTCTCTCAGAAGTCAAGATGGGCAGAGGATCACCAATTCCCCCAATGCTGCAGTGAAAAATAGTGGAGCAATATCAGAAAGAAGTTTCTCAGAGAAAAATTGCAAAGAGTTTGAAGTTATCATCATCTACAGTGCATAATATCATCCAAAGATTCAGAGAATCTGGAACAATCTCTGTGCGTAAGGGTCAAGGCCGGAAAACCATACTGGATGCCCGTGATCTTCGGGCCCTTAGGCGGCACTGCATCACATACAGGAATGCTACTGTAATGGAAATCACAACATGGGCTCAGGAATACTTCCAGAAAACATTGTCGGTGAACACAATCCACCGTGCCATTCGCCGTTGCCGGCTAAAACTCTATAGGTCAAAAAAGAAGCCATATCTAAACATGATCCAGAAGCGCAGGCGTTTTCTCTGGGCCAAGGCTCATTTAAAATGGACTGTGGCAAAGTGGAAAACTGTTCTGTGGTTAGACGAATCATGTCATCCGGACTAAAGAGGACAAGGACAACCCAAGTTGTTATCGGCGCTCAGTTCAGAAGCCTGCATCTCTGATGGTATGGGGTTGCATGAGTGTGTGTGGCATGGGCAGCTTACACATCTGGAAAGGCACCATCAATGCTGAAAGGTATATTCTAGTTCTAGAACAACATATGCTTCCATCCAGACGTCTTCTCTTTCAGGGAAGACCTTGCATTTTCCAACATGACAATGCCAGACCACATACTGCATCAATTACAACATCATGGCTGCGTAGAAGGATCCGGGTACTGAAATGGCCAGCCTGCAGTCCAGATCTTTCACCCATAGAAAACATTTGGCGCATCATAAACAGGAAGATGCGACAAAGAAGATCTAAGACAGTTGAGCAACTAGAAGCCTGTATTAGACAAGAATGGGACAACATTCCTATTCCTAAACTTGAGCAACTTGTCTCCTCAGTCCCCAGACGTTTGCAGACTGTTATAAAAAGAAGAGGGGATGCCACACAGTGGTAAACATGGCCTTGTCCCAACTTTTTTGAGATGTGTTGATGCCATGATACATTTTCTCAGTTTAAACATTTGATATGTCATCTATGTTGTATTCTGAATAAAATATTGAAATTTGAAACTTCCACATCATTGCATTCCTTTTTTATTCACAATTTGTACAGTGTCCCAACTTTTTTGCAATCGGGTTTGTATATATAGCTGCAAGCAGCAATTATCGGGGTTCAAGCACTTTAAGGCTTTTAAGCACTTGCGCAAAAAGGTATTACATTTTATTTAGCAAGTATAAATCTACTTAAATCATAGAAGGAAAAGACCATTTACAGCCAATACAGGCAATTTACCATTGGAAATATATAAGTTTTAAAATTAAAGTTTGCTAGAGTTTTCTAGGTTGAGTCAAAAACCTAGGACAAAGTTGTTTTTTTTAAATAATCTCCAATATTTAAGGAACAATTCGATGGATGTCTTGAGCCATGGATTCCAACGATATAAGACACTTGAGCCTACACCTAACGGTTCAGTAGTTATGAGCCATTTCATTCTTTTCGCCACTGTAGCACCCCCGTCAGGCTGATTGGGCTGATCACTACTAGCCCTCAAAGTTTCAAGTCTCTATGGCTTACAGTTTGGTCTACCTGATCACTTTTAGGGGAGAATGCTGATTCTTTGAATTGACAATAGGGTTTCAGCGCTATGTGCTTGAACCCCTAATAAATGCCGTTAAAGGTAGGGTAGGCAATTTCAGAGCAGCTACCTATGTCAAGCTAGCTTTAAAAGCATTAGATCCCACCCTCCCTTCAGAGCACTCTCCAAAGCCACGCCTCCTTCAAAACATATGTAAACATAAAAACATAAATTACCTCATGTCTCAAAGCACATACCATTACAATAATAATGAGCATAAACAACTTACAAAGCTCTTACTTGTACCACCTGACTGCTGCAGATTAATTTCAGTGTTGATAGTGTTGACATAGACCGTGTCCCTGTCCCTTACGGTCTTGTGGACTTACAATGGCTGCCGGTGCTCGTGAGCGCTCCCTTTTGCAGTCGACATGTGCCCACAATGCTCTCTTTTGCCAAGCCCACACTGAAGCAAGCTCCGCTGCAGACTACTTTCCTACAGTCAAAGTGGCGTCATGTCACGAAAGTGCGGACTCGTGGGAAGACAGTGAGTGTTTAGGGTGCCATTTGGGACAGTGCCATAGACACGCATAAATCCGAGTTTGTGGATGTGAACAGCTCCAGGTGGAATTTCACGGGTTGCCATCTCTGAATTATGGTTACGACATGGTTTGAACGTGGCATAAGTTTTAGTTCAGGAGGATCTGTAAAAGGCGGCTGCTGTTCTTTTGCGGCGCTCGGTGATTGTCTGTCTACAACTCTGCGTAGATAGATAAACTCTAATCTTGATGACGTGATGTCTGCGCGAACAGGGTTCATGAAGGTATGGAAATACATATGCTGAAATCATATCATTGCATTCGAACTGGCTATCAGGATGTGAAGAGAGTTTCAACTGGAATAACAAAAAGTGTTTATGAAAAAATTGCCTAGCCTACCTTTAAATGCTAATAAATAGTGGCCAAAAGTGATGGTTGACCTAGAAAAAAAATGGCTTCTTTGCACTTTATTCAAACTTTTTATTAAATATTTATTAAATATTTTTATGCATTTTGTGAAGTTGAGCTTCGAGTGTAAAACTTATGTATGCATTCCACATTTCAACTGTATCATTCGTCATGACCAAGTGGTCAAACCAAGCTCGCACTCATTATTTATGAGCATCATGAGCTTTATAAATCTATAAATCACTATGTGGCAAGTTTTAGCTATATTATTCGATCATATTTTGTGGGTTTTAGTGAAAATGACCAGATGGAAGGAGCTTCTTCTGCAACCATATATAAGAGGCTGGACTGAGAGGTTGTGTGTTCAATTACATTTATTAGTTTTATGTACTGCAAAAAACACCTTGCATTTGCCAAAAAACATAAGGACTGGAGTGTGGAAGATTGGAGCCGCGTTCTATAGTCCGACAAGTCAAAATTTAACAACCTAGCATTGGATGTTTTCAGGTATTTTCGCAGAATACGATTGGAGTTTTTTAATACCAAATGCATGTGTAAAAAGAAAAAGAAAAAAGAAAAATTAAGAAAGAAAGAACAACGACAACTGCAAAAGCTGAAAGTGCCAGCACTACCCAGTCATTCCAGGTGTAGGCTTTACTGGTCATTCATTCCAGTGTTCCATTGACTAAGTATCTGATATTATGGCTTGGTTGTCTGTTTTGAAAGCAAGAAGAAGGAACATATTTGTGTTTGTATTTATCTGTTTCATAAGGTTAATCTCACTGTCTACTAAACCAATTAAATATCAAGCAGGTATTGTGTATAATCCACTGAACAAATCCCACATCAAATATGTAAATCGTTATAACGTTGACATGGTTCCGTTGGTGGCGTGACCAGAAAATAATCTCAAAAATCCCCAATATTGTGACTGTAAAACCACTTTTTTGATTTGTACTGCTTTGTATGAGTTTTACAGCTGAAAAAAAGCAAATGCAATATACATTAAAAAAAAACACAAATAAATACAAACTTGCATAGTTTATGTGCCAGTAAATGCATTTTATTGTTTGGCCAGCATCACTGGAGTGGCCAATAATAGCAAATTAAGAATGTGAATAAATAGAGTCCAGTAATACCATTTCAAGTCTCAGCAAGAACAGAACCCTGCGGGGAGGAATTTGTTAGGGAAAAGAACATCCTCTTTCATGAATGTGCTTATGTATATCTGCATATTCCTTTGGATATGCACAGACACTGCTTAAAGGGATAGTTCACCCAAAAATGAACTGTCATTATTTACTCATTCCAAAACCATATGACTTTTCTGTAGAAACACAAATAAAGAATTGTTGAAGAATATCCTATCAACTATTTTGCATATAATGAAAGTGAAGAAGGACTGCCCTTGTGAAAAAGAAGTACACTTTAGCATACTTTTAAAAAGAGCACGTATTACAGAAATGTGTTATGGAAATCTATTGTAAATTGTAGCTTTAATTTATTTATTTGAAGTTGCAGTTTAGTACATTTAAATATATTAACTTTAAATGTAATATTGAACAACACACTAAAGTAAAATTATAATCAAGTACTTTACACATGTTTTAGTATGTTAGCAAATCAAGTATCTTGCTTCATGTTTTACAATAATGATTTTTCCTCTCAAACACTGAATATATATATATATATATATATATATATATATATATATATATATATATATATATATATATATTTAAATGTATAAAAATATTATGTTGGTGTGGTATAACAACTTATAACCACAATTAAAGTGAAGCCACAAGTGTGCTCATGCTTCATTTCAAATCTGAGGATCATATCTCTAAAACTATGAATTTTATGAAACATTTCCTAAGACCATTGCATGTGAGTTTTTTAGAGAAGGCTGATTAGTTGATAATAAAATATTTTATTGCCCTGTAAACACCTACTTGCAGTCTGTTGTCTAATGTCTGGCGAGGTGAACTGCTCCATTCATGTTCTATTGTTCTTACTCGACACCTTACTGTCTTACCTTTCACACCTCTGTCGTGAATGAGACTTAATCTTCATTCTTCATTCTTAATCTTTATTCTTTTATCATCATTCTTTTGTTTGTATTCAGCCATTCTTAGTCTTTATTCTGCCACTACATGACTTGCCCATCAACACCACTTTGATCCCACTATACATTAATCCACCTATTATCTGAAATCTTTCTAGAAAACAACAACAAAAAGCATATTCTTGCTTTTGTAGAAATTAGATTATGTAATAGAATAGCTCCTGGCACAACATTAGAGCTACAATTAGCATCAAGCTACAAAACACAATTTAAAAGATTAATATTACGCTTTTACTCAAAACTCACTTTAAACCACCATCGAGTGTTTGTATTAACTTCCGATCACGATCTAATGTGGATTTTACTCATTTAATGATGTTAAAATGTTATATTTAGCATTTTATATGGAGCTAATCGCTACACCTGCTTAGCATGTATACAGTAAACATTCTTTATTCATATGAAAATATACCAAATCACATGAAAATCACACACAAACCATTGTGTAATCGTGTGTTTATTAGTTTCTTGTTTCATGTGTCCTGTTTCTTTGGGTTTGCTTCTTACAAAGCTCAGATCGAGGAAGTGTACAGCGTCATCCAGAAGAAATTATGCCACATAAGATGATTGGCAGCTCCAGATCAAGCGCCACGCTGAGTCATAACTCGAGCAAAACACGGAACAGGAGAGACAGAACGCTTTTTTCTTTTCTTCAGGTTGCATAATTCAGTGGGAAATGAATAAAAATGGTATTCTGTATGACAAAATATTTTACAAATGTGAGAATAAATCAACAAATATGAACACTTTTTGACTAAGAGCCCTAACAGACGCTGTCTAGTGCATCCTTGTGAACACAAATAAACCGGAGCAGATATGAAGGAATATGAATAAACTGAATTATTCTATTCAAAATATCAAACATTACAGATTGATTATTTTGCACTCGTGACATAAATTAAGAAATTAATGTCACCGCAACCTAGTTTATTATAAATAGTGTTCAAATATCAAAGCTGAAGTCTTAAATCTTTCTAACGATACTCAGTTTGTCGAGATCAAGTAAGATTGTGATGTTTTAACGTGCAGGAAATGTTGAAGAACAATAAACCGGGGCCCTCGTCAATCTTTGTAATGACTTCATCAGCGACTGGTCAACATTGACTTGACTTTAATCACATAAATGTCAACTTGTCGAATCTGAAGTTATTCAACCCGTACTACACATTCATAAGTACACATTCATGTACTAGTACACTGTAAACCGAACAGTGAAATTAATTAAATGAAATGAGTTTGTTTCACTCAAATAATAATAATAATAGTTCATTGTACTTAATAGAAAATAGTTGTATGAATTTAAAATTTGATTGTAGTAAGCTGAACTTAATATAATTGAGTTGAGTTGCAGAGGATTTCTAATTCCCAGCATATTTTGCGTCAGATATATAAATAAATGTTGAAAGTGTTATTTTGTGCGTTTTTGCTCAAGATTAACATAGGAAGACATAAGTTAGTTTTTAATGTTGTGTTATGTTGGGATTTACAGGGGTTCTGTTATGTTAGTTTTGTAGGGTTACCATTGTGGTGAAGAGTAGCCTGTGGTTAGGTTGAGGATGGGCTGCAAAACTTTTAAGACCATGTATACTCTATGTTGTTAGATTATATACATGCAAGTATATAATGACAGTCTCTTTGAGCATGTGTTATTTGCTACCTAACATTTAACCGAGATCTGAATGTGATGTTTTTGTAAATGAACTGTATGTAATCAAATGTTTTGAGTATTCTGAACTTATCGAGTTTTACAGTGCTAGTAGCCACCTAAATCATCCATTTACAACGCTTCATTCAGTGACACTTTCTTTGTGCCATTGATATTTCTATTGCAATAGAAAGAGAGAAATCTGTATGACCTCTGCAACCTATCAAATCAATCAGTGTGGCTTGTTTACTTACAATTATCAAAAGTCAAACTCCACCAATCGCTGAATGAGAACACAAACAAAAAGGTGTGCGGTGTGCAGTAAATCAGGACGTGAATACAAATCTACAAACACAAAACTCTTATCATGCTTGATATTTGCCATCTTTGTTTTGCACACCTCTTTTGTTTAAAGAAGGTGAGGGAAGCAAGAAGAAGAGGGAGGGACGGGGATCACTACTGATGTGCAACCACGGGCCTGATAAAACGTTACGGGAGTAGAGCTTTACTATCAGCCCGGCTCTTTCGCCGCTCGAAGACTCACACTTCCTCTAAAGATGTCTGGGAAAGGAATGCAAATCTTTCCTGAATTAGATTCCCAGTTGAGGGAATTGGGGAGCCTTGAACCTACAGAAATGTACAAACACACACAGAGATATCAGAATCCTCAACTCAGTTAATGGATAATGGATGTCACAAGCATAATGTAATTACCATAAATCTGTTTCAGCTTTCAAAAGGCCACACAACCTCATGGGGTTGACAATAATGCACATCTCAGCCAAATAAATCCTTCTTTCCATCTAGTCCTTTCAGAGAAGTTTAAGACGCGGCTTCATTAAAAATATACAATTTAAGTGGTGACATGATTTCAAACGATAGCTGAAAATAATGACAAAATGACTTATTGGTTGTTGGACAGAGATGGATAAGGAATGGAAAAAAAGGTAAGGAAGGATGCGCTCTTGTTTTTTTAATTAGTGTGCTGTCATCAAAGCTGTGGCCACAAATATTTATTCTGCCGTCTCAAACAGGTGCTATTCAATCATTATGCTTACATTTAAATAAACAACTTTCTAGAAGGTAAATCGAAACTTTAAATGAACTCTACTCCCTTTGTTTATGAAAGCATGGAGGTTGGAGGTCAATCAGCAGAAATGTTGTAATAATAAAATTTCACTATAAACTCACACAGTTTTCCAGGAATGCTCTGAAAGGGAATTTTAAAACAGCCAATGTAAAGATTGCCAAGAAATGCACAGCCTTTAAATAACTAATACTGTGAATGGGAGTTAATGGATAACCACTGATTCAATAGACCAAACAGTCTCGTGATACAAAAGAATGGCGTTGTGTGTATTTATAGTCACGCTTCTGAGGAAAATGCTATTAGTCTGAGCTCTCATCCATGCCTTAAACGAAAGTCAAAACTTACTGTACTCTGTACTGATAAAATGCAATGCATTTACTGTATAACATAATTCTGACAACATTAGGTGGTATTCATATACTAAATATTTATAATAATAATTATTTTAAAAGTTTAATTATTTAGTATGTTAGTCAACACATCAAAATAAGTGTACTTCTTTAAAGCATGACAATATATTACACTCTAAAAAATGCTGGGTTGTTTAAACCCAGTTTTGGGTCAAATATGGACAAACCCTAAATTATTTAAACTAAATTATAACAGTTGGTTTTGTCCATATTTTACCCAAATTTGAGTTGAAACAACCCAGCATTTTTTAGAGTGTATTAAAACAATTATTTAAAATGTATTTTAAAGCAAAATGTTAAATTTGACAATATAATGTTTGGGAATATTCTTTTAAAATGCCCCTATTATGCTATTTTAAAGGTTCCTAATTTTGTTTTGGAGTTTCCTACAATAAATTAACATGCACACAAGGTCAAAAAACACTTTCATTTTCTCATGATATATATTGCACATCACTCATTTCTCATAGTCTGAAAAAGGTTAGTTCGAAGATTCAGTCTCTCTAAACCCCTCCTTTCTACGAGCTTACTCTGCTCTGATTGGTCAGACGACCCAGTCTGTTGTGATTGGTCGACTGCTTACAGCACATGTTGGAAACAAAATGCCTATTACCATATCTGAATTTCAGCTCCAGAGGTTTCCTCAGCACTTGATACATAGTGATATGAACGTTTGCGTAATTTTTTCCGTATCAATTCTAGCGCGAATTCTCGCCCTTTTAAAGCGCATGCAACACGAATCAAACTCTTCCAGTCTCAGCTACAACTACAGTGTTTGAGGGCGGGTCAAAGTAAACGGCGTTCGCAGGCAGCCAATGAAGACAACAGGCTGGCATTATGCAAATGTGTTACATAGATATATGTAACAGGAAGCAAGTCTGCAATTGTAGAACTCAATCATTCAATTGGTATTACTAAATATATTCATACACTGGAAATATTTGTAATGATAATGAAGGTTTAATGTGGGAATTAGTACGCAGACACACTAACTAAGTCACATTATTTTAGTGTCAGGAATATGAGGTCGGGGGAAAAACACCTGATGGAACATTTTTCAACCCCAAAAGTTTCCCTGCCCCAGCTCTCCGCTTCACTCAGTCCCTCTAGCCTGTGGCGGCCGAGTCACCAGGGCTGCTTTTTCCAGCCCATTCATGGTCTCAACTAGCAGTGAGAGAGAGAGATACGGGAGAAGCTCATGTGAAAGTTGAGAAAGCTGGAAGCTACCCTTGCCTTGGAAATCAAGGTGGAAGGCAAGCATGTGATGGCCCTTTGGTGCATATATGACCTAGGAGTCTCATTGGCAACAATCATGCGGACATGGCAGGTGTATAGTCATGAGATCATGGGATTGAAAGTTAATCTGAGCAGTGAGTGAGTGGGTAACTGAACAAAATGGCCCGGCTGGTTGTGTTAAGGGGGGATAGGAGAGATGACCAGTGATGTCTCAGATTACATGTACAAACTTACTTACACAGCCAGACTTCTATTAATAAAAATAAGAAAGTGGCTACACGCATCACAAGTTATGTATTTAGGAATGTATCATTAGCTATGTTTCCATCCACATATTTTAATCAAATTTTGAGGTATTGCATAAAAAAAAACAACTTTGGATGGAAATGCCAAGATGCACATAAACCTTAAAAAAGTGCATAAATGTATGCTACTCTGTAGGAAAACATGCATAAACTATGATGGAAACACATTTACCGAATAAATTCCTCGATGCACAACAAAAAACTCACGTGACTTTTCCTCAACAGATCATGTGAATGGACTAACCAGTGGAGCATCAATTGTTGTTTTATCATTCTGAAATGCCTAATTAAAATTATTTGTATAATTACCTCCCAGAACTATCTCACCAGATTGCGTTCCCAAACATCAGGCATCCGCCTCTGAACCCAAGATAACATGACAGTGTTTGTTACTGCGTTTCATCTGTGCGAAAGTCATTTTTTTATGCAGGAAAAAAAAAATTCACAGGCTTCCCCAGTTGTAGCAACTTTTTATTATTTTATTACTGATACTTTGCACCAGTTTTCCGAGGAAATGAATATTTTGATTTCGGAGGCAGGTGGTATTTCTAATAACTTATTCTGGTTCTTGAAAGCATTTGATCAGACAAAATGTTACCCTTTTTTCTGCACTAAAAAAAAAGAGCTTTCACTGTTGTTAGTTTCACTCAAACCATCCTTGTTCACATTCCTTAAAAACTCATGTAACACAATTTAATTTAACTGAGTTGTTTCTACTAAAAATGTATTGTCAGTTTTACTTGACAAGTGTTCAGTCAACTTAACATTGCTGAGTGAAATGTTGACATAACTAACTGGGCAGTGGATCTGTAGTTCCCAGCATGCTTTGCAAAGGACTGCATTAGTTAGTTTATGTTAGTGTTTAATGTTCAGTTATGTTGGACATTTAGAGGGGTTTCTGTAATGTTTTTGAATTTTGTGGTTACCATTATGCAGAAGAGTGGCGCCTGTGTTTAGGCTGTGAGTACTCATATATGCATGTTTATAGGATGGAATTCCTGCTCTCAATTAAATTGAGTTTGTTCAAAGAGGTTTTTTTTTTTTTTTTTTTTTTTGAGTGCATTTTCTAGAGAAGATTTAATATAATAAGGTAATTAAGTCAATAAATGTGTTCACCTGTATTAAGTAAACTGCACATATAAATATTATGTTACAGTGACAAATTCAAATGATATATATATATATATATATATATATATATATATATATATATATTTATTTATTTATGGGCTTTTTGTGCTTTTATTCAGAGAGAACAGTAGAGAACAGACAGGAAGGCATTGGGTAGAGAGAGGGGGCAGGATGGGCAAAGGACCTCGAGACAGGAATCGAACTCTGGTCACCATGAACGCATTTACGTCATATGTCGCCGCACTAACCACTAGGCAAAATTCAAATGATATTTACTCAAAGAAATTGTCAGCTTTACTTGAATTTCTTTTGTTCATACAACTAGATTGTTATTTGTACAAATTACTCAATATAGTTGCGTGGAACCACTTGACGTTGCTTTTTTAAGTGAATCAAATAATTCATTTTCTTGACTGTATTCTAAGAAGACTGAGAAACTAATTAAATGCTGAGATTTTCAAATATAGTCAACATCTTCAAGAAACTTTGAATGGAAACAGTGCAGTGCTATGATGGTAGCAGCAGTTAAAGAAAAGCCTAATAACCTTCTTAACACGTTACTCTGAAACATGAAGACATTAACACGCCATCTGAGATGCCTGAGTCACCCAGCGATGGAAAGGTGGAACCAGGCTCCTCGAACGGCTCAGCATTACTGTCACTCTAATACAGACAAACCCCGAGTGCAGTTGTGCGTCAGCCTTACGTAGAGCCCAGGGCCCCTCGGAGGAACTGGCTGCAACAGGAGAGGGCGGCTTTCTCTGTAATCTCGGCTAGCTTACTCTGTGGTTGTCATACAATCCCACAGGTCATGGCTGGGGCAGGGCAGGGTGTCACGAGGTGTGTTGCCATGGACTCAAAGAACACATGTTTTTTATAGACGGGAGACAAGTGTGAGTGTGCACTTATGTGTTGATGTTGTGGAAAGGGCAGCATCATGAGAATGTTCCTGATTGAACCGGGCTTTCGTGGGTCTGCGTCTGGAGAACTTAAAAAGCCCGAACACAAACGTGTCACCTCTGGTTAAAATGCTCTGTGTGTGCGCATGTGGCGGGCTGTCATTCGTTCCAAGCCGTTCCCCATGGCCACTGGCTGTTTTAAGTGACAGGCCATCAGTGCTGAGGTCACTAGGTGAAATGAGAGGTGCAACCAAGGCTGAGTGTAAGACTTCACAGAAAGCCACACAATGATCAGAGAGCAGTGTGAGGGGAATAAAATGTATTGAGATGGACTTGTAACGTGATATATTCGAAGAGTGACATTAAACTAGATTTTTACAGAAATATTGAGAGGTGCTTGAATGTGTGAAACTCACCAGCATGATTCCTAGGTATTCTTCTAGCATACTTTTAAGAAGAGCACTTATTTTGGAAATAATATACTTTAAAAGAATATACGTAAGTGGAAACTGAATGTAATGTTTGCATCTTAAAGGAATAGTTCACCCAAAAATGAAAATGATCCCGTAATTTTCTCACCCTCAAGCCATCCTAGGTGTATATGACTTTCTTCTTTCAGCCGAACACATATCTTATAAAGTTAGCATAAGCATAAGCTTAGGTGATTACTGATGAGCGCGGAAACGCAGAGGATAGAGCAAAATAAAACGCGGGTCATGAATTAGAATGTCAGAAGATTTTGATATATAAGAGAAAAAGAGCTACATCCTACGTCATACATTTAATTAAACTTCCATCCTTTTTAAAATGCAGTTGCATTTCTGCGTCCTGTTTGCTGCCAGGAACTGAAGTGGAATTTAAAAGGCATTCTCAAGTCAGTTCTGAATGGCGCATATTCCATGGTTGCTTTGGTGTTTCAGGTGGTCGTAAGGGCATTGCTTGGTGGTTGCTAGGGTGTTGAGAGTAGTTGCTCAGTGGCCAAAAGAGTTGCTTAGTTGCTTAAGTCAATGTAAGTCTATGTGATTTTCCCTAACCATTTAATTGTTCACCAAGTTCGGGATGTACCTCAGTTTTGGGGTCACGGTTCAGTACAATTTCGGTACAATAGGAAAAATGGTCACACTTTAGTTTAGGGTCCATTTCTTGCTATTAACTAACTGTTCACTGTGACCTTTGTCTCAATAAACCCCTAATTACTGCTTATTATTAGTTTAGTATTAGTAATAGTAATAGTAAGGTATTTATTTTTGGTATTGGGTAGGATTAAGGGATGTAGAATAAGGTCATGCAGAATAAGGCATTAATATGTGCTTTATAAGTACTAATAAACAGCCAATATCCTAATAATATGCATGCTATGAAGCAACTAGTTAATAGTGAGAATTGGACCCTAAACTAAAGTGTTACTGAACAAAGGAACAAATCCACAATGCTAGGTTTCTTTTCATTTATGTTGAACAGACAGTAGTGCAAATCACTGTTTGTTCTACCTATAGCGGCATTTAGTCCCCTAGCGGCATTTAGTTGCTACAGTAGAGCCTCCTTTAGTGTATTAAGCACTAAGCAGTAAACAGAATTGCATATGTCTAAAAGACTTTCAAATCACATGAGCCAATATTTTATTCACAATAGAATATAGATAACATAACAAATGTTTAAACTGAGAAATTTTACAATTTTATGAACAAAATGAGCAAATTTCAAATTTGATGCCTGCTACAGGGGGCATGTTTACCATGGTGTAGCATCTCCTCTTCTTTTCAAAACAGTGTGAAGACGTCTGGGCATCGAGGTAATAAGTTTCTGGAGTTTTGGTGTTGAAATTTGGTCCCATTCTTGCCTGATATAGGTTTCCAGCTGCTGAAGAGTTTGTGGTCGTCTTTGATTTGGACTGGAGGCAGGCCAATCCAGCACCCGGACTCTTCTACGACGAAGCCATGCTGTTGTAATAGCTGCAGTATGTGGTTTTGCATTGTCCTGCTGAAATACACAAGGCCTTCCCTGAAATAGACTTCATCTGGAAGGGAGCATACGTTGCTCTAAAACCTTTATATACCTTTCAGCATCCATAGTACCTTCAAAAACATGCAAGCTGCCCATACCGTATGCACTTATGCACCTTCCTACTTTCAGAGATGCTGGCTTTTGAACTGAATGCTGATAACACGCTGGAAGGTCTCCCTCCTCTTGGCCTGGAGGACACAGTGTCCGTGATTTCCAACAAGAATGTCAAATTTGGACTCTGGTCTGACACTTTTCCACTTTGAAACAGTCCATTTTAAATGAGTCTTGGCCCACAGGACACGATGGCGCTTCTGGGCCATGTTCACATATGGCTTCCTTTTTGCATGATAGAGCTTTAGTTGGCATCTGCAGATGGCACGACGGATTGTGTTTGCTGACAGTGGTTTCTAAAAGTATTCCTGGGCCCATTTAGTAATGTCATTGACACAATCATGGTGATGAGTGATGCAGTGTCGTCTGAGGGCCCATAGACCACAGGCATCCAATAAAGTTCTTCGGCCTTGTCCCTTACGCACAGAGATTTCTCCAGTTTCTCTTAAAATTTTGGTTATGTTACACAGTAGATGATGAGATTTGCAAAGCCTTTGCAATTTGACGATGAGGAACATTTATTTAAAAGTATTCCACAATCTTTTTATGCACTCTGCCTCTCTAAGACATCCCTTTTATAGCTAATCATGTTACAGACCTGATATCAGTTAACTTAATTAGTTGCTAGATGTTCTCCCAGCTGAATCTTTTCAAAATGTCTTGCCTTTTCAACCATTTGTTGCCCCCGTTCCAACTTTTTTGAGACCTGTAGCAGGCATCAAATTTGAAATGAGCTCATTTAGTGGATAAAAGTGTAAAATTTCTCAGTTTAAACAATTGTTATGTTATCTATGTTCTATTGTGAATAAAATATTGGCTCATGTGATTTGAAAGTCTTTTAGTTTTCATTTTATTTAAATTTAAAAAACGTCCCAACATTTCTGGAATTTGGGTTGTATTCTCCTTTGTCCATGAGTGCAGAAAGATGCATTTGATGCGTGCGCGCTACCTAGTGGACTTTGTTTTTAAGCGCTCAAGCCATTCGCTTATGCACTGTTCTTTTTCTGCTCTTGTTCCTGTTGTGGGGAGTAGCAAACAGCGTTGTATTACCACGTGCACCCCCTTCTGGACTGGAGTGTGGATCACCTGTGACTGACTGTATTCATCATCTAACTGCATGAAATTAACCGTAACATCCATACCGTACGGTTCAGGAGGAATACATGTACCGTTACACCCCTAGTAACTACACACCTTTTCCCAAAAAGCTGCATCTAAAACGTTAAAAAGTCAACTAAAATTTGTGCTGGACTCAAGTACCACTGATTCACTTAGGCACATCAGTGAACAGTCACAGTGTTGAGAACAGGCAAGCACTCAGCACTGTCACCACAGTAATGTACGGTTATTTAAATCGAGCTGTCACACTTGGTGCGTCATGCATCACAATGGCCCCCTGGGGAACATAGTAGAGCCTGTCTGACCTTTGACCTTACTGCCACTCAGCCAATCAGTTAAGTGTGCCGCTTCATATGCCTTGGTGTCATGTGAGTGTTCTGATAATGCACTATGAAGGGGAAGTCCTGACCTTACGGATGCAAAGTAAGATTTGTTTTAGCCTGCATAGTAATCAAGGGAGGAGCGATAGCAGTACTTTGATGCATTAAACTAGAAGAACAAAAAAGATCTATTCTATCTACCACAAATATTTGTTACTAACAATAGTCATTATAGTTCTGCATATGTTCATTTTGCAAATGTACGTCATCAAGGCCATTGTATATGACATCCGTGAGTTACTAGTTCATTTTCAATGAAAGAGACGTGGGATGAGTCAGAACAGAGGCAGCACTGCTTGTCAATCTCATGGGCAAAAATGTTACCACATAATCACACACTGCGCAAGATAAAAAGATTTTGACCACTCATAGATCATTTTATTTACAATGGCATTTATTTTTTTTGTTGTCAAAGAACACAAAGGAGAAAAGTACTAGCTGATTTTCCTAAGCAATCCGTTTCTTTGAAATGTTTTTAATTTCATTTAATTTTTTTGTTTTATTAGATATTACTTGCACGCAACCCAAAATACAAAAAGCTGCAGAGATTATGCATTTTTGTAGGCCAACCCAGAAGTTAGCATCACCCTGGTTCCTTTGACAAAACCCCATATACACCAATCAGGCATAACATTATGACCACCTTCCTAATATTGTGTTGGTCCCCCTTTTGCTGCCAAAACAGCCCTGACCCGTCGAGGCATGGACTCCACTAGACCCCTGAAGGTGTGCTGTGGTATCTGGCACCAAGATGTTAGCAGCAGATCCTTTAAGTCCTGTAAGTTGCGAGGTGGGGCCTCCATGGATCGGACTTGTTTGTTCAGCACATCCCACAGATGCTCGATTGGACTGAGATCTGGGGAATTTAGGGGCCAAGTCAACACTTCAAACTCATTGTTGTGCTCCTCAAACCATTCCTGAACCATTTTTGCTTTGTAGCAGGGCACATTATCCTGCTGAAAGAGGCCACAGCCACCAGGGTATACCATTTTCATGAAAGGGTGTACATGGTCTGCAACAATGCTTAGGTAGGTGGTATGTGTCAAAGTAACATCCACATGGATGGCAGGACCCAAGGTTTCCCAGCAGAACATTGCCCAAAGCATCACACTGCCTCTGCCGGCTCGCCTTCTTCCCATAGTGCATCCAGACCAGGCCACCTTCTTGCATTGCTCCATGGTCCAGTTTTGGTAGATACTGACAAATGCAGAGCAGGAACACACCACAAGAGCTGCAGTTTTGGAGATGCTCTGACCCAGTCATCTAGAAATCACAATTTGGTCCTTGTCAAACTCGCTCAAATGCTTACATGCAAGAGCATGATGATAAACACAATGAGGCTGTAAAAGTAAACTAGTGTGTTTACCTGTTCGGTATGATGATGTTTAAAGCTCCCGAAAACCTCTATAGTCCCATTTAGCCACATCTTGAGCTTGTGTTGACCATGAACCTTATTACAGGCATTTAACCCATTGAATTCAGAATGATGGAACCATACATGCAAAAATGTTAATTTGTTTCTGGGTTTTGGCCTACAAAAATACATCATCCTTGCAGCGCTATGTGTACAACATGTCTTTGTATCTATGGTCTCTGTATATACAAAACCACATTATCACCAAATATCTTTCTCAAATGTATTTTGTTCCATATTGGCGTAATAAATAGCAACCTATTTTTCTTCTATGGTCTTCACTCCTCCTTTCCTTCCTCTCTCTTTCTCTCTCTCTCTGGCTGTTCGTGGCTCCAGGGCCATATTCCTGGCTCGTTACTAGGTTTCACAGACAGTATAATTTCAGCCTGACACCGCCTCAAACGAACGGCTGTCAAGCCCTAGCGCCGCCGTGGGGGAACTCATGGGACGTTGTCTCAAAAATGTCACTTTCCCACTTGCCAGCAAAAAAAAAGTAAAAGAAAATGAAAGAAAAAACAAACTGCACACGGCCTGGGAACCACTGTTTAAACCGTGACAGGAAAAATGGACACCGTTTTGGGGGATTCAAAATTGTGTGTGTGTGTGTTTTTAAGGTGCACAGTCCCTGAGCTTCACTTAAAATAATGTAGTTAAGTGCTAGTGTGAGAGTTACTGTATTTGATGCATTTTTGGGTCTGTGTATTATGCTTGCCCTTATGAAAAAAAAGTATACTTTGGCATATTTTTAAAAAGAATTCTTATTATGGAAATACTATACTTAAAAAGAATATACTATACTATATAACTGAATGTATGTTTTCGGACACTTAATTGCATGTTGTTTAAAATTAAATGAAAATGTATTATAGTTTAAATCTATATTAAATGCAATTATCTGAACATATGAGTACTTTTGACATATAAGTAGGACTTATATTACACTCAAATGCATCAATATAAGTAATTTCATAATTACTTCTATTGTCTTTGAAATATGGTTAAAGTGAACAGTGCTGAAAAGTAATATTATATTACTTTTGTGTTACTTTTTTCTCACCTGGGCTGGGCTTGTTTGTTTGTTTTTTAATAACAACAAAAAAAGTTCTATTTTTGGTATATGTCAAGGCCCTTTCACACCAAAAGTGAAATGAATAAGCTTCAGGCTGAAGGAAACCGTCTGTACAGTAGGGGGCGCAGCTCAAACAAACCTTTCAGCTGGGCTGCCATTCTGTATTAAAGAAAAATAGGATACAGGAGAAGGAAGTTCAACACTCTTATTTCTAAATCTAATCTAATGTAATTATTGCTTATAAGTATGGTTGAATTAGATCATTAAAGGTCAGCAGCAAAGACAATGGCTAATAAAGTGAGATTAAATACATAAAGTATGTTTGTGTTCAATTATTGCAGGTTTGTGTAAAATTCTGAGATCACATTTCACTGTTTTTATACATTTTGAGGAATACTGAATGTTTTTGTGCAAGTAAATGCATGTTCACGTTTATTCTAGAACTACAATAACCATCATGTTTACACAGCGCACACAAGACCTCTGCTCTCAACATGGGGACAGGAGAGCTGTCAGTCAATAAATGACAAAAAGTAACTTGCGTTACTTATTTGAAAAAGTAATCCATTACTTTACTAGTTACTTGAAAAAAAGTAATCTGATTACGTAACTCAAGTTACTTGTAATGCGTTACCCCCAACAAGGATGTCATATATATTTGCAATTACACATTTGTAATGATGAAGTTGCAATTTAGTATATTTAAAATATATTAAGTTTAAATGTATCAAATAACACTACAGTTAAAATTATAATCAATTATTTTACATTTGCTTTACTATGTTAGTCAACACAACAAAAGATTATTAAAACATAAAATGGCATGAAAGTGTACTTTAAGTACACTTAAGTGGCCTTTTATTGTTTTTGTTTTAAATATACTTTTAAGATTTGAAGTGCACAGTTAGATTCAATTAAGCACACTTCTTTTTCACTATGGTGTGAATACAGCATATTATGTGTGTACCTGTTTGTGCAGATTATATACCTCTATATATGAGCATTTGGGTTCAAGCCGTATGTAATTCTCTGGGGATGTACATTTCATATTGTGTTTGAGCAGGTGTGTGTTTGTTTTCTATCCCTACAGTATGCTTGTGAGCTGCCTGGCCTCACTACAAAGCTCTCTCTCTAAGCACATGGGTCTTGCCTGATCCCAATGTCTTCAGCACTACCTCTCCTGGTCCTCCGCCAGCCGCGCTTGCCTGAGCTCCACAGCCAGGGACCCTCCGCACTGGACCAGGCACCACCATGCCCCCATCATTTACATCCTTTAAGCCATGGACAGGCAGAGACGGAGCAGCTCGCCAACAGCCCGATGCCAGGCCTGCCGCCTCTGATAAACAGAAACCCTCCTCTTTCTGCCCAGCTCTCTGCTTTTTTCTCATCCCTCTCATGTCTCAGCTATAGCCGGCCCGTACAGCATCTGTGGACTCAGGCGAAGGAAAAGCAGTTGCCAAATTCACTTATTTTCAGTGTTTTTCTCTTTTTTGGATTGAAAAAGAGGAATGACTGAGAAACCATGAAGATGATTAGGGAAGCTTTTCTCCTAAACATTGTTTTGTGATTCTGAAGTTTGCATGGTGACTACAACGATTTGACATGAAATGAGTTAATGAAATGCTCTTCATATTGCCTATTTGAAGCAGATGGTAGGGCTCTTTGAAGAGTATGATCATATATTATGTGCAGTGGTAGAAATGTGTAACCTGTTGTAGCAAAGACTTTGCAGTCTCTTGTGGAAAAGAAGTACACAAGCAAACTTTTACGAGTACTTATTACAGAAATTAGGGTTGGGTTAAACATATTGTTTTAATTGATTTTCATTTTGATGAACAGGTATCGATTCTTAAAGGGTTAGTTCATCCAAAAATTAAATTTTGAAAAGGTCTTTATGGGTTTGGAATGACATGAGGGTGAGTAATTAATGACATAAATTTCATTTTTGGGTGAACTAGCCCTTTAAGTCCCAAGAATCAATGTTTATGTCAATGTCAATGTTTATGATAAATCAACAGAAATTTCTGGCATTCTCTCGCAATCCGGACTTTATAACTTGCAACTGCGATCTCACAATTTTGAGAAAAAAAGTCAGAATTGCGAGGTGTAAACTTGCAACTGCGTGAAATAAAGTGAGAATTAAGAGATATAAATATTGCAATTGTGAGAAAAAAAAGTCTTCCTTTATCAAGCCACCAAGCTTAACTTGATTTGAAATTGGTTCCAAGACTGAACTAGATTATGATTATGAACAGACATACTTCAGGACTTTTATTTTGATATTCTTTTGCCTTGCTGTCGTTTGTTTCTGTTTGCCTTTGGCTGCGTTTAACTCTACTTTTAGACTTGCCCTGCATCCCACTGTGCATATCCGCCCTAAATAGTATTAAATATTACTAATGTCACATACTATTTAGGATAGATAGTATGCACATCGAGATGCAGGCATACACTCGTGAACTTCCCTAAGGAGGGGAATCCCCGCCGCCATTTTGAAGTGCATTCAACTTTGTCAAGTGGACAAGGGAAGTTTATTTGGACAGACCCTCGAATCCCCAATTTTGACAGAGGGAGCGAGCCTACTCAATATGTACACTTCAGGCAGATACATAGACCACAATGCAACACGATTGTGATGTCACAGCAGATTGCGCTTAATTTACCCCCACCCCACACAAATCTAGTGTATAATATTGGAGTTATTTTGACATTTAACTGCATTTAATACTTGTAGCTGACTGTTTGTTTTTTTGTTTTTTTACACAGTTATCGTTTATTGTATTGTTATAATTTCCATTTGTGTGTATTTTATATTTAATATAATATATTAATATTTAATTTTTTTCTTTTATTAACAGCCTAAGCATACATACAGGCATAAAGAATTACGTAAAAAAAAAAAAAAAAAAAAAAAAAAACACCTATAACTAATAAATCACCTCCATATTGGATTCCAAGTGATCAAGGGCTTAGGGCGTTCCATTTAAACACATTGCAAGGGTTCCGTCAGTAGTGGGCACTAGTGCAACATTGTGTAATGACGTAATGTTAATGAGAGTTAATGAGACGGAGGGAAGTTAGTGGGGGAAGGGCATAAAAAAATTGGACTTAGGCCTAGTCCACATGTACATGGGTATTTTTATAAACATAGTTTTTCCTCCTTTGTTTTAAAAAAAAATCCACATGAAAACGCAAAAACACACTATGAAGTGCTGTCAAGAGCATGCCAAACCAACAGGTGGCGATATAACCCTAACCGTAAAGCCATGTTAGGCAATCAGAAGCCTGGATAAACTTCCGGTTTCAACGTTACAAGTCAAAATCTCTGGTTTCACCGTCTACACGACAACACTGCAACCGGAGTTTCTAAAAATCTTCACCCTGGCAGAAGTTTCAGTGACCGGATACTGCATTTGCATGTGGACAAACGGCCAAACTGCATAGAAAAACCTGTGGTTTTGAAAATACCCATGCTCATGTGGACAGGGCCTTAAATGCAGCCCTTGTCTCCATAGTTTCCCTTGTTAGTTTCCATAACAACTAATCACCTTCACCTTTTCCTTGTTAGCCTCTTCTTACCCATTGTATTTATACCCCTGTATTTCAGTCCTTGTATGTCAGTCATTGTCTTTACAACCCTGTTTAAAGCTGTTGAGTTTCTTGTTCCCAAATTGGATTGTGTTCTTTGTCTACGTGGTTGAATATATGTTAGGTTATCTTTTTGTGTGTTTGTTGAATAAAACTGCTTGCTATATGATCCTCAGCTCTCCTCGTTCCTGCTACACCCCTGACACATGGTTACTATATGTAATAAAATATTTTAGGTGGTCAATTTGCAGAAAAAAGAAAAAAAAAATTTCCAAAAGTTATTGTGAATTAAAACTACTCAAAATGATATAAATTTTTGGACATACCCCTAGCAGGAGGACACAAATAAGTCAAATCAAGCTACAAATGGGCTATAAATGGCTTACTTACTCTGCACATTAAGTTGAAATAGGAGAAACTATTTTAACAGTACTTTAATCTAACAATGTCTGGTAGATTTTCTCCTGGTTATGATTTTGAGAATCCATTTTTGCACCTCGTTCAGCAGATTACCACAGGCACCGTGCCTTTCCTGCTGGAACAATGAGGGTTAACCACTTGCCGTTAACCTAATTCTAATTCTGTCCTCCTGGTGACATCATCAGCTCACGCCTCTAGGGCAAGTTTGAGGTCATTATTCCCAGACGTCTGTTTTAGGCAGGAATGGGGGGAGGGAGCCTTCCCTTCCTCTCATTTCACACTCTACTGGTTCAGGATCCTTCATAGTCAGCATAATAACCTGAACACATCACGTGAAACACATGCACAAAAACATGCAGGTGTGTGGAGTAACACATACACCTGATACTGACATGCTTTGGAGTTATAATAGTTACTGTACTATTGTATCTACAGCTCTTTCTTCAACTTCAACATCAAATGCAACACCACAAAACTGCACTATGATCTAAATGGGTGCCGTACTGGAGAGAAAGTCTTAAACTATCTAGACTGGTTCTGCTTTTAACCATGTTAAAACACCAGTTCATTCCAAGAAGACCATGGAAAAAAAAATCCCATCAATCCCATCAGTCTCAATGGCACTTGCTCAGCTAGCACAGGACC
Organism: Elopichthys bambusa; assembly: GCA_037101425.1. Lineage (NCBI taxonomy): Eukaryota > Metazoa > Chordata > Actinopteri > Cypriniformes > Xenocyprididae > Elopichthys > Elopichthys bambusa. The sequence continues at coordinate 41,754,272 of CM074432.1, read as the reverse complement.
TGGCGGACAATCCCAAGCCATTTACTAGTGACTATCCTGAGCTGTGATGTCAAAGGAAGCAGATGAGGAAAATATAACATTTTTCAAGATCAGGTAGATTACAGCGTCTACCAGCAGGGGCGCCCTTGTGAAAAAGAAGTGTGCCTAATTGTATTGAATGTGCACTTGTAATGTACTTGTATTGAATGTGACTTGTAATGTACTTCAAATCTTAAAAGTATATATATACAAGATAAAATGAAGGTAATGCGTATGTAATTGTCCATAGTATATTTATTTGCCATTATATTAAATCTGCCAGTTACTGAGAATTCCAGGTAAGCTGATCTACAGCAGCTTTTGCGCCTTCGTGCTTTTGTTATGGAACATCATCATTGTCCTGTGTTCTCATTGGTTTGCTGGCCTATGGCGGATTTCATGGACAGGATAAGCTGTGAGCGGACCGCTCGCCCAAGAGGAAAAATGAGCTGCTGCCAAATCTCGATCACCGAAAATGACATTGTATTTGATACAAAACCTAATGGGGGGAAAATCATGACTAAAACTATTTGCATAGTATTTCATTTTCTCCATAGGGAAATTTATTTTTTACAAAAACTTATAAATTGTTTAAGACAGCCCTACTGTAACTATCAGAGAATGTTAATTGATAGTCTGTGCATTTGTTAAAGTCATCAGTTTCATAAATTTTTTTTTAAAGAATACTGATATTTTTATTTATTACAGCCTACTTATATTTATTATAATTACATTTTACTTTTTATTTATAATAGGCTGCTAACACTAATTATACTTATTTTCAATTATTCATTTAAAAAGTACTTCTGGCATACACTTAAAGTGACGCCATGGTGTTTCTTATTTGTCATGTCCGATTTAGGTCTGTGTCCTAAACTGATACGTTTAAAGGTGAAGTATGTCGTTTCTGTGACACTAGCGGCTCCTAGCAGACTTACAAAAATACAGCATATTTTCAAACAAACCTTTCGCATGTCGTGCCTCCGTCGACTCAAACATCACAAAATCTCGTACGGTTGCTTGTGAAGGCACATCTCAACAGGTAAATGTAGACTACTCTCAATAAAAGGTCCAACATATTAGAAATACTTTTCGCTGTGTTGCTATGTGTCATGAGTAAGCAACTGAGTATATGTCTAGAGAGAACGCAAGCGTCTCGCTTATTAGCTATAAACCCATTCAACGTAACTGCATTGGCCACATTCTCTTTTTTTTTTTTTTTTACATGACGCACCACCCAGCATACCCAGTTAAAAAAAGTCACCGCTGACTACTGATATATATATATATATATCAGAGGGAGGGAGAATTGAAAATAATAATAAAAAATAAAAAAAACGCAGAAAGAGAGATGATGAGACACAATACAAAAGAGCTCAAAAGAATATCACTGGAATAAAGGTTTATTACTGGGCAAGCACTTTACTGTGAAATATTATTACATTTTAAAATAACTGTTTTCTGTTTGAATATATTTTATAAAGTAATTTATTCCTGTGATGGCAAAGCTGAATTTTCAGCATCATTATTCCAGTCTTCAGTATCACATGATCCTTCAGAAATCATTCTAATATGCTGATTTGCTGCTCAAGAAACATTTAACAGTTGTGTACTTTTTTTTTTTTTTTTCCAGGATTCCTTGATGAATAGAAAGTTCAAAAGAACAGCATTTATCTGAAATACAAAGCTTTTTTTAACATTATACACTACCGTTCAAAAGTTTGGGGTCAGTAAGAATTTTTTATTATTTTTTTTTTAAAGAAATGAAAGAAATTGATACTTTTATTCAGCAAGGATGCATTAAATTGATTTCTATTCATCAAAGAATCCTGAAAAATAAATAAATATATATATATATTATTTATTTCTGAAGGATCATGTGACACTGAAGACTGGAGTAATGATACTGAAAATTCAGCTTTGCATCACAGAAATAAATTACTTTAAAAATATATATTCAAACAGAAAACAGTTATTTTAAATTGTAATAATATTTCACAATATTACTGTTTTTACTGTATTTTTAATTAAATAAATGCAGCCTTGGTGAGCAGACAAAACTTCTTTTAAAAACATTAAAAATCTTACCGTTTCCAAACTTTTGACTGGTAGTGTATATATCTCAGATTTGAACAGAGATATGTGAACTAAGCCTTTAAGTGTCCAAAAACATTACTTCAGTTCACCCTTAAGTATCTTCTTTTAGAGTAGGCCTACTTTAACCAGTCAAACCTTGACTCACTGGTTAAAACGAGCTGCCAGTTACTACTATAAAATATGCTTTGATCAGTTTTCTACTGGTTTAGGCTGCTCAGCAATCATGGCTATTGGTCCCAGCTGCCACAACAACTAGCAAATCTTGTACTAACAAACCAGCATTGCTAAAACCAGATAATCTTGGACTTTAGGTTGGTCCAAATGGCTCTAAAGTGTTGTTTTCAAGCAGGGTTAGGTGGGAGCAGATGACTCTCTTATTGTTTAGGCTTAAGGCTTTCAAGTGGCATAGTGACAACTATTTTTTAATCTGCTTGTGGCCCAATTATCAGTTCCATTTTGCATCACACAAGAGCGACTGTGATACACACAGAGACAAACAGTTTCTGGGCAAACAAACCTCCCCTGAGAGCTGACAGAAGCAAGAACTTTGACTTACGGTCATGAAGTTTTTTGTCACTATGATGTGTCAATGGACTGGAGTCTGGTGAGAAGAAACACAGGGTCTCTCACCCACAGACCGAGCCTCAAAGGCAGATCAAGAAGTATCCTCAGTATGAAAGAGAGACGAGTGAGGGAGGGGGAAAAATAGCAAGTGAACTAAGTGAAGCTGACATAATGGCTAAAAGGAGGAGAAAAGGCTGTGAGTGTTAATTACAAACACCATGCTGAAAGAGAGAGACAGAGATGAGGAAATGGCTTTAGTCAATCATGGACGATAGCCCTATTTAAAAGGATAAAAAAGATAGCAGAAAAAAAACTTAAATTAGAATTAGCCATCATTTGCGTTGGGAGGGTGAAGAGGAGGGGATAACAAGGACAATTTGGGGTGATTTTGCCAGATCATACAGATAAAGCTCAAAACAGTCCGTATGAATAATCAGTGGACCCCAAAAATTCACTGCCTGAATATCAGTAGCCTATTCTTCAACAGTTGCTCAGTGTGTAGACGGATGACGATGATAAAATGACCGTAGGCGTTTCTTGAGTAAAAGTAAATGACTGTGGAGGAGTGGGAAAACACAGTCCCTTAGTATTTGAATCAGGGCACGTAAAGCATGTAAAATCAGATGTAGTCAGCTTGACCAGAACTATTTTTTTATATATCCAGCCCCAGTTAATGAGCAGTAGTAAAACATCTGTACAGTAGTCTACAATAAACTGTTTACTGTAATGCCTGTGTCTTGGATTTTTATCAAATTGGACAGATAGTGAAGTATTTATTCGGCTGATAAAGAAAACGGCACAGTGTCTTATTTCTAATCATTGATATCACAGAGTTTACGGAATTTTGGTGCTTAATATAAAGGTAAAAAGACGGAAAATACACTGTAAAAAAAAAAAAAGAAAAGAAAAAAAAAAGGGAAAATGTACTGGTTTCCGTTAACCCTAAAACACAATGCAATGCAGTGCAAAATTCAAAATACAGGTAAAACACCTGTATAAAATCAATATGGAAAATTCCTTAATATTAATACAGCACAGTGTGCCCTATTTTTACAGATTAATTTGTGTATTTAACAGAAGTCAATCCAGCAATTTTAAGGTAATTTACCATGTTTAGAAAGTGTGAAAGCGGTTAATGAGTGCGTGGAACTACTTTTGTTGGTAGATGGGAAGAACAGATCATTTTACATAGGCCTACTTGATCTTTGAATCTGTTCAGTAAAATGAACTAATCTTGATTCATTTGAGCAGTTCAGATCTTTGATCATTTTCCAAATTATGAAATTATTATAATGCTGCCAAACATAAATGATGAGAATAAAATTATTGCTTCACCCTCAGAGTTTTTGGTTTTGTTCATTTGTCGGGTTACAGATGCAATGAATCATTCATGAATGAAAAAAAATACCAACAACTTCTGAAAAGTTGAGTAGGCAACACAACTGTGCAATACTGATTTTATACAACAGCTAAATAAACAAGACGTTAATATTGTAGACACTATATTGCCATTTATTTTCTCAGTTTTTGCTCCGCCAATGAAATACTTTCAAACAAAGTACCACTGCAATCCTCCATAGTGATGTTTCATTTCTGAATCCCCTGCTGAACGATTCTGTGTGTAAAATATTTAATGACTTGTTCAAGAATGAATCAGCTGGTTTTTTTTTTGTTTGTTTTTTTGTTTTTTAACAAATCGATTGAATGAATGATTCAATTACTCATTTATTATGACAGAACTTGTTTAGTTTCTGAATAAAATCTGTGTTTTGAACGAATCAGCTAAGTGAATGAATCCTTGACACATTCATAAAGACAGTAGGTGGCAAGAAGTGATTAGGTGTGTTCGACTTGAAGCGGCACTGTGCAGACCGATCAATGACATCAAAGTATTGTGAGAGTGATTAGAGAGCAAATGGTTCCATACACTTTCGAATCACCGATCAGTCTGCACAGCGCTGCTTCAAGTCAAACACACCTAATCACTTCTCGCCACCTACTGGTGTAACGATGTAACCATCAGAAAGAACCAATGAGAAACCCCATTCTTAGACTGCATAGACTGACAGTCTGTTACCTCAATTTAAATTATATCAAGGATTGAACTTAAAAGGCATTAATTCAGTTCTTTGCCTGTGTCTTGGAAGGCAATTTTTTTTTTTTTTTATCAAATTGGACAGATAGTGAAGTATTTATTCAGCTGATAAATAAAACGGCACAGTCTTATTTCTAATCATTGATATCACAGAGTTTACGGAATTTTGGTGCTTAATATAAAGGTAAAAAGATGGAAAATACACTGTAAAAAAAAAAAAGAAAGAAAAAAAAAGGGAAAATGTACTGGTTTCCGTTAACCCTAAAACACAATGCAATGCAGTGCAAAATTCAAAATACAGGTAAAACACCTGTATAAAATCAATATGGAAAATTCCTTAATATTAATACAGCACAGTGTGCCCTATTTTTACGGATTAATTTGTGTATTTAACAGAAGTCAATCCAGCAATTTTAAGGTAATTTACCATGTTTAAAAAGTGTGAAAGCGGTTAATGAGTGCGTGGAACTACTTTTGTTGGTAGATGGGAAGAACAGATCATTTTACATAGGCCTACTTGATCTTTGAATCTGTTCAGTAAAATGAACTAATCTTGATTCATTTCTTTTTTTCCAAATTATGAAATTATTATAATGCTGCCAAACAAATTATGAAAATAAAATTATTGCTTAACCCTCAGAGTTTTTGGTTTTGTTCATTTGTCGGGTTAAAGATGCAATGAATCATTCATGAATGAAAAAAAAATACCAACAACTTCTGAAAAGTTCAGTAGGCAACACAACTGTGCAATACTGATTTTATACAACAGCTAAATAAACAAGACGTTAATATTGTAGACACTATATTGCCATTTATTTTCTCAGTTTTTGCTCCGCCAATGAAATACTTTCAAACAAAGTACCACTGCAATCCTCCATAGTGATGTTTCATTTCAAGTTCACTAAACTTAAAGTTTTAAGGCAGCAATGTTTCTCCTGATTTGCACGTTAGTGCTGTTGATTCAGTCAGCGCTGTTTCAACTGGCTTTAAACTGAATTAAATCACAGAGAGATTTGCAGCATGTACCGGAGGCCTCTATGCCAATAAGTGAGATGTTAATGGCCAGAATAAGGTGCAAAGTGGAACATATTTTGTCAGTTTGGTTCTTGCATACTAAAAAACAAAGAGACCTTCAGAATCTTTATGATGACTGTGAATGATTAGCAGGTTACATTTATGTATAAGACTTGATGCACTACCTAATAAAGTAGCTCTATCATAAAAAAAGTTTGAGCTTTGAAGGCAACAAAGAACATCTGTTAGTTCTTTTTTAATTGCTCGACAGTGATAGTTCTTGCGGCAAGCCTCCATACTGATGTTCTAGTACACGCTATTTGCTGTCAACAACCCTTGCGACAGAACAGGTGCCTCCCTTGGCACCTATCTGGGAGCGCTTCTAAGAGTCTCTGTTTGGTTCATTATCTACTAAATGTAGAATTTCTGTTTTTATTCCTCATTCCTGTGCATGAGATGTTTCCCACTAAAAGCCTGACATTTGTTTTCATTAGGCAAAAGCTAAACGCTTCATTAAGAAAGAGCGCAAAGCACAATATTTCCCCCTTTTTTTTTCTTCAGTTTTTTCGTTTCTCATCCCGGCGTCTAAGAAAAAAGTCTCTTGCGATGTGTTTGGGGTAATGGTAATTGTCACGGTGTCAGCCGGGGCTTTTGTGTTAACAGGGCATGTTGGCAGGGCCCATCAGTGGAAAATTGCACAGCAAAGAGAACACAATCAGCCTCTCGACTTCTTAAAAACAGCTCAACCCAAACAAGCTTCTCTTTTAAGGGGAAAAAAGACAGCACTGCTCATTCCTCAAAGATCTGACAACAAATCATTATGGCGCAGCTATCATTGATCAACAGTCACCTGGTAATTGATATCAACAAAGTCATTTTTTTACGCCCTCCCCTTTTTCACACATGAGGGCCACCTGAACAGCAGACATCAGAAACGTTCTCTCACAGCGCATAGAGTGCTCAACGAGGTGAATGCTTCAATCTATCAAAGGAAGCTGGTAGCGAAATTTAATTATAGCAATGAATACAGCAACAAGATTTTATTTTATGTGTTGGAATTGTTCCTTTCCTGCTTTGCTTTCACTTCGATGTCCCTCGGCACTGACGAGATGAAAGCGAGTGTATATTTCAAAGATATTAGGATCAATCGCATCCCACTGCCGACGAAAGTGAGAGAGAGCGAGCGAGGTTGTGTTTACAGCACGGAGGAGCCTTCGCCGCATCACTGAGTTTAATTAGTAATATCACAAGCCGTTTTCTGCGCCAGCTAAGACTCTGATACGACTTCAGTAGCTGTTAATGACCTTCATTTGTGTGGGTTCGTCATTTACAGAACACACACACATATATATATTCAAAACATCCCCCTACAGTATCCAGATCAACCTTGCATTAAATTGCACAATAGAAGATGCTAAACTGTGAGCATTTAAAAGAACTTGTTGTGAAGGTTTGATGCAGCAATAGAGGGGTGCGATACTTAATGTCTGGGAAGGCAAAACACAGCTAGTGGAGGTGTATAAAATGAATATCAAGGTTCACAGTGATGCTCTGTTTTACATAGTAAATTGAGATTATGATCATTCGGTGTGTCTCAAAGCAGAACAGTTCTGCTCTGTAAAAGCTTTAAGACCAGCTGGGACTCGTTTGTGAGTGTCTGGCATTCAGTGGAATGACACTCAAAGTTCAACAAATACACAGTCTAAATGAGGACATAACATAGATCTCTGTTGTTTGTATTAAGCGGAATATAATTTCGACCTGTCTGATCCCACACAAAAATGGCAAGCATTGGCTAAAATTCTAATCTGACTGGATCTTGTGGGCTATAGTTGTGCGATATCGCTCTATATCAGCACGGCTGTGATTCGGCCATAAGTAATCACAGCTGTGCTGATATAGAGCAATATCGCATGGCTACGAGTGTGATATTGCATTTATACAACAGTTTGATGGCACAAGTGTGTAAATAAATAAGAAACAACAATGGAGTGTCTTTAAAAACCCTCTTTTGAAAGGAACTACTTCCTTCGGCCACAGATTCAAATCTCAAATATGACAGTTTAACAGTTGAGCCCAAGCCTCTGTTACTAATTCGAAAACATCACTTCATTGAAGCTTATTGTAGTATGTAGAGCAGGGGTGTCCAAACTTTTTTAAAGGACACATCTGGGGGCCAGTTCCTTTTCTATATATATATATATATATTAGAGATGCACTGATCAATCGGCCAATCAAATGCAACTTACTGTGTTTATCTGAATAATCGCCAAGACGGGCATTTTGACATAATTTTGTATGTATTTGACCATTTAAGCGCAGTAAGCCACTCATTTTAGTACTTGTTGTGACTGTTTGACTTCTGACTCTGTTTGAGACTGAGCGTGGCTTGTCCGCTCCACTAATATAGATCAGTGGTGTGCACGCTTTTGTTGTGAGCGTGAAACCTGCGGGAATGACTAAAATTATACGCAATCCAAGCACTATTTAACCGGAGCGAATGAGACGAGTGAGAGAGAGAGAGAGAGGAGGCGCCCGCGTGGGTGTGTGTCACGTTGCCATCGGAGAGAAGAGAGCGAGAACACGGAGCTGACGTTAATGCCTGTGCCGCTGGTAACAAAACAGATCGGCTCAGAATCGGTAAGAAGTGAGACTGATGAGGAAAATCGGCCGATTCCAATCCCTGGCCGATCGATCAGTGCATCTCTAATTTTAATAGACAAGCCGTTTGAAATTCATCCCTGGGCCACAATTGGCCCACGGGCCATAGTTTGGACACCCCTGATGTAGAGTATTATGAGAGAGAGATCTCCTTAAAGGGTTAGTTCACCAAAAATGAAATTTCTGTCATTAATTACTCACCCTCATGTCATTCCAGACCAGTAAGACCTTCGTTCATCTTCGGAACACAAATTAAGACATTTTTGATGAAATCCAAGGATTTCTGAACCACACGTCATTGCACCTTTTGAGGTTCAGAAAGGTAGTAAAGACATCGTTAAAACAGTCCATGTGACAACAGTGGTTCAACCTTAATGTTGAAGCGATGAGAATACTTTTTGTGCGCAAAAACAAAAAAACAACGACTTTATTCAACAATTTCTTCTCTCCCCTGTCAGTCTCCTATGCAGTTGACGTAGTGAATGCAGTGCAGTGCAATGCAACGCCGGCTCACCTGAACCATGCACATGCACACACAAACAGCCCTGTGATACCTCATCTATTAGTAATTACATCATTCTTGTGCTCCAGACCCTCTTCCCTGTGGTTCTGATATGCAGCTGAACAGGTGGGGAAGAACATTTTGATTGAGGCAGCTGTGGGAAGCTATACATTCAACAGTGACACAAATCCAATATTTAGCTTGATGTTGATACTTTAGGCTGATGACTTAATTACCCTGTTGGGACAGGCTATATGTGTACATGAGAAGAAAAGAGTGAGAGACTTCAAGGGAACTTTGTTCTAGTCATTTGATTTGCACATACAGTTAAGAAATAAGCCGTGGGAGGCCATAATAGACTGTGAATATGCATGGCTAAATGTCTGCAACCCTCTCAATAATAACTATATTCACTCTACAGCATGACCTTCCCACTTGTGAAAAAGAAGTACACTTGAGCATAGTTTTAAAAGGAGTACTTATGGAAATACTATAATTTATGAGAATATTCTTAAAGGCACAACATGTAATTTTTCACCGCTAGAGGTCACTTATTCAAAACAAAGGCATAGCTTGATGACGCCTTGATTTCGCAGAATCATGGGAGGTGTCTACAACTGGTGGAAAAGAATCTGACAGGACTCGAACACAAATCATATTCATGGATGAGATAATGTATTAAAGATTTATTAACGTAGTAGTATGAAGTAGGGTGTGAGAGACAAGCGCGACACACGGCTCAAGAGCAGTGGAGCTTTTATTATGCCACAGTCCTAACATATAACAAAACGCTGTTTTATTATATTAGATACATTTGTGTGTTGAAAGTTGTTTTAATGCTACATATGAGACACTTGTTGCACACTGCAGTAAGCTAGATCGATATTAGGCATGGTAAAACATGGTACTCGCGATAAATCAAGAAAAATCAAGACTTACTTCTGTTGATGAATGTATCCAAACAGTTACTCACCTGTCTAATAAAAAACACATAATATATTAAAGCGTATTTGGTGTTTCCATGGTTTCTACTAAATAAATCCTGGAAATTTGAAGGTAACTTGAGTATGATGTGATAGGCGATCTGTGTCCTCATTAAAATGACTTATTTCTCTGGATTTAATAATGTAAGTACACAAGTCAACAAAATATGCAACATTGTTCTAGTGGTTTTTCGATATTTAAATCCAAAATTCTTACATATTGTGCTTTTAAGTGTGAACTGATGTTTTCGGAAACTTAATTGCATGATAATTGCAATTAAATAAAGATGTATTAATTTAAATGTATATAAAATGCAAGTTACTTAAAAATGTATTGATATGAAATGCAAATATTTTTAGCACACTTCAGTAGGACTCAAGTACAAACATTTATTTTTATATGTAATTTCAAAATTGCTTCTAATGTCTTTGAAATATGGACAATGAAGTACTAACGAATTCACTCTTAGAAAAAAAAAAGGTTCGATTGGGTTCTATATAGAACCGTAGGGTTCTTGACTCAATTTTAAAGAATGCTTTATGCCAAAAAGGTTCTATAAGGAGAAATCTTAAGGAAGTATTAAATAATTGCATAAAACTTTCATGTTTAATAGGTTATTTCAATTTTTTTGTGATAAAAAGTTTTGTGAAATTAATGTGCTGTTTAATTTATTAAATTTTTAATCAAAATAAAGAATGAATTAAATCAAATTAATTAATTAAAATTAAATCCCTAAAATGATCCCAAGCACCTGACAGAACCCTTTAAGGTTCTATATAAAACTTTTCTTTTAAGAGTGTAGAAGCATTTATGGTATAACTAAAATATACTTTAATCTCATTTCTATTCAAACATGTATGTCATGTATTTAAATACTTTTTTTTTTTAATTATGCATTTGTAATGATGAAGTTGCAATTTAGTACATATGAAATATATTAATTTTAAATGTAATTTTGAATGACACACTACAGTTAAAAATATAATCAAGTACTTTAGATGGGCTTTAGTCAACATCAAAATAAGTGTACTTCTTTAAAGCACGACAAAAGATTATTAAAACAATGATTTAAAATGTACTTTAAACTTTTAATTTATCATTATTAGAAAGGACACTTTAAATACACTTAAGTGGTACACTTAATATTACACTTAATGTTATTAATATTACAATTAATACACTTAATATTAACCTATCTGCAAGTACAGTTTTTTTTTATTATTATTTTTTATGCTTATAAGATCTGAAGTACAAGTGCACAGTCCACACTTCTTTTCACAAGGGAAAGTACAAAATTGTTTTTCTAAAAAGATTATTTCATAACAGAAATTTCAAAATTGAATTAAAACAATTTATATTTTTAGCAAATTCCTTATTATGCCATCCTTCTGCAAGATCGTACAGTGTTCATAGTTGGCCTCAATGGGCACAGTAACTTGATGAAAACATGTTTGGCATCCTAGCGATCACCATTTTCATGTACTTGCTGTATTAACCGACCAGCATAGAGGACTGAAACTCTCCTTTTTGTAACACTGAGATAACATGAAGTACAACAAAGTGAATGCAGAATGCATGTGTATGTACTGTATATGTGGTTGTTCAACCACAATAGAGTGCACATACTTCACATCATCTATAAATTAATATGTGTCATTTCTCTGGCCAAGGAAAATATATAAAACAGGATGACCTGTCAGATGAATTTATCATCCACCGCTTCCCCTTTCTTTATATCGCGCCATTTTCAGTCGAGTGAAAAATCGATCCCCTCTTCAAATTTTGCACGTCTGCTGCTCCAGTTCTGTCTCCAGTGCCAAAGGTATCAACCTGTTGCCCTGTAGCCCTAGAACTCCTCCAATATAAGGTAGCATCTAAAATCCCATATGGCTATTTCCAGTCTTCTCTGAATTTGAGTGCTCCACATCTTAGTCTACATGACACAACATTCATATGTGAAAGTGACAATAAACTGCACATAAACACACACACAAAGAGAGACCTTCACTAGAGAGACCTTCATTGTCCTTTCGTGACTTTACCAAATGAAAAATGTTTAAATAAATTTGCAAAAAGCAAGTATTGTGCGGTCATCCTAAGTGCTTCTTAATTGGCTTATTAGGCTTTCATTCTCATCTCTGTCTCGTCTCTCTCTCTGCCATACACACACACACACACTGGAATATCCTGAAATGTGGCAAGCGATTAGATAGAGTGACTTTCATTTATTCTGCATGTATTCCTGAAGATTATTAAACTGCAGATGAGTATCTATAAGAAATGGAGACCGGAATAGAGTGGATATGTGAGATAAATGGATAAAAAGAGTGTTTTCACATTTCAGTTTAGTATGTATTGCATTGTAAAAAAAAATTGTTGTTATTGTTAACTACACATATCCAAAACCATTTTCATTAAAGGGTTAGTTCACCAAAAAATGAAAATTCTGTAATTAATTACTCACCCTCATGTCGTTCCTCACCTGTAAGAACTTCATCTTGTTCATCTTTGAAACACAAATTAAGATAATTTTGATAAAATCCGATGGCTCAGTAAGGCCTCCATTGCCACCAAGATAATTAACACTTTCAGATGCCCAGAAAGCTACTAAAGACATATTTAAAAGTTCATGTGACTACAGTGGTTCAACCTTAATGTTACGAAGTGAAGAGAATACTTTTTGTGCGCCAAAAAAAAACAAAATAACGACTTTATTCAACAATATCTAGTGATGGGCTATTTCAAAACACAGCTTCATGAAGCTTCGAAGCTTTACAAATCTTTTGTTTCGAATCAGTGGTTCGAGTGTGTATTAAACTGCCAAAGTCACGTGAACCATTGAAATTTCGAAACACTCATGAGGTAACGAAGCCTCGTTTACTGAAATCACGTGATTTAGCAGTTTATTTCATTTCGTAGCATTAGGCTGTTTTACATGTTTGATGATCACATTAGCTTACATATGCGTAAGCAATGTTTTGATTGCTTGGCTGCGTTTAAGTCCAATTTTTATGCCCTTCCCTCGCTAACTTCCCTCCATCTGGTTCATTTGGATGTATGTCATTGCTTACGCTGCACGAGTGACCACTACTGCCCGATCCCTTGCAATGTGTTTAAATAGAACGCCTTAAGTGCTTGGAATTCTCAACTGAGCTGATTTATTATTTTTATTTATTTTATTTTTTTTCCTATAAACTTGGTTTACACACCATTTTATAGGCCTGTGTGTATGGGCTGTTGGAGAAAATATAAAATATACACAAATGAAAAGGATAACAATACAATAAATGATAATTTGGTAAAAAATTGTCAGCTTAAGGTAGCTACAAGTATTATGTGGTAAAATAATATCATACACGATCCCCTGGTTTTACAGACAATGCTAAAGCTAGTCCCAGAATAAAATGCACTTTGAGCTATTTTAAGTAAAAGCAACTTCACTGACATATCTTAAAATATGTCAGTGTCATTGTTTTGTTTGAAGATGCACACCAGTAATTTTTGTTTTTCTTCAAAGGCACGTTTATAAAAGCTACTTAAATATCCTAATTGAACTAAGGCCTAATCCTGGCTTAATCTATCTGTGAAACCAGGCCATTGTGTCATAAATGTTGAAAAATTCCGTCAATGGCAAGGAAAGAGTTAAACTCATATACAAGCATACAAATTTAAAGCTCAAATGATTAAAAGTAAGATAAAAATATTAGAATTATAATTTTTTTTTTTTTTTTTTTTTTTAATACCTACTGAAAATAAAATAAAACTACAAAACGTCAGGTGATTTCTGCAAGTGGTGGAAGGGGGTATAATACAGTTTTGTGAATAGGGCCAAATAATGAACATACCCTACACATAAAGGAGGTGTGCTTATGTTGAAAGGAATATTTAATACTTAATACTTAATTGCAGCGCATTAACCATCTAGGTCAGGGTTGGGCAGACTCAGTCCTGGAGGGCCACTGTACTGCAAAGTTTAGCTCCAACCCTGATAAAACTCACCTGCCTGTACCTTTTTAGTTATCTTAAAGACATTTATTAGCTGTTCAGATGTGTTTGATTAGGGTTGGAGCTAGGGCTGTCACTAACGGTTATTTTGGTAATCAAGTAATTATTTTGATGATTAATCGAGTAATCAGATTTTTGTGGTAATAAAAATAGAAAATGCATTATGTAATTAAAAATGATCCACAATAATTTTTTGGGCAAGTACATATCCATCCAGTGTTCAAAACTATCTCCTTACCTTAGCCCGATTCACAGCGGTAAGCTTGTAATAATGTTTTATAATTCGAGTGGTACTGGTGGGTTTCCGTGGGAAATTCGAGTATGCCACCGTTTGCCTTTCCGTCATTACGTCACGTCTGTTTACAGAAAGAAGGAGTCCTAGCTAGTAGGCTATATCTCATGGGAGGATGCTGCAGGTTGCGGATCATTTATAGCCTTTCGCGCACAGCAGCTGGAATAATTAATTTATCATTTCGATGGCATATCGTATGGTATGACAAATTAACGTTAGAGATTAGAATGTACAGAAACTGAAATCTACAGGTAACGCTAATACACACTAAATACATGTAGTTAAGCAATGCTGATGTTGTTAACATGAACAATTTGAGAACAAAGTATAACAATAATAATAATAAAGTATAACAATAATAATAAATTGCACGGTTTGATGTGATATGAGCTAAGTGATCGTTAGATTTAATCCCCACTGGTAGCGTGATTTATTATAATGCTTTTTTTTTTCTCAGTTGGTCAGAACAAAAGTGGCAGATTTGTTACTTACTTGTTTAGAAGACATTTTTCAGTAAAAATTCTTATTTTGGTCATACCTCCAAGACTACAATCTGTGATTCCGAAGTACAGTATCCACCGGTGTGGTGACTGACAGCCACACATTCACCTCAAAGCATTAGATTCAGCTGCGCCGAGGAGCCGTGCCGATGCACAACCCACGTACAGATGATAATTCCGCAAATCACTACAATTGCAGGATGGCGACAAAGAGGCAAAACTTGCAGACTGCAGCTTTAATCTGTAATATATGACCACTTCCTTATGATGTTAATGCTACAGCCACTTTAATTTCTTGAACATGTGGACATCATGTGGACATCAAAACATGCAGAGAGAGGGTTTAAACTTTTATTTTGAAATTGCAATAAACAGTTTGCATATTTAGAAACATATGTATTCTCCTGTGTTTGCTTAGGTTTACAAGTGATTTACGTTACAAATCTGCTGGGAGCGCACAATGTGTTTCCAGATGAACGTTATAAGTATATAATGTATGTATATAATGCATGTATATAATTAAAGCATCGCACTTCACCCTCAGCGCATACATATATTTAATGGAATCGTAGCCTTTGTGATTTCACAGTACCATTATTCTTTATTATCATTTTTAAATGGTTTTGATCGAGAATTTTTAAAAATTGAGTACTCGAATTGAATTGAGGAATCATGACAGCCCTAGTTGGAGCTAAACTCTGCTGGATAGTGGCCCTCGAGGACCGAGTTTGTCTATCCCTGATCTGGGTGGTTAGTGATTAACACTGACAAAAACGCAACACAAAAACATGAACTATTCAGTGAACTCACCCTGACTCTCTGTACTTTTAAGGATTAGAGTAAAGCAAACCACAATTACAATCCCACCCAAAACCTCAACGATCACAGTAGCGCTCAATAGACACGAGTGAGATCTTTTGTCAGCCAAACTCACAAACACAAGAATACACATATTCACAAACACACACAAACAGAATTAACATACTGACTGGCAAATCCTTCCATTCTGCCAATGAAATGACAACACACAGAATTTTCACACTCAGTCATGCACTGCAAAGCCATGCAATCACATAAATGAGCTTGCTTTCAATTGCCCACAAAAGCACACTTGATTTTGCCTAGAGAGCACAAGCCTAGACACTTACATTTTCAGGATACCTACTGACACAAAATGACAAGTGCATAAATACAGGTCTAGATCCAAGCATCTCAAAAACACTGGATTTATGAGCGTGCGCGAATACACACGCAAAACGTAAACACACACACTCGCTCTTTTCTGACGTTATCAGTAAGGGAGATTTATGCGGTCTCACAGAAAAATTTATGAAAGGCAGCTCTTCTCTGATGGGCACACCAGCTAAGAAATTGCTTTTGAAAAAAGAAGAGGAGAAAAAAAAATCTGATTCGAAAGATTTATTTCAATCTACACCAAGAATGCATGATATATTCAATCTGTTTATTTGAGTGAAACAATCATTTTGAAGCTTGGAGAAGTCCAGCGACAGATAAGGCTGAATTGCATTTAGTGCAGCGTCTTTATAGTGTCTGCCTCAGCGTGTTCAAATCCATTCTTTTGACGATGTTCAGTTTCTCACTAGAGGGGGTGAGTGACGGCAATGGGTGCATCATTTATTCCTTTGTTTGTTTTTCCTTATTGATAGATTGTTTGCTACCATAACCATTCTGTGATGAAAGATCTCACGCAGGCAGACAGACAACACGTTTTTGGTGTGACAAGACCTTGTGAGGGTCTTCTTTTGTCTTTTATTTAGTGATTTGGGAGATGTGATATTTCTTATCACTTCTCTTGTGAAAAAGAAGTACACTTTAGCATACTTTTAAAAATAGTACTAACTATGGGAACAATATACATTAAAAGAATGTACTTAAGTGTGAATGTTCGGACACTTAATTGTTCGTTAACTGCAATTAAATGAAAATGTATTATTGTTTAGATTTATTTTAAATGCAATTAGCAGAACTTGACCCATCTAACTAGGACTTAAGTACATTTGTATATGTAATTTCATAATTAGTTTTATTGTCTTTGTCTGAAATGATGTCTAAGGTCTAATATCATTGCATAGGTAAAAAATGTCTCAATGCAGAGTCTCAAAAAAGTCTCAACTCTCATATTCATGAAATTGTCTTTAAGTACACTTAAGTGGCTTTTTATTTCATTAATATTATATACAAGATTTGAAGTACACTACACAATGCAATCAAGCATACTCATGCCAAAAATTAAGAAACACAGTCCTCTTTGCTCAGATAAAATAGAAGCTATGTTACTTTTAATCATAACGACACTGTCCAATTCACTGATGCTGAAGCTGGCCAATATGACACGTCTAACCTTTATAATATAAAATAGTCACGCAAAATTATAACTTTGAACATTTCATTTACAGATATGAGCAGGGAAATTTGGAAAACCTAAAAGGCTGTATCACTTTAGTCCACTATAAGAAAAGAAAAGGTCATGTCATAATGCAGTCTTGGGTTCATTCTGAGAGATATATCAAAAGGACAGGTACATATTTAGCCTTAAGGGACTATGCTTCAGAATAGAGACCAGAGAGCCATGGTACCTTCGGAAATCTCCTTCAGAAATATACAAAATCAAACTTTACACAGGACAGTCGAGACTTTTCAAATTGCATGACGCCAAACAACCTGCAGTATGAAGAGAGTTACACTACATTCAACAGATAATCGTGATAAAATATACAGTGTGGATATGAAATAGACACATCAACACTAGTTAGAGCCATGTGAGATGAGAAATCACAGCCAATGCTTGGAATAAAGCTTTGGATTAATGGATCCGGATCTAGAGGGGAATGTTGAGGTTAACAGCTAGTCTCGGGTTAAAAGGTCATGGCCGCAGTGACTGACAAATGGGAAGATAAACCTGGACGAGGCTCAGTTATGGTCATAACACAGCAAGTGAGTTAGCACTTAGATAAACAAGGATGGATGGAAAAGATTCCCGACAGCCATTTATCTTAGCAATTTTATGAAATCATTTTTGAAGCTTGATTTGACAGGTTGAAAGAGGGACATTTGATGTCGTGAGAGACTTTGGGATGGCTGCAGAGAAGGAATTGAGGTTAGCTTAGTGGAGACTTCTACTGTCAAAAATCATTTTCTTTATCACAATCTGTATTTTACAAAACCCTGAAAATACAAGTGTGAAGGACATCTACACTGCACACATACAGTACACCAGAACACACACACAAACACACACATATATATATATATAAATTGTACACGCAGATACTATAATATTAATCAAATTAAATGCCACTTAAGTGTAATAAAAAAGAGTACACCTTAATGACTGTTTCTTAACACACTTAAGTACACTTTTACAGTAAAAAGCGCACTTTGTAATCCTGTCAAATTAAAAATGTTACTTTAAAGCACATTTTACATCGTTTTAATAATCTTTTGCTTAGGTTTAATAGAAATGGCAGTAAAGTATATTTTAGTTCACTATAAATGCTTGTCATTTTCTGCATTACACTTTAACCGTATTTCAAAGTCAATAGTAATAATTATGAAATCACATATAAAGATGTACTCATACTTTGGCACATTATAAAGCCAAAAAAAAAAAAAAAAAAATCTATACAGCTTTTTTTAATAAAGGCCTTCTGAAGTGAAGCGATGGGTTTTTGTAAGAAAAATATCCATATTTAAAACTTTTTTTAACTATAATAACTAGCTTCCAGCAGACGGCCGTACACATCGATTTGCAGCAGAAGAGTAACCTCTGACTGGACACATGACGTAATGACGAACGCGGAAGCGCAGAGGATAGTGCAAAACAAAACACCGGTCACGAATTAGAAGTTTAAAACAATCAAGCGTCTAAGCTTACGCTACTCCATACATCATGCGTCATACATCGCTTCAGTGGGTTACTCATTTGGCACAAGTCAACTTGCGCAATATGCGTACGGTCATCCGCTGGAAGCTAGTTATTCGAATTTATAAAGTTTTAAATATGGATATTTTTCCTACAAAAACACATGGCTTCACTTCAAAAGGCACTTTTCCAACCCCTGGATCCGTATGGATTATTTTTTATAATGGATGGATGAATTTTTGGGGGCTTCAAAGTCTGGCCCCCCCTTCACTACCATAATAAAGTTTGGAGGAGCAAGGATATTTCTTAAATATATCTCTGATTGTGTTCCTCTGAAAGAAGAAAGTCATATACACCTAGGATGGCTTGAGGGAGAGTAAATCATGGGATCATTTTATTTTTGGGTGAACTATCCCTTTAAAGTGGGTAGAAAAAAAGCTCTCTAAAGTTCAGTTAAGCACATTTAATATACATATAAACTAAAATACATTTTCATTTAGATGTAATTAAGTGTCTGGATTCAGTGCGTACATTTAGTTCAAAACTGTTTTCAAAACTGGCTTAAAATTTTGGAAACCAGTCGCTAGACGAGTGCAGTATTTATCAACAGCCAATTAAATTGCTAAAGAGCAAAATAAATGCAAGACACCAAACCACCGTGTCACCTATACTTTCTTGGCAGTTTTGTTCCAATCCAAATCAGTGCAAACGAACACAAGACGTGTTGTTCCATGTTGTTTGCTGTCATTTTTTTTTTTTTTTTTTTTTTTTGAGAATGATCTTGCAATTGACATTCTAGTTTGTATCAACATGACAGATATCAAGAAAATATGTGCAGAGTGTCAAACTTCAGTCTTGTAGTGTGCTTGCTTAGCTTAAGATAAGACATTTTTAGAGAAAATATCTTGAATTAAGTTTATTTTTTGCCCCACTTTTTTCTCTTGTCTACAGCATTTATATTTAAAACAACACCAACAACAACAACAGAAATGCCAGCGGGGCAAGAAAAATTAAAAATTCAAGATATATTCTCTGAAAATAAGCAATTTTGCTCTTTCAGTAAATTTTACTTCTCTTAAAGATATTCTTCATGGAAAACAACACAAAAATACTGATAAAGAAAATGATTTTCACAGTGTTGAACAAACCCAGATTTCTAGATAGCGAACAGCACTCTCATTTTCTTTCCCTCGCTTGTGCCTTGGTGAATTTTGTAAGTACACAAACGAATCCACAGGAGAGCAGGCGAAGATGTCCCTGATATTTCGCAACAACCTGAATATCATCTTGTGTGGGAGTATTTACACCAGTCAGCCAGTGCAAATATCAACTTCAGACTGCACTGCTGAACTCAGCCTGGCTTCTCTCCCAACAGTAAACTTAACATTGACTCACACTCAGAGACAGCAATTAAATAAGAGCCATCAGTTGTGGGAGATCACAGCCAATGCACGTGGGTGTAGGTGGTGAATAACTTAAATGTGGTGCTGAATATACATGTTTAATGTCACCATCTTGTCTGCTTCCAACTCCCACCAGCACACTTTACTGGTTCAGACCACGCCCCATTGCACCCTGCTCATGAATAATGCATAAAGGTCCCCCATAGCAGGTGTAGTCGGGCCCATGAAACGATATGAATATTCAGTCATGGCGATAATGAAATCAAAATGTTAAGGATGGTTGTGTGTGGGTTGAGCGTAGGAATTGCTGGGGTGCGCAGATGGGGAAAAATGAGAGATTTGATATGCGCTGACAGAACCAAAATGCTTAGCCTTACATTTAATTGCTCGTCAAAATTCAGATGGAGATGTCATTTGGATGGAAAGGATGGCAGTCATTTTGTGCACACCTAAGATAATGGGTTAAGGTGAAAATAAAAGGATTTTAGATCATTAATCATGGGATACGAATATCCAAAACTCATCGCTTTGGGAAAACAAATGTAGACTAACTAGGAAAGAGTGTTATATGATTATTTGGTACTTGTGGAAAGCCTTTGTTGTACTGGTTGGTCAATTCATCCTTTGCCGCGAGTTTGATTGACAGGCGAACTGACCAATCGTGATGCTGAATCCGCCATTTTGTCTGACAAACAATCCAGACAGGATAGTTAATAAATTAAGGTCGGTGGACTTGAACTTAAAAAATGGTGTGTTTTGATGTCTTTCTGCGGATGAAACAACATACCTTCTAATGTTAATTCATGTTTATTACTAGTAGGAAGAGATGATTGGTTCAGTGCCGCTTGAACTGAGACACTACAGCCATTTGTCATGATACATTAAAGAGACACAAAACAGTGTTGAATTTCTTTTTTAAAAAATGACAACATTTTTAAAGCTGAGACTTTTTTAAAGCCTCTTTGCTCCGCGATGTATTTTTGGGGGGACGGCTTTTTGTGAAGGGTCAGTTGTCTATTCACGTTGCACATCCTGATTTTGCAGAGTTACACGTGTTCCTGGGTCAACATATTTTGTTCATCCTGGAACAACATTCCAGCCCAAAAATTCACTCCTAACCATATACCTACCCCTAAACCTAACCCTACCCATAAGTTATTTCTAAAATCAGAGGGAAATGAATAACACTGATGTAGAATCACCTAACCCTGGTTGTAAGACTAAGGCGTAGTCCACACATACACGGTTGTTTTATAAACCTTTTTCCTCCTTCCTTAAAAAAAAATCCACACAAGCACGGTTTAAAAAAAAAACTCTGTCCACATGAAAATACAAAAACATGATATGAAGCACTGAGCAAGAGCATGCCAAACCAACAGGTGGCGATATCATCCTAACCGTATAGCCATGTTGGCCAAACAGAAGCCTGA
Source organism: Elopichthys bambusa (assembly GCA_037101425.1). NCBI lineage: Eukaryota > Metazoa > Chordata > Actinopteri > Cypriniformes > Xenocyprididae > Elopichthys > Elopichthys bambusa. The sequence continues at coordinate 41,732,824 of CM074432.1, read as the reverse complement.
AAAAAAAAAAACCCAAAAAAAACAGATTCATGCATGTATATTATTATATTAGGTGCATGTATCTGTATCTGTATACATGTTATAAGACCTGTTAGTGCAGTTATTAACAGCAATATTTTGGCTTCGTCTGCCATTGTACAGATTTGCCTCATGTAAACAAATCTGATGTCAAACAAAGGAGATAGCAGCGCACACTCTGACGCCACAAGCCGAAATCTCCGGTTTCACCGGCTACATGACAACACTACAACCGGAGTTTCTGAAAATCTTCACCCTGGCAGGAGTTTTCAAAAAGGTTCGGTTTCACTGGTTACTGTGTCTGCATGTGGACGAAATCCCCATGTTTGTGTGGACAGGGCCTAAGTTTGACATAAAATCTAAACTTGTCCCTCAACAAAGATGTTGATCTACGAAAATGTTGCACTTGGCCAAATCAGGTTCTGTGTTCATGTCCATGGTTTTGAAATTAAATGTTTATTATAGTACACTGAAAAATGAAAAAAAAAAAAAAAAAAAAAAAGTTTTGTTTTTTCCAATTAATTATAACTAAATGACAAGAAACATGAAAGACTGACATAGTATTTTCTAGTAAAACTTATTTCAATAATCATATATATATATATACTGTATTTATAACTTTGAAAAAATAATTTATACAGTGTATTAATGCATAATGATATTTGATTGGATATACAAGAACATACTAACAAGCTCCAGTGCAGTGCTAACTAATATACGTTACTAATGCATTAGTAATTTCATACATTTAGCAACAAAAATCGATAAAATTGGTGCACTTCTTCAAAAACATTCAAAGTGTATGCTTGTCCTTTTGTCCTGATCCATGTTGCTTCTCATAACGATTAACATGTCTTGGGAGAGTCGGTTCTTGTGAATGCCGAGTAGGCACAGCAGCCTTCTGCAAAGACAAATGACCCGGCCGACCGAGGTTAATGCACGTGAAGCAGCAAACATGGACCGCCAGACAGGCCGACTTGGTGGGGGTGGGAACAATGTTGAAGACCTACGCACCTTCGGCTCCAGCCACTACGGCTAACGCAGTGATTAATACACTCTGTGGCTAATTAGCCCGGCACTAGAAGAACACTTTAATAGCAAAACTCTTCAAAAACAAGCCTAGCTGCTGTCGAAGTCAGAGAGGTAGTAAATGAGAAAGAAAGAGGCAGGCAGAAGACTATTAACCTGTCTTACAGGAGTCGTCTGGCACCCTGTCCCACACCATTACCCAGGTCCAGTGCTTGCTTTCTCTGTTTGTACCCGCTCACATTTATAACCAAGCAGCTCATACTGGGACCATTTACTGCCCACTGACGCTTTTAGCCTAACTCTCATTAAGGGCGAGATAAACGGGTCCCTTCCAGTAACAGGAGAGACCCCCACACAAATATACCACAAATTCAGTCACTATTCCTTCCATCAAATCTCTGATCAAACAGACAACCATGTTTAAATTCACCATAAAATACTGACACAACTTCAGAGTCAAAAACTCACCATGATGGTGGGATGATAAGGTGTTACGGGTGGTTGCTAGGGTGTTTTTGTTTGTTTCAAGAGGCCAGTTAGCACTGCACTGACAGACACCGACCAACAATCACTAGATTACACTAATATTTTCTCATACATTCCATGACATGGGAAGTGCCAATTCAGCCTGTTGAATCGGCTAAAACAAGCTCTGCTTTGGTTGCTCAACAACAACAAAGCTGGAGAATCTCACGCAGCCAAAATGACGATTGTCAGTAACGGTGTTCAGCCTTACATTGTTCAAACCAGAGTCAGACAATAATGGAAGTCAGGAAGAATAGTCAAATAATGGACTCAGGAAGAAGTTACAACTTTTCTGAACGGTTAGTGGATACATTTATGAAGTTGCTGTGGAGTTGATTCAACTCATCGACTAGCATGTGCGGTCATGTTAATCCATGTTAATATTTTGTGCAAATCCGGCATTGAATTAACCCTCGTTTTTGAAGCAGTCAGATGTTAAATGACGGTATGGCAACAACACTTTATTACAACAACAAGGACTCCTTTAAAGATAGTACACCTTCGTGACTGTTTGTGATAGCGCACTTAAGTACACTTTTAAAAGTTTATAAGTATGCTAAAGTGTGCTCCTTTTTCAAAATAGATGCCTTTCAGATTGCAGGTGAGATCGGAACAATGCCATAAGCTACACAGCTATATGCCAAGACACCAACATTTGCGATCAAACATTTCTCATATTCTTCCTAGACAAAATCATCTGGGCCACGTTATGCATATTAACTGTATAGCTCAATGCTACCATTATCAATTTTAAGGAATTTTAGGAGACACATCTCACACAAAGGTGATACTTGACTGACATAAAACCAAGAACTCCATTAATTCTCCTGAGCTATGAAAGAGCGATCTCTGAGCAATAGAATTTTCCTCTAGGAAGTAACAAATGTAGCCAAGAGATAGAGGTAGCAAATGAGAAAGAGGGAGGAAGAGAGAGAGGAATATCAACCTGGCTAGGAACTGTTGACACTGTAATATTCTCCTCTGACTATCTTGGCCCAAACACCATCAGCCTTTTTGATTACACTGCAGGGACTATATTGCACCACACAGCAGCACAATCCTACCTACTAACCTTTCCTTAGACAAAATGTTCAGAGAAAATCAGAACGGGCAAGCAAAGGGATTGTATAGAAATTGGGTAAAAATAATAAATAGCCTACATAACCTGACCTTCACATTGTTATAGTACACTGAATATAGTATGAACCATATTCAGTGTAGTAATGTCAATATTCCTAGTTAATATCTTATAACAAATATCTAATAACAAATAAAGCAGCACTAACATCAAAATTCAAGTAGGATCTGATGAAAATCATCCTACGGAAAATGTGGTCTTTTGAAGGATCCACCAGTTAAAAGTGGCGCATAAATTGCTCTCCTAAGGGGGTTCTTTGTAATGTTTTGTTTATGTGAATTCATCTCTTCTCGGCCTCTGCAGGCAGGCGTATTCTCGATGTTAACAGAGAGAGCCATGTGTTGATGCATGCTGGTAGAACGAGTATACTGGACACCATGATGTAAAACCGAGATAAATTCTCTCCATACTGGCTTGCCAATGTTTTGTGTAAACGCAAATATAGCAACATTGTAAAAAAAATAATTGTTGGTTTGACTTAAAAAATAAAGTTACCTGGTTGCTTTGAGTTCATTGAAATTAAACATTTGAGTTAATACAACAAATGTGATTGGTTTAATCAACAGAAACTCAAAATATGATGTTATCTGAACCACATTAATTATTAAAGTTGATTTGACAAAAGAAAAAAAAATGTTGTGATAACAAATCCATGAAAATATTTGGTAACACTTTAGAACAGGGAACACATATAAACTATTAACTATGACTTTTCCCTCAGTAAACTCCTAATTTACTGCTTATTAATAGTTAGTAAAGTAGTTGTTAAGTTTAGGTATTGGGTAGGATTGAGAATGTAGAATAAGTTCATGCAGAATAAGGCATTAATATGTGCTTAATAAGTACTAATAAATAGCCAATATCCTAGTAATATGCATGCTATTAAGCAAGTTAATAGTGGGAATTGGACCCTAAACTAAAGTGTTACCCATTTGTGTAGGACTTAAGTTGGCTACACTATATAATCTACTAAGAAAAGTAGCTAGCTACATTGAAGCTATATGAAGGAGCAATAATAAAAAAATATAAAAAAAATCAAAATAAAATGTTATGGAGCCCCGCACATTACATGCAGGAAAAAAGTAAACCGTGTGCACGATTTGCTAATTAGTTTCCTCGATTTACTAAATCGTGCACATGATTTACTGTTGTCTTCCCTCGATTTGCTAAATCGTGCGCATAATTTATAAATCGAGGGAACAAATTAGTAAATTGTGCGCATGATTTATAAATTGAGGAAACAAAATAGTAAATCGTGTGCATGATTTATAAATCGAGGAAACAAATTAGAAAATCGTGCGCACGATTTATAAATCGAGGGAACTAATAAGAAAATTGTGCGCACGATTTATAAATCGAAGGAACGAATTAGTAAATTGTGCGCACGATTTATAAATCGAGAGAGCGAATTAGTAAATTGTGCGCACGATTTATAAATCGAAGGAACAAATTAGTAAATCATGCGCACAATTTAGCAAATCGAGAGAATGAAATAGTAAATTGTGCACTATTTAGCCTACTATTTTTTTCCTGCATGTCATGTGCGGGGCTCCGTACAATGTAATTTATGTAATTGAGTTGAAAATATAAGTAGCAAACAGCAGTATGAAACTAAATATTTCCGTATTTGCAGTTTAGGTAACCAAATTAACAGCTTGCTTTATTTATTTGTTCTTTTATTGAGACCTAATGAACAGACTCATTAGAATGAATGAGACTTTCCAATGCTACAAATGAGAGGACCGTTAAGGAGAGTGAAGCTATGTTGTTATAGTAAACTACTGTAAAACTATTGAAAAGCATTTTTGTTATACTTGTTATAACAATGAATAAGTATGACAGAATCATATCTCTTTAAAAAAATAAGGACATTGCGAATTCTTCTTCCAACACTATGACTCCAGCAATCTCTAAAACTAATATGCTAGTTTCTTAAAAAAGAGCAAACCAGACACTTTTCTTGCACTTGCATGTTAATATCAGTGCTGACACTGACATTTTAATAGAGTAAATGTAGGAAATAGATTGTATAAATACTACACAGTTTACACTAACAAATGCTTTATTAACATTTATTAACTTTATTTATGCTTTATTAACCAAACTTCATATTCAAAGCATCTATTTATTCCCATCAGGGGTCTTTCATAATGATCAACTAAGTGATCCCGCCGGCTGTAATTGTTCATTAGTTGGAGTTCGTCACTGGAGGGGATGATGGGAGCCTTGGCGTTTGGAGTTCAAGTTAAGCCTTTGGCAGAGGCAGTCTCAAAGACAAACACAGCCTTTCAGATGGCGTCGCGCTTCCCTTTATACTGCCTGCGAGGGCCGAGGTGATTTTTCACAATTATTGTCAGTCACCGCATCGATCGCAGGGCTAAATTATAGCAAACAAACGCCTCGCTCTAGAACATTTGACTTGAAACGACACGGGAGGTGGTGCGACACAAGATGATCTGCTCATTTTGTCGACGCGATCTAATGGAAATGAATATGCACCCAACGCGACGTCCCATTCCATTAGAGACGGCAAAAGTTCACGGGACCGCTCGGCTTTAAAGCCTGTCAGAGGACGTAAACACGCTCCTTCACTTCAGCGCACACACAGGCTGCTCGATGCTAATAAGTGGCAATCATGATAATCTACAACCACACTCCAGCAAAGTCCCTGGCCAGGCATTAGCAGCATGTTGCCAGCCAATAAATAACCGGGCAAATAAAACGTCTGTCCTGCACAGCACAAAATGTTCCAGAGCGTATGCAAAATAGGTCAATTACGGCCGACTGTAGGTCATTCTAAAGCTATTCCCTTTTATCGACTATTGCCGCAAGGCCCCAGGAAATAAGGTACGTCACAATTCATCGTTGCAGCCGGCTCGTTTCTTTTTTCCCACAGAGAAGAGCCGCCGCAGAAAATGACACAACTCATTTGTTTTACAAGGTTGCACTTGAGTTTTTTTTTTTTTTTAAATGCTAGGAACATGCAGCTTGAGTAGCTCTGCGCTCAGGAAGTAATTAAGAATCAGTTTTTCTCTTCATTATGAACGTATCAGGGACGGATCCCAGATTGAGCGATAAGGGCAGAGGGTTTAGGACAGTTATTTTTTTTATGGTCAAGTCTTGGTTCAGCTGCTGAGCTTTAGAACTTTGATGGCTGTCCAATCTTAAATGTCAAAGCCTCGTCAATAAAAGTTTAAAGGGTTTTTTAAACTTTTTGTCTCTGGGTAAAAGGACGAGGAGGACAACAGTGAACTTTCTGGGCCTCGGAGGAGGTTTTTGTGTCTGATTCTTCTAGCGATCAGCGCTGTCTTAAGCCCTGTTCATCACATCGAGCATTCGGTGTTCATGCTGTCTTCTCCGTGACGGTGGTGTATGCATTTGTGTCAGTTTCCACTCCTCCTCCTCCTCCTCTAAATCCAACTGTCTGGTCCTGGGACATCCCCGTTCCCATAAACACAGCTGTCATGTCTGCTGTCTGACGGAAAAGCGGCCAGCACTGACAAGCGTCCCCAGCTTGGGTCTGTCAGAGCGTCTAAGCAAACACAAGCACAGAGTCCCTGTCTGATAGACATGAAAACACAGATACCAAATTATTATGTGCTCTCAGGGCTAATTTACTGCCTACTTCATTCAGTCATAAAAAAAAAAAAAAACCTTAATATCACATTCTTCTAGTCAACAGTTAGAGAAATGAAGACTAAATGTAGTCAGTGTTTACTTTCTTAATGCGCATTGCTGGTCTTATTGTGAATGATTCATCATAAAAAAAGATGTAATAAAAAGATGTTCATAAAAAGGCTAATAACCTGCTCAGCCTCTAAAATGACTTTGTTCAGACTGTCACCAAGCCCTCTTCTATTTCTCCAACCATCTGTCAGACGATGTCACATTACAGAGGTACAATAGGTAGCAAATGCCATTTTCCCCCTTGTGAAAAAGAAGAGCTCTTAATTGTATTGAATGTACACTTGTAGTATACTTATATAATATATACAAATATATACTCTACTTAAAAAGTACTTGCAGATAACAATATTAATTAAATAAAAGGCCATTTAAGCGTATTTAAAGAGAGTATCACTTTCATGACTGGTTTTTAACACACTTAAGTACATTTTTAATAAATGCACTTTGTAATAATGTCAATTTAATAGTTTTACTTTTTACATTTAAAATCATGCTTTAAAGAAGTACACTTATTTTGTGTTGTTGACTAACATACTAACAAAAACATGTAAAGTATTTAATTATACTTTTAACTATAGTGTGCTATTCTGTATTGCATTTAAAGTTAATATATTTTAAATGTACTAAATAGCAACTTCATCATTACAAATGTGTAAACACAAATATATTTAAATACACGACTTACATGTTTCAATAGAAATTACATTAAAGAATATTTTAGTTTAACATACATTTGGGTGTACAGCAATCAGAGACAATAGAAGTTATAATGAAATTGCATCTAAAAATGTACTTAAGTGGGTCAAAAAGCAATCTAAAGTTCAGCTAATTGCATTTAGTATAAATCTAAATAATAAAACATTTTCATTTAAAGTCCCCCTGTAGTCAGTAATTGTATCCCTTAAAACTCATCTTTGATCATCAAAATTACATATTTAAAGTGAAATTTTTTTTTCATGCCTTAAAATAGCTTGACTTTAACTCTACACCCTTGCTTCGTTTATTATATGCGGACCAATGAATATGCAAATTAGCCCCACCTCTACTCGCTCACGCCAGCTCAGAGATCCACTCGGTCAACTTCCTGAGGTAAACACAGCACAATGGTATCGCTCTTTACTACATCACACACATAACGGTAATTAATATGATTAGCCTTTTGCTTAACTATGTTATCAAACGGCTAATAATGTGTTGCTGTTACACAAACCATGTTCCCGTTCACCATGTCAGAGTCACACAGCTGCCTTCTAACAATCAGTATTCTTAGAAATGCTTTGAACAACTCAGAACGTCGGTGGAGAAAGGCATATAGTTCATCATAACATCGTAATATACATCATACACCCAACAATATTGCTAAATCTACACAATTTTCTATATCAACAGAAAAAATATTCCGGGATAACCTGGCCTCTCTTGAGACTCCCCTGCTAGTTCGCTGTTAATGATATGCTAAAGCCCGCCGGCACGTTGACGTGATTGGTTACAAGGTAGCTTGTGACGTCACAGACACCAGCGATTTCAAACCACAGGTGTGAGGTCTTTTTTTCACTGCAGTTTTAAGGAGAAAATATCAGCAATGATGTTGACATATGAATTTGCACATAGTTTGTCTTAAAGCATATTAAAAACACCACATAGACATTTAAACGTCAACACAGGGTGTCTTTAATTGCAATTAACAAGCAATTAAGTGTCCAAAAGCATTACATTCAGTACATATCACTGCAGTTTCCAACAGAAATGAACACTAGAGGCAGTAAAACAGCAAGCGCTTTTAATCGTTTTCATACACAGTTATGATACAGGGTCAGATTTCATACAGGGTCAGATTTCATACAGGGTCAGATTATGGATTAATAAAGACTTGTTTTTACGTCTCCTTGCACAATATTATGTTATGACTTCAAAACGCTTTTTATCAGTTGGACTTAGGACGAGGAAGCCTTGGGTATGAATCTGGGGAAGTCACGGTAAAAGAGCTCAAAGATGAGAGATCAAAACAAGCTAAAACGGCACGATTACGGATACTTTTTATGTTGCATTTGCTTTTGTTAACACTATCGGGTAGGTTTAGTTGTAGTGCTGGTGGTACGTTATTTAAAAAAAATAATAATGGAGCATTACACATTTAGCGCCACTCACCAGACAAAATTTCAAATCAGAACTGTGGTGATTCATATAAAAACGTACCATATTCACGTTTATCTGTTCCGGCAAAAAAAATGAATGCCACTCAGTAGACATTTCACATTGAAACTGCAGTGATATGTACTTATTGGTACGTATTTTGTGAATCTCGAAAACGTTCCCACAGGTATGTTTTTCTAATGAGACCAGGCTCAAACAAATTATGAACATTATGAAGGATTAAAGTGAAAGAAGCCTTGACATGAAACAGCCAATACATGTTGCAGAGAGAGAGAGGAAGTCTAGTGGTCAGCCTCCCCAACATCACTTCGATTAGGTCCAGTTAGCTGTGCAGTTAGTTGACTCTTCTCACAAGTGATAGACAGTGAGCATTCAGTGATAGCATGATTGTCAGCTGAAGTGGCAGTTATAAATTTACTCTAGATAGTCGTTTTCTGTGACGCCGGCTGAACAGCGAGAGGGAGGCTGGAGGTAGGGGAAAGTTGTAGAAGCATCTCTAATCTCTGGATTCTATCATCGTCACGATAAAAGCACTTTTAAGAAATCACATTCTGTGGTGCATGTCCTCGAAACGCTTGGAAAAACATCTTCTCTCCCTCTTCCGTGAGATTGCTATGATCCGAGAGGCCACAGAGTGGGTTTACAGTAAAATATTGTTTCTGTTTGTTGTAGGTTAAAAGCACATTAATCTTTGTTTACAGTATAATACCGGCAGAGTTCAATAGTGGCTGCATGATATGAATAGCAATGCCCTCCTCCCTAAAGCGACCCCATCATTTTTTCAATATCTTAAAAGCGAAGGCCTTTAGACTGCTTGATCCAATCAGGAGATATCAGGTACTTGAGCAAGGATATACGGAATTTACAAAGTCAGAGGATGATGGTGACATATGGGGGCATGTTGGAGAACATGCATATGCTCACACACACATACACACATGTTGATGGCTCATGGTGCTTTCCATGTGGTGAAACAGAGATGTTACTTAATATAACATGGCATAATGTGAACTCTCTGAAATAGTTCTTATTCTTATTCTTATTATTTTAGTGTCTGTTATTTTGTTCCTAAAATGTTAACTAATAGGGGGTCAAACGAATTTTTACATAGTGTTTGAACATAAATGTGTGTTGGCGGTGTGTGTACACAACCACCCTATAATGGTAAAAATCCTCACAGTCCATTTTTTAATCCTCATAAATCATAAGCAGTGTCTCAGAATAAGCCATCTGCAGTTTCTATGCAATGTGATGTCACAGGCACAGGCCCCGCCCATGACTGCTGACGATCTCTGCCAAATTAGCATAGATTAAGCATAGAATGAGAACATAGAATGAGCAACAGCTCATTTGCATTTAAAGATACATGCACAAAAACAGCATGTTTTCCCTTTCACTCAAAAATGGGCATTTACATTTTTGTGCCCAAAACAAAACAAAACAAAAATAACTACTTTTTTCAACAATTTCTTCTCTACCCTGCCAGTCTTGTATGCAGTTGATGCAGTGAACGCAGTTCAGCGCTTCCGTGTTTACGTCCGAATGCCGGCTCAGTATTGGCCGTATTTCAGTATCCCGTCACTTCACATTAAGGTTGAACCACTGTAGTCACATGGACTATTTCAACGATGTCTTTAACACCTTTCTGGACCTTGAATGACGATAATTACATTGCTATACAACGTAATAAAAAAAACCTTGGTTAAAAAAAAAACCTTGGATTTGATCAAATATATCTTAATGTGTTCCAAAGATGAACGAAGATCTTACAGATTTGGAACGATATGAGGGTACTTATTGACAGAAATCTTTTGGGTGAACTATCCCTTTAAACTTTACAGACACATTCTGGAAACACCTGAGATCTTGTAAAAAGGGGCATAATTGGTCCTCTTTAACATCTGACCCAAGCAGAAGTTGCGACCAACTTTAATACCCATGTACTCAGGGCAGGACTTGACTTTATCAAGTTTATCAGTTGCTGATTGAAAATTTGAGTGTTGTTGAATTGGAGGCAGATATACAAGGCTTACTTGGCCTTGTATATGTCATAAACATCAAGTGAGTCATCACAGGAAGGTCAAGTTATGACATTTTCAGATAAAAAAATAAATGCTAGATTTTGGATGAACAAACCAACTTAGCATTGGCACCACAGCCTTACTGACAAGTATTTAATCAAACGTTCAATGCTGAACCCAGTTAGAACATACAGAGCTTTCTGGTTAAGCTGAGCCTTTATGTCCCCTTTAAGGGATGTATATCTCACCATGAGGCTCGACAGCCTTTTAATTACTGTCAATTACAAGCTTGCAGCTCACCAATAGAAGACAGAGCAAAATGTGGTGCTGAAATGTACACTTTCTCACACACCAAGGATACAGACTAGTGCTGGTGTCATGTTGATTGCTCTAACTAGATGGCAAACAAAAAGCACTTCACTGTTAGAGAAGCTGTTGTCGAACCATTACAACAATGAAGCCTGGCGAGGGATGCAACAGCAATGTATGATGGGTGGGTGATTTATAAAGCTGTCTGAGTGGCGGTCATTGGTTTTGCCAGGGCCTGGCACACTCAAACAGCGTCTGCAGTGGCACAGGTAGGCAGGTGGCAATTAGAAATGTGAAGTGTCATCAGTACTGTCTTCACCTCAGACGGTAACACGCAAACTTCACCAGAACGGCACTGCATCTGTTTCGAGAACTGAAATGTGTGATAAACTCATCTAAAGCTGAGGAAACCAGGCCACAACCATGAAAAACAAAGTAGTTGATTTTGGAGTGTCCTAGTTAATATTACCTTGGCCTCAAAAAAGTGTTCATACACAACGTTTAAAATTACATTATAAATAAAATATCAAACATAGGGCGTTCACACTTGTAGTTCAGTTCTCTTGGTTCAGGCCAAAATTATACATTTAGACCTGGTTCACTTAGCGCTCACACTGTCATTTTTAACACCAAACCTAAAGATACAAAAAAAAGAGTCTTTTATGAAATAGTGAATTTGTGACGGAACTGACCAAACATCCAAAACAATGCTTTGTGCTAGGCTAAATGCACTCACTTTATGTGTGTACATGATTTTCTACCAGCCAAGAACTCATGAAGAGCTTATAAAATATGTAAAGGAGTCAAAACAGCAGCAGGAACTCCTCCGTCACACACAAATGAAGGAGATGTGGTTCCGGCGCCTGTGCCGAACTGTAATGGGTGACATAGTTCTATGATGAGAAAAAACAAGTATGCTTGAGCATTCTATTCTTTTTAGGGTCATCACATCCTGATTTTGATTAATTTAGATTTCTTTGGTCCTTGTTGCATTCATATTTCAGTCATACCGCACCAGAGTTCATTTGGAAGTGGACTGAGACCCACGTTTTCAGGGTTCTCAATCTGCTTGTTTGGTGCGCAGTTTTGGATGGCAGTTTTTGATTTCACACTAGCACTTTTGGTGTGAACTTGGGTTCGATTTACGTCAGAGATTGGTTTGTATGAATGATATGAACGCTGTTTCACATCCGTGAACCCACAACTCTACTCATTTTGGTGCCTTCTCCTTCTCCCTAGTAACTGAGACTGCGGTCCTTAGCCTCCGCGTTAGAGCGCTCAACTCCCATTTCGGTGGACGCAGGTTTGAGTCTTGCTTAGAGCAGGCAGTTCGAACAGGAGGGGTTACATTGGTGCCGTGACCCGAATGGGATTGAGGTTTGGGGGGAGTGAGTGTAATAGACATAGGCTTGTAAGAGCTGTGCATGTAAATCTCACTCCCCTGATCTTAAGAGGTGATCTAGCAACTGACACTAGAGACTACGGTCTTTAGCCTCCTTGTTAAAGTGCCTGACTCCCATGCTGGCGGACCCGATTTTGAGTCTGGCTTAGAGCAGGTGGTTTGAACAGGAGGGGTTACATTGGTGCCGTGACCCGGATGGGAGTGAGGTTTAGGGGGGTGAGTGTAACGGACATAGGCCTGTAAGGGCTGTGCGTGTAAATCTCACTCCCCTTATCTCAAGAGGCGATCTAGCAACTGACGCTAGAGGCTACGGTCTTTAGCCTCCTTGTTAGAGCACCCGACTCCAATGCCGACGGACCTGGGTTCGAGTCTCGCTTAGAGAAGGCAGTTTGAACAGGGGTTACATGGTACAGTTTGTTGCTAATGTGAACGCAATCCTATAAAAAGTATATTTTTAGTTTTACTTGTCATTTGGCAGTACACTTTAACCATATTTCACATTAAGAAGTAATTATGAAATTCTAAAGATGTTCTTAAGTCCTATTTAAGGGCCAACCAGCACTCTAAAGTTCAGCTAATTGCATTTAATATAAATCTAAAAAAACAATACATTTTCATTCAGATTGCAATTCAGTGTGTTCTTTTAAAGTATTATTTCTGTATGCTAAAGTGCTAAAGTTTACTAAAGTTATGCTAAAGTGTCCTTTTTCCACAAGGGTTAGAATCAGCTGTAGGTTTGCGCTTAACTGGTTTGGAGGGAAAACAATTACACTGTCCAAATACCAGGGCTGGGACAATACATCGAATCTCGATTTGCAATACGAAGAATCTGGACCGATTCTGATATTTTCCCATGTATCGCGATTCTCTCTCGAATTGATTCTGAGCTTAGTTTTTAAACAGCAGATGGCACTACTATATGTGCTTTAGAAACACTTGTACACTGCCTCTTTACACACACAACTTAAAACTAAACTAATCATTCATAAAATTTGAAAAGGTTAAAGCGAATTAAAAATCGCGCATCATAAAAGCATTCTGAGCTGAGGTGCAAGTATATTTAACCACTTACATGACTGCTGTCCAGCAGTCTTCTTCGTGAGCGTTTGAGAGAGTGTGTGCAGTTAAAAACTAGCCTAGAGCGCCATCTGCTGGTAAAACTAAGCTCAGAATCGATTAGAGGGAGAAAATATCAGGATCGATCCAGATTCATTGTATCAATCGAGAATCGATGTATCGTTCCAGCCCTACCAAATACTATAAACACTGTATACTAATGCATTATATGGATAAGAGAGAAACAGCATTATAAAGTAATCTTTATTAACAACCTAAAATAAGCAGGTCAAGCTCAAATAACCAGTGCTACAGTGCATACAGTGGATGAAACTTTTCTTTGTTGTCTGCAAAGCTAAGAAAATAATCCATCTATCCACTGTGGATCTCAGTCTTGGTGTTGTCAAAACGTCACAATATATGCATTTTCGTCTTGATTTTGATTGATCTTTGATATGTTTATACCAAAATACATGCAGTATTTTCGAATGATGCGCTTTTCCACAGCATGTACGCGCTCATAGGGAGCACATTCCCGTATGCTCTATGCTTTATTTATTAGCTTCATCCTTGACAATCGGCACACACGGTACACAAGCTATTACACTATCCCGCCCCATATTTTCCAGTCCTGATTCTCACGAACAGAGGATTTTCTTTAGGGGCTTTCCCAGATTCCACTTTTAGAACAAGGAGGTGAAGAAAGAGGACAGTGCACAAGATTCGATATGCTTTGATGTATAAAGTGCTTTGATTCCTCCACCACCTTTAAATAGAAGACAATTGCTGGGGGGGGGCATGCACAAAGTGAAAAATCCCTCCATCTCAACCCCCAAAGGAGTGATGGATGGACAGAGAGAAGGTGTGGACCGCCTCCAGCTGGCCGTGTGAATGTCAAGGGTTGTGGTGAACCTGTGAATCAGAGCTGTCTTAGCCAGAGGTAAGGTGAAAAAGGAACGACTTTCAGAGACGCTATAGTCCTCACGTGGAAGTGCCTCCAAGAAAAACTGGGAGAAATAAACAACTTGCACACTGAAAAAAAAGGAAAAGATTTTCTTAGTGCTGATTATTTTTGTTGTGTTTGCTATTATAAATATCTAAACATTCTTAAATCAAGGCATTAACTTGAGAAGCAAAATGACTTGCAATATTATGTCATATTTTCTGTGTGTGTGTGTGTGTGTGTGTGTGTGTATGTATATATATATATATATATATATATATATATATATATATTTATATTAGGGGTGGGAATCTTTAGGCACCTCACAATCCGATCCGATTCCGATTCTGGGAGTCACAATCCGATTCCAAAACGATTCTTGATAGTCTATGTAATTATAAGTACTTTAAATAATTACTAGTTTAATTTTTTTTTTATATATAAAATTGTATGTTAAGATTTTTACATACACACACACACACACACACATATATATATATATATGCAAGTAGCCTAATGAATAATAATAAAGAGGAACAGCGAAACATACAAGCAATAAACAAAAAGTGCTTTCAGTATTTAAGAGTATCTGAATGTTTTCCATTCAAAAGCTGTGAGGGATTTTTCTCTCTCAGCTTTACGTTTGTTTGATTGTTACTGATAATCAAATCAGTATATAGCGGTATAAAAAGCTGCATTCACAAAAATGCACAGATCTCTTTTGAAATATAAGATGTTTTTGTCCTGTCTGTTTAATCCTTTAAGACATCTAACTGACTGTGTTTACATTCATTTTGCGTCATAAAAGCATTTTAAGATGCAAGTAGGCAGAGATGGGCAGTATTTTAATTAAATATATTTAAAATATGTATTTAATTACTTTTGAGTATTTTGTAATTTGTATTTTCCTTAACAAAAAAAAAAAAAATCAAATGTAATTTGTAATTAAATACTTTTGTATTTAAAATACTAAAAATACATACAAATATGTTATTTTATTCTCGTATACAATAACTTTCATCACCAGGCTTAAAGGTAGGGTAGGTCATTTTCAGAGGCTAGCAATAGCAAGCTAGCTTTAAAAGCATAAGATCCCGCCCTCCCTTTAGAGCGTCTCCAAAGCCACGCCTCCTTCAAAACACATGAACGCGCACAGCAGGGAGCAAAAGTGTCATGAGAGACAGCGTTAAATTACATCATGTCTCAAAGCACATAACATTACAATAATAATGAACATAAACAACTTAAAGAGCTCTGACCTGCACCTGACTCCTGCAGATTAATTTCGGCGTTGGTAGAGTTGCCACTGATACGCATAAATTCGAGTCACAGACCGCTCCAAGTATAACGTCACGGGTTGCCATCTCTTACTTACAGTAGTTATGGTGTGAGCACAGCATAAGCTCATTATTTTGGTCATAGACGACCATCATAGTGACAACAGCCAATCACATTACTTTCCAGTGTTGCATGAATGCAATTGGCTAGCGTCAGCGCCAGGCTATTTGCATAAGGCGATCTGATTGGCTGACGTTTGCGTTGACACTTGAAAAGTTGAGAATTTTTTTGAGATGCATCGGCGCTGCATGGGCCGACCGGCGTATGACATTAAAGTACCATGAGAGTGATTGGAGAGCAGATGATTCTTTACGCTTTTGAATCGCTTTCACGGTACTTTGATGTCATATGCCGATCGGTCTGCGCAGCGCCGATGCATCTCAAACAAGCCTTTTAACTTCTGCCACGAGTGACGCGAGTGAAGCGACCCACAATTCAGTTAGGCAAAGCATGATGTCACCTATTCAAAGTAAATGAGAAGTGTTAACGGGGACGCCCCATGTGAATGCATCATAAAAGGCAGCTGCTTTTTTGGTTGCTGAGCTCGTGACTGACGTCTGTCTTACTTTGCATAGCAAGGTCAGAAGAAGGTAAAGAAGCTGCTTCTGTGCTCAGTCAAACTGCTTTAAGGTAAAGTATCTAGTAAAATATACTATCAGATATTATTCACTGAATGTCTTTATCGGACAGAAGATTAACGCAAATGGCTAGAGCTTGTGAATTGACTTGCTAGCTAAAGCATGATGTGCACTGTCTAGTGATGTGCGGATCGCAGTTATATCCGCAGGCGCTGCAGATAATCCGTGGACGGGTAGGTCAAGTAATAAAAAAATAACACTGATTAATTGAAAAAACAGTCGATCGTGTCTTAAATTAATGTAACCATAAGTATATTCTGTCTGTGCGTTGGTTCTTAAAGTGACAGCAGCCTGATAAACCTGCTGCTGTCCGTCATGAATGTTAATCAAGCAACAAAAGAAAAATACAAAATCGCTCACTGCTCCTGACTGAATAATTTTAGTATCTTTATAAGGATCATCAATCTATATTTAATTGTTACAGTGAGCACTTCAAATGATTGCATGTAAATTTTGTTTGTATTTTTGTATTTTCAAATTACTTGTATTTTAATTAAATAAATTTTTTTACAGCAGTATTTTGTATTTTATTTAAATACATTTGATTAGTAAGTATTTGTAATTTGTAACTAAATACTTTTTGATGTATTTGTGCCCATCTCTGCAAATAGGCTACATTTAAACACTTAAACGGAGTCGCACACAGCCACTTGCGCGAGCGCCCTTCACAAAGGTCATTGTAAGTCATTTAGCTTCTCAAGTAGATGTATCTTGATTTAAGAATGTTTAGATATTTGTACTGGAAAACAAGACAGAAACACTCTAAGAGTTTTGCAGTGCAGTGCAGCAGGAAGCAGCTGAGAGAATGTCTTTGCCATCGATGATTGACGTGCATCTAATCGGTAGAATTAATATGTTAAATAGGTTAATTACGTGCAAAAGCCACTCATGAGTGTCACATGAAGATGAACATAATTACGATGCGTGTGATAATGTGACCATAAATTTGGGAATCGACTTAGAACCAGCATACATCAGTTAAGTTGGGTAGTGATGAGGTCGCAGCACAAGATTGTTTCTGTCGAAGCCAGGCATAGCTGTGAAAATACCCAGCGTTCACTGGGGCCTGAGGGCTGGTCTCCATTAACCCGAATCTGCTGTACTGTCAGCAGCAAACTGACTGTCAGCAGCTGAGATAAGAAAAGAAAAAAAAAAAAAGAAGAAAAAAAAAAAAAAAAACAATAACAACAACAGAACTAGGAAGTGATTTAATTCAGGACTGAGCCTGTCTCCCAAAGCAAGTCTGTAGGCCTGTATTACTTTCTTCCAAGTCTACAAATCTGATATTTTGTCTTTCCCTTGAGGCGACATGTCCAAATGCAGGCACTCTCTTTAACCTCCTAAAGACCGTTAACACGGTTACCCGCAAAAGCGGATGCTCAGCTAGGCTGATGAATTTGTTATTTCTTAAATCCAATAAATGACATATGAGCTTAACTGCTATACTGTTAAGGCATTTATAATATTGATGGAAGAGGAGTCGATCCACGCAGGCTCATATAATATCACTCATGCGGTGTCAAAAATGAAGAGCACACAACGAGAGTGAGGGGGAAAATCAATGGCCATTGCCGATATTAAAAGAAACACGCAGATTCTTAACTAATGGAGATAAAGAGGTTAGAAACATCTCAATCGAATGACCAGACTGGGCCAGGCTTTAATCTGAATAAGATTAAACCCTTGTTAGTTTGCTAATTATTTAGCCATGTCTTTATTAACTGTTGACAGTGCCAAAGTGGTTCCAACCATAAACATGGCAAAAGGAGTGAATATTTCACAGCATGGCAGAGGACTCGTATACAGCGCATAGTGCCCTGCTGCCAAGCGCTGCGATCGATTAGAAAAAAAGAGAGCTAGGACATGTCTCTAATTAAAATAAATTTGGTATAGATAGACAAACAACTGGCCTAGTCGAACTTTTACAGCAGTGAGTGGAGCCAGAAACATTTTCTCACCTTTCATCCTAATGGCTTATTGTCAGCATGCTCTGCAAATAAAAAAGAATTGTCTTTTTTTGTAATGGATTGTGCGAGAAGACAGTGTGAGAAGTGAGAACTGTCCTACTTTTCTGTGGCAGACATGTTGATCAAGGAAATCTAGAGGGAGGCTTCATGTAAAACAATTGATATTATCTATTAAAGAAATTAAATGTAACATTACATTAGATAAATATTTAATATTCATTAATATTAAACCAAAAAATTATTCATTTAAGCTCTGGGAAAGATCATGCAAATGAACCTCAATACACACACACACACACACACACACACATACACACAATCTATATATACAAACTTAAATTTATTCAGACACCTTGAACATTTCATTCATCAATACAGTTTATTCACTATAGTTTAAAAAAAAATGGTAATAAAATATGACAAGTTTGACAGAGTTAAACTGTCAGAAAAAAATTATCTTAATTATGTCAGATAACACTTAAACAAAACATGGTCAGGTCAAAGTGTCTTTATCAATTTTACTGGTAGTCCACTGTATGAAGAATTTTTTAAGTTTAATATGTCACAGTTTGCTTTATTTTGCCATCCTCACTTACATAAATGAACTATAGTGTCCTGCAAAAAATATAATATATATAAAAATATAACAAAAATATCAAAAATGTCTGAATATGGTTTGAATTTATGGTTTGACTGTATATTGATGTTCATTTGCATGATCTGTGTGTGTGTGGTTGTACAGACAGACAGACAGACAGACAGACAGACAGACAGACAGATAGATAGATAGATAGATAGATAGATAGATAGATAGATAGATAGATAGATAGATAGATAGATACTATTAAGTACTAATAAACAGTGTTGGGGGTAACGCATTACAAGTAACTTTAGTTATGTAATCAGATTACTTTTGCAAGAAACAACAAAATATTTTAGTTACTTTTTCAAATAAGTAATGCAAGTTACTTTTTGACATTTATTGACTGAAAGCTCTCCTGTCCCCATGTTCAGAGAAATAAAGTGCAGAGGCGTTGGGTGCGCTGTGTGTAAACATGACGGTTATAAACAGACAGACGAATGGATGGACTGATTGATTGATTGATTGATTGATTGATTGATTGACTGATTGACTGATTGACTGATTGATTGATACATACATTCATACATACATACATACACGTAAATGCCATTATTTAATAGCAATATCTGAGTGAACATTGCTTCAAAGAAAATCCTACTAAAATCCAACCCACATCATTGTGTGTGTTTGTTAATGTGTGTTTGCTTCTTTGTTTAACACATTAGAGTTACAGCTTCTGTTGTCCTACTGCTGATTCCACAGTGCTGACAACAATTTGTTTACTTTTTACATAAGGCTATTTAGGCACTCAAGAATATGAATTTGTAATGTAGCCACTGTTCAGTAAGCCACAATACAAACACACAAGTCATACTTTAGATAGTAACACTTTCTTTACTGAATATATCTGAAGACTTTTTGACTTATGTGCCAGTAGAGAGAGAGGCTAGAAATTTGAGAAAAAGGACAGTATTGGGGTATGACGCAAGTTAGATTCAAACATTGGACTCATGGCACAAGCAGATTCCACTGCACCATTTTTATTATTTTATTTTTTGCCTTTTAACACTTTTATTAACATGAAAAAATATAGAGAGGTGTAGTATAAAATGCAAATTTAACTTGAACTCAAATTGTCTTAATGAGCAACACAGCGCCACAGCACTTTCATTTAAATAAAACCTTAAATGAAACCTTAGACAGGAATAACAGCATACAGTACCTGTGTACAAAATGAAATGGGGAAAAAATATGATGAAATAAACAATGATAGTGATACATTCCATTAATCCAATTTACTTGACAAATTGTGATCAAATTCCTCCAGTGGAAGTAAATTACATGTGCAATACTTGAGGTGTGATAGGAATTATTCACACATAAAACGAGTACCAGTCATTACATTAGTAAATGCATTGTTCCAGACTCTATCTAGGCAGCAATCATCCTCTAAATTCTCATTTTCTGTCAATAAACAAAGCAATAATTTCTGTGTGATTATGTTTGATGGTGCCATATGGCTCTATCCCACTCTGTGTAATAAATAATGAGTCATTCAATGGAAGGACGTTTGAGGAACATATTTACACCCTTGACTCGAAAAAAGATGATTTAATGAACGCATGCAGGTTTAGTTGGTAGTGAAATGCTGAATAAAATTATTTTCGAAACTGAAAAGAGATGATAATGAAACTTAAATGATGACAAATAATTGGTTTCTCTCAGCCACCCAACACATTTTTTGTCCTTTTACATTTGGCTTTTCTAATTAAAGAGGGGATTTTATGTGTTAGTTAATGTGTCAATAGAAATTATGTCGTTGGCAAGCACATTTTATGCTAATATGCATTCTTTTTTTCTGTGCTGTTGTTTTTTGCAAAATACAGACTACCGACAAATGCAATGAAGGCCTGTGTGATGAAAATTCACTACATGACTTGCTCTTCAGGGTGTACTTGGTAAATTGCTAAGCTTCTTGATGGGGCCAGACATCTCAAGCCAAAAAATAAAGGTGATGAGTTCATTTGTTATTCATTGCAAACAATAAATTGGGCATAAAAGTAGATATTTGATCAATGAAATACAAAACAAAAATGTTGGTACTTTATGCTTTAAATGGCATTGCCATATTGGAGGTTAGCTATAAAAGTATATTCTATACTTCCTGCAATAAGTTTGCTTTGTGTTTTTGGAGACTTGCCATGTCAGCAGAGAGGCAAGGACAATTGTTTCTGTTTCAAACCAGAAATAAAATAAACAAGTCCCTAACCACATCATTTTGTCTGCATGCAGAGAGAGAGATTAATGTGTTATCAAAGCAAAGAACAGTAAAATTCATCTGTGTAGCGTTATTCCGACCTGAGGTGCGTTTCCCGTACAATAATGTAACTTGCTGATTAACTACCAGAGTATGATGCATCGTTGGAGAAACTAACCAACTAATCACGACTGTTTCCCGAAATCGAATAGTAACATGGTCGCACCAATGTCGTTTGAACCACATTGGTTCAGCAATATGGGACTGTCGTTAATGATGTCACTCACAAGTGGAAGAGTAGCTAAAAACTTCTGCTAATTTATATACGTCTGCCGTGTCATTTTCCTTTATTTGATGTTTTTGGAAAGCAATTCTGTGCATTTTTTAAGCTCAGACTCTCCTGATGAGATTCCACCAGTACTTAAAACCCCAAAAAGTTGCCAGAACGGTCAAAACTTATGATAAATATGTACCAGGCAGCAAAACAAGATATTTAGTTTTAGTTTTGGTATTTAGCTATGGAATCCCAAGCCTGCCAAAATTAAAAATAAATAAATACATAAATAAATATACAGAGAAAAAAAATAAAAATAATAATAATTATTTATAATTTATTTCCTTATTTATGTATATATTTATTTTTTTCCACATTTATTTATTTTTTCTTTGATTTATTTATACATTTATTCATTTTGATTTTTATTTATTTCCACATTTATTTATTTATGTATTAGTTTCCTTATTTTTACATTTATGTATTTTTACTTTTCTTTGTCCGTAGGGTAATGAGGAAGGCGTGGTTTACCTCAGACATAGCAATCAAGCTCAGAGTAGGTGAGAGCGAAGCGTTGAGGCCACAGTGACACCTTGTGGTGTGCCCGAAATACTGTAGCCTACTGACGTTGATACTGGGATGAATGATTTGGATGGGTAGTATGGCCAAAATCTTACACCACGGGTTAAGTAATATCACCCTAACTGTACTGTGTGACATGGATAGGCTACTCTTTATTCCGGACATGGCCGTAGTACATTGTCTGGTATGGATTTGTAAAATGTTCTGCGCTGGCAAACATGAACAGCAACATCTTCAGCAGATCTGATAACAGGGACTCTGAAATGGAAGCGCATATTATTTCCCATTATTAATCATTTGAACGAATGGGCTTGCATTTGATTGAGATTCGGACACCGGTCAGAACACGGAAAGGAGCGAACCAGCGCACATATAGGCTACAGTGATGTCGACGCAAGCTGGTTCCTTTCCGTGTTCTGACCGGTGTCCGAATCTCAATCAAATGCAAGCCCATTCATAATAAAGAAATGTAGGAATAAAGAAATGTGGAAATGAACAAATATGGAAATAAATACAAAAAATAAATAATGTGGAAATAAATAAAAATCGAAATGAATAAATGTATAAATAAATAAAAGAAAAATAAATAATTGTGGAAAAAATAAATATACATAAATAAGGAAACAAATGTATAAATAATTATTTATTATTGCTTTTTTTACATTTCTTTGTATATTTATTTATTTATTTATGTATTTATTTATTTTTTAATTTTGGCAGACTTGGGATTCCATATTCAGTAAAGGTCAAAATAAAGTGAGAAGCACTATGAAAAAGTAATACCGCAATCACAGACATTCCTAACGGGGCAGGATTAGATTTCTCAGAGGAACCCTGAGTCAGCCGAAAAACTATAGGTAATTTACGTCGTAATTTTTCCTTAGATTGTATAAGAAAAACACAGACCTGTTTGATTAGGACAGGATTAAACTCAAAAAGTATGTCTGTGATATTGACCTGACCTACTGAGGAAAAACTTTTCCCTTCTAATAAGGATTTATGAGTAATATTTGTGAGCTAATATTTGTACCTTCAGTAGAACATAGGTGCTTTTTATTTCTGTTATATCTTTATAGTGTGTGTGTGTGTGTGTGTGTGTGTGTGTGTTTGGGTATATGGTTTATGAGGAATGTGTATAATGACATGGGTATTACAATGTAATTACAACTTCCCCATTGTAATTTAGGTCCCTGTAAACCCCATTTGTGTCCCCGTAAACCAAATAGCAAGATTTATTTTGTCATTTTTTCTAGCTCAATCATAAAATGGTGGGCAGAGTTAGTGTAAATAGCCCCTGCCAACAAAGTGGGCTATTTACACTTGACGTAAATAGACAATTCCTAAAGAAAATTCTAAGTTTCCTGCTCGTCACTACAATATTGAGGGGAGGTTTCATGTGCATTCAACTCCAACATGACTTGAACGGACCAAAAGTCACAGTGTCCTACCAGACAATTCTTTTTCCCTTACAAACACATTTTCACTCTCTCTTTCTTTCTCTATTTTCTCAGAGATCTATTTCCTCAGGGAAAACGGGGTGTTGGGTAAAAGAAGACAAGAAACTTTCAGACACACTACATTACTTTTTCATCAGCACACGGCAGCAGGAGACTCCCTAACGTGAGTGTGTGCGCGTAAACAGCGGGATGTCCCCTCATCGCATCACCGGCAAGCCCTTTCCCACTTCATACTCACAAAATTGCATATTGCATATTGATACTATGACTGCATCTCTGATCTCAGGAAAGATGGAGACACGACACATCAACACACTCCCAGCCTGTAAACTCAGTCAGCTATATTGTAAGGTCAACACACATGAACAGAGGCCACATCGTTCTGTTTTGAGTCCAATAAACTGAACTGAATGAAGTGATCACTGGAGGACTTACAACAGGACATTTGTTGGTCAAATGTAGAAGATTTATTGGGAAACACAATGTCTTATTTAAAATAACCATTTTATACCAAACATAAGGAAAAAATTGCAGTACTTTTTTAAGAAAATGTGAGTGGTGCAAACCTCACTGTTACATTACCAGGGTCTGAGTGGTTGCTAGGGAATTGCTAGGTGGTTGACTGAGAGTTTTTAGTCAAGTCACCTTTATTTAGTGTTTAGCTATAAGGCTTCTAGGGTGTTCTGGGTGGTTGACCGGCAGTTACTTATTGGCCAACTCTTGTGAAAAGGATTGGTGCTTAAATGTGTTGAATGTGAACTTGTAGTGTAGTTCTTAAAAGTAGATTTTAAAAAAAACAACAAAAAAAAAAAACAACAACTGTACTTGCAGATTATATAATATTAATGAAATAAAAGGCCCTCTATAGTACGCAATATAATATCAATGAGGAAAAAAAAAAATATTTGTGTTGTTTTTCCTGCTTAAAATTTTAACAGTATCAATAAATATTTTAATTTTTTTTTTTTTTTTTTTAATAATTTAAGTTTGTTGCCTCGAGGCAACATTGTACCAGAATGGAAAAATTAAAACATTTGGCATTTTCATGTAGAAAACATAAATTTCTTTAACTAGACACTTAAACAAACAAATGTATCCCATTTTTAATGTATTAAAAGTTTCATATTTAATAAAAAGTAACATTTTATATCCAGCACAAGTATTACCAAACCATCATATTATTATATCAAGTTATCATATCCATCTTCATCCTCATCTTCATCTTTTCTCTCAGCCTCACTCTCTCCCTGATGGATTGTCACTATGATTTCATCTTCCTCATCACAGTATGACCCCTCTTCATTACCCTCATCAACTGGCTGTGCTACCTGTGTTTTATACCTTTTTAAAGTGTGCAGATCATAATATATGCAGATATAGTATGTTAATTACTATTCTTATAAGTGCATTACAAAATCATGTGAAAATGCTAATATATTTAGATAATTCGGTAACACTTTAGAATACTGATCCTTCATTGATGAATAACTACACAGGAACAAATGACTAATGCATTGTTAACACTCTAGTAACTACTATTAACTAATAATAAACTCTAATTAATGAATTAGTAAGTAATAGTGCTCAGTTGAAGGTGGTAGTTCCCTATTAACTAATCAGTAACTGCTATTTTTTTCATATCTCCCAGATAACTACTAAGAACTATTATATACAGGTTCATAATTAATGTGTTTAATGCATAAGGTATAATTCTAAATTGAAGATCATGGTAACCCACTAGTAACGACTGAAGTATTACCAAATCCTTTAGAAGGAATTACTCATTATTTGGATCGGTAGAAACATGATAACTCTCTAGTAACTACTGGAGTCATTATAAACACTTGAGGTTTTTGTAAAGTACAATACCTCAAGAGTTACTACATAATTCTAAAGGAACTACTACTTATTTGGATCAGTATTCTAAAGTGAAGATCATGGTAATTACTTAAGTGTTACCAAATACATCAGAAGTAATTACTGTACGAAAATGTACAAAAACCTCAAAAATTTACAATGACTTCAGTAGTTACTAGAGAGTCATCATGTTTTTCACTTTAGAATACTGATCCAAATAATTAGTAATTCCTTCTGAAGGATTTGGTAATACTTCAGTCATTACTAGTGGGTTACCATGACCTTTACTTTAGAATTAATTATATATTATGCATCATTCATGTTAATTATGAACCTGTATATAGTAGTTCTTAGTAGTTCTCTTGGAGGTGTATATACATAAACAGCAGTTACTGATTAGCTAATAGTGAACCACCACATTCAACTGAGCACTATTACTTACTAACTTTACTTACATTAATCAGAGTTTCTTGTTAGTTAATAGTATTTACTAGAGTGTTAATAATGCATTACTCATTTGTTTCTGTGTAGTTATTCATTAATGAAGGGTCAGTATTCTAAAGTGTTACCAATAATTCTTACTCTTTTCCTTACAAATATAATACATTTGTATTCAAACCTATTATGCCTGTATGGCCTTATGTGATTCCATTATGGTACAATGTTGCCTTTGTTATTTTCTCTAAAACATTTGATGATATATAATATATAACTTCTTTACTTGCCAGCGAAGGTGACTCATATTTTTTGTGGGTAATTAAATGGATACAAACAAGTGAAAAAAGCACTTTTCATTGGAGAAAATATGGAGCCATGTGACATGTGCACATGTACTGAAACAGGACGCAAAATGGACCCCTGTTGGTCATGTTTTGGTCGTTTTTGCATTTTTATTGATTAGTATGTGAGTTATTCTGTCCTGAGATACATTTGATCAATCAATTGGTGCCTTATTTTACTTTCATGACATTTCACTTAAGTACACTTTTAAAAAGTGCACTTTGTAATAATGTCAAATTAATTAATTTTAAATACATTTTAAATCATTGTTTAAATAATTTTTGTCATGCTTTAAAGTACACTTATTTTGAAGTGTTGACTAACATACTAAAGCAGATTTAAAGTACTTGATTATATATTTAACTTAGCGTGTTATTCAATATTACAATTAAAGTTAATATATTTTAAATGTAATAAATTGCAACTACATCATTACAAATGTGCAATTACAAATATATTTAAATACATGACGTTTTAATAGAAATAACATTAAATTATATTTTAGTTTACCATAAATGCTTGTCAGTACATTCAGCAGTAACAATATTTCAAAGACAATAGAAGTAATTATGAAATTAAATATAAAGATGTACAGTACTTAAGTACTACTTAATTGGGTCAAAAAGCACTTTTAAGTACATTTAGTATAAATTTAAATGGAATTATAAATTTAAATGGAAATATAATGATATAGGTTCCATTCAGTTGGAGTTAAAATGCAGTCAAGTGCCCAAAAACAGTACATCCAGTTCATAATTAAGTATATTCTTTTAAAAGTACGCTAAAGTGTACTTTTTCACAAGGGAAGTCAAAGACACCCACATCTGGCAAGCACTATTAATAAATTATTGGCACACTGCATTTATAAAAATAGGCTGTAATGCATTATTAGTAATGCGTTGCATCAATAATATTACTTTTTGCAGTAACTTGTAGTATAAATCGAGCGCAGCGTTAGTTCAGTCAGGCCACGTAGGCATAGTGCTGCGACCAGCTGACGCAGTCAGCTGTCAAATCGCTCCAATCACTACCATTCTCCTATTAGACACGGGACATATATTCGTGGCATTACTGCTCGGTAAGTATGCTCAAACTGCTCGCAACCCTCCCTCCCTCCCCATTATAAGCATGAGCCTATTACTGTGCACCTTCTGGTTGTCGTCTTCTTTTGTTTCAGATCACTAAGGCTTTCAAGTCCTAGCTGGCATGGACCTCACTGAGAGACACTCATCCTCATAAAAAAGTTACAGTATAGACTTCCCACTGCCACATCTACATGATTACCACTGTTCTAAATTACTAAGTGTCTTAATTGTCTATGTATTTCAATTCAATTCAATTCACATTTATTTGTATAGCACTTTTCACAATACATATCGTTTCAAAGCAGCTTTACAGAGAATGCATGTCAACATTACAATTTAGAGAATGCAGTTAGCTAATAATGTAATAATTTAGGCAATTTATTTACAATCACTGTTAGCAATTTAATTGAAGGTAGAAGCAATGAGCTCCTGGAAAAATGAATTACATATTAACACTTATTAGGATATATAGAAATCTGGGAATGTGCATGTTGATCCAGATGTTGCGTCTTCTGAAGTCCTCGCAGGAGTTGGCGCCGTCTCTTCAAAGGTGTTGGTCATCTGAGGTCTTCTTAAGAGGCTGGATCCAAACTGAAGCTGACGTACTCTCTAGTCACCTCGGGACTGGCATTTCCAAGCTGATGGTTCCGGATGTATGTTCAATTAATTTTGGAGCAAGAACCCCCATAAGGAACCATACCGCCAAAGATAAACTGTGTTTCAATAAGCTCAAGTAACTTGCCAAAGTGGTCCTGTCTGAACTAATAATATTTCAGTAATTATATTACAGGCATGCACAAAATAGCTTTTTACAACGTTATTTTTGTTGTCTCAACCCCTACTGATTTGAAATCCAACAATCCATTCCTTTAATTTTCGTAATCTTGCCTCATGCATACACATTATTTCAACGTTGCAGAGAGCTAGCTTGGAATATGGAAAAGCTTACATTTAGCGGCTCAAAATATTGACATTATTTTGACTTCTTTTGACAACATACATCATGAAATATAATCATATCTGGGTAACAGGTGAATGACAGCTACAATTAGCATCAAGCTACTCATGACAATTTATGAGATTAATACTACACTTTTACTCAAAACTCACTCTAAACTACCACTGAGTGTTTGTAATAACTTCCTATTGTGATCTAATGTGTATTTTGGTCATATGATGGGGCAGAAATATGTTGTTTGCAACATTTTAGAATAAGGTAATCGCTACACCTGCTTAGCATTTCTCATGTAAACATCCTTTATTCTTATAAAAACAAAATCACATGAAAATCACATACAAATCATATGCTTTCATAACTGTATGTTTATTAACTTCATGTTTTATGTGTGTTAGTGTGTACAGAACCGAATGCAGAAATGTGCAGTGTTGGGCATACTAAGTGGCATAGTAAGTAATGCGTTACTGTAATTTGATTTCTTTTTTAGTAACGGAGTAATTTAACGCGTTATAATTTTGAAAATAGTAATTGGAGTATAGTTACAGGCCCAGGTCAATTTGCGTTACAGCTGCGTTACATCATTGCCGACAGAATGCAGCGTTTGATCATCTAGATTGTAAAAAGAAAAATAGTTTTGTCGCCCACACAACGTCATTTACCGGAGAACTACTGACTGGTAAGCACCTGAGTGGTGGTTACTACCAAAACAATCTAAGCATGGACAGCGAAAAGTTTGCGTTCTGTAGCTGGAAATAAAGTCATTATTTTGAGTTTATTTCGGTCAAAGACAAGAACATTATTGCACGTTGTGAATTATGTGAAAAACTCCACGTCTAATTTATTAAAACACCTGAGCACAGCAGCACAGCACGGTAAAACTTATCAAGAAAGTAATGAGTGCTGAGACCACTGCATCAAAGCGGAGAAGCGGAGAAGATCTGAACAAACTCGTCGCTGGGTATATCGTGGAGGATATGCTACCTATTTCCACTGTGGACTCACCTTCCTTTCGCTGCAGCATTGAGAAAATACCCACACACAACAATGTAAGGCTACCACACAGAAAGACATTTGCTTCCTACCCGGAGAGAGAATATGCAACGATGGAAGCTAATTTAAAGGCTGAATTGGAAGAGGTAGATTTCGTTTCCACTACTGCTGACATCTGGACAGTAAACAACAGAAGCTATATGGGTGTAACAGTTCACTGAATCAACAGAGACACTTTAAATCATCACAAAGCTGCTTTAGCATGTAAAAGATTGAGAGGCAGACACACTTTTGATGTTATTGCTGCAGAGTTAGAACAAATTCACTCATCATATGGACTGCTTAACAAAGATGTTGCGACAGTGACAGACAATGCATCTAATTTCATCAAGGCATTTAAAACATATCAAGCTGTCACTTCTGAGTCTTATGAGAAGGAGGAGGAGGAGGAGGAGGAGGAGGAGAAATAAGATGGTACCACTTACAGATATCACAAAAGCCCTCTCCGCTGAGAATGATGTTGGTCAGCAGACTCTTCCCCCACATTACAGGTGTGCATCGCATACAATCAACCTAATTTCCACAGGTGATATTGAGAAATACTTAACTTCCAGTACAAGCGCCAAAGCTGTGTATAGGATTAGTATAGCAAAATGCACAGCTCTTCGGACTAAGGCAAGCCGATCAACGATTGCATCAGAACAAGTGCAAGAAGTCGCTCAGAGAAAGCTCCTAGTACCCTCGTCCACAAGGTGGAATTCCTTTCATGAGACTGTTTCCAGAATCACAGAAATTCCCATGAATGAGCTGAATAGCTGGGAGTGAAGTGCTTCAATGACAAGGAGTACCAGTTCTTGCATGAGTATTGCAATGAAGCCCCTTACAGCTGCATTGGACATTTTACAAGGGGATAACTGTTCTTATGGTGCTTTGTTACCCACGCTAAGACCCTTACCTTGAAAGACACCCTCTCCAGGATGACAGCTGACCTTCTAGATGTCATTGTAAAGGTATAAACCTATACATCTGATCTTTTAGCTAATTTATTTTGGTGATTTGTTGCATTGCACCATCATGCACAGGGAACAGAACATACTATAGTATGTTTTAAGTCAAAATATTCAACACATTACCACAGCAAAAGTAGATTAAAACAAATTAAAGGGTGAGTAAATAACCTAACAAAACAACATTAAATATGTTCTTAATCCAACATGAGGCAAGGTGTAGGTCTACAGTGAAAAGCCCACATTGCAAATGATACAATGACAAAATAAATAGTACTTATTATTATATATATATATATATATATAAAATATTTTTCAGGCCATCCAGACTCATTTTGCTGATGTGCTGGACAACAAAGATGCACTTCTTGCAGCTGTCGGTGCACAAATTCAAACTCCGATGGTTGAGAGATGAGGGTAGGAGACAGCGAGTGAAGGGGCTTCTGATAGCAGAAGCAGAGTATGGCACAATTGCTCCTGTAGCAGAAAAAACTGCCAGTGTGCCCACAAAGTCAACCATACCTGGTGATGGGATGGACTTTTTTGGATTTGAGATGGAGCCGGAGGAGAGCTACTCTGCAGAAAAAGAAGTCATGGACTACTTGAGGTCAGGACTATATGAGCTTGAGACTCTGAACCAGTTCTCAAACATCAAGAACATTTTCTTGAAGTACAACACTCCGACTCCATCTAGCACGCCTGTAGAGTGGCTTTTTAGTTTAGTTTTGTTTCTCACTCCTAGAAGAAACAGAGTGTCTGACAAGAGATTTGAAAAGCTTCTGTTAATGCGATACAACAATTGTTTCACTGGCTCCACTCCATTGTTTCATTTCGAACATTAGGACCCAGAGACAGGCAGATAAAAAAAAAAAAAAAAGCTGTATACAATAAGCCTTCATGTTGTGTTAGCAACATTTTTGGTTTTGTAAAACTAGTCTTTGCTGCTCTAGTGCTGTTAAATTCAGAAGAAAACATTGCTTTACTATTTTTTTATACATATGGAGGAATATGTAGAAGCACTAGTTAAATGATTTACAAATTTACTCAGGAGAGACTTTATTTTATTTTTGTTCATGGAGTGTGCAGATTTAGAAATACTAGTTAACAACATTAAAATGTTTTAAGTTAGGTTTATTTATATTATGGAAAATGCAGAAAGAATTTGCTAGCCTAATATTTGAGTTACAGAGTTAAAAGGTCAGGAGAGACTGGCTTTGTTTATTTTCTAATTGGAATATTCAAAAAAGAAAGTAAAAATTTTTTACAGTTGGAGTTAAAAGACTGGATTAGTTTTGTTTGTTGCAAGAGTGTGCACTTCCAAATAAAGTTTATTCATAAGCGGGCCAAAGAGGTTATCCTGTTGTTGTTGTTTTTTTGGATGGGGGCTAGTAACGTAACTAGTAATGTAACTAATTACTTTTGAAAAAAAATAATCAGAAAAGTAACTTGATTACTTTCAAAAGGAGTAATCAGTAATCAATAATCTAATTACATTTCCAGAGTAACTTGCACAACACTGGAAATGTGGAACCATCATCGGAAGAGACAGGCTGGTTATGAACAGGTAAAACGAGTGACATATATGCAGCGAATGATCTTCATCTGAGTCATAACACCAGATCACATAATTCAGTGGAAAATGAATAGAAATTATATTTCTGTCTAAAGAAATACAAAATATACCCTAACATTCACAAAGAGGTGTACATGTGGAGTCAAAATTTTGAGGAGAAAATATGCAATTATCTGTAGGGTGTAATGGAAAAGTACTATAACAAGTAGTGTAACTTGTCACCAAGTAACAAGTAAAGTAATGAGTAATATTACTTTTTAAAGGAGTAACGAGTATATATATATATATATATATATATATATATATATATGTGTGTGTGTTTTTTTTTGTTTTTTTTTTCTGAGTAACAAGCCCAACACTGACCTTCATAATGTGTGTATAAATCATGGTCAAAATCATGGTCAAAAAATAATGTCAGATCAAATCTTACTGCAATTATAAATTTGGCATTTCTGTGAGTGGGCAGTAAAGGCTGTCAGACTCAAGCCAAAGCCAGCAGGTTTGTAGAAGCAGTAGATAAGAGGGGAAAAAAGAGGAGAGAGGTGATCCCTTCATTTTGTCCTCCCTTGTAATGATCATACAAGGAAATGAGTTCCTCCATTAGAGAAGAGAGATTGCCCTACAGCTGCAGGTCACACGTCACTGTCATCCACCCCTCTCACCCACACACTTGTAAAGAATGTGTTTGCGAGCAGGTGAGAATGAGACCTAGTGAGAGTGAGTGGGGCATCAACACTTCTCTTTGGCATCAAAGCTTCCCTTTGGGGGGGTAGGAGGAGGGATAATAAATGAAACCAATGTGTGTCAATGTGTAAAATCAGCTTAAAATATCAAACATGTTTGATTTCCTTCGACTGGATGGAATCAAAGTCTGGGCCCGGTTGCAAAAAAACTTTAAAGTAATAGTTCACCCGAAAAGGAAAATTCTGTCATCATTTACTAATCTCTCAGATTTCATTCAAATGTGCTTTCCGAAGATGAACGAAAGTCTTACAGGTTCATTTTTGGGTGAACTATCCCTTTAAGATGAACCAAGCACAGACTATCTCAAGTTTTACCAGGTTGTTAATTTATCAACATTATTCATCATATTTTAGCTGTAGTAACTGTCCTCTGATCATCATCATATTTATTGTTATAGCAATCTATAGCAGTCTGCAATGAGTTATACGTTGGTGCTTTGGTAGGACACAATCCCAAAAGGCTACAACCTTTTAGGCTTAGAAACATCTCACTACTGAGTGTTGAAGGGAAGGTGTTTTTCAGCATCGTCTCACGAAGACTGACAGAGTTTCTCCTCAAGAACAACTACATCGACCCCTCAGTGCAGAAGGGGGGGATTCCTGGAGGTCCCGGCTGCTTGGAACACACTGGTGTAGTTACACAACTCATCAGAGAAGCCCCCTATAAGAGCCTACAAGGATGATCTTACCATCACAATGACATTGGTCCCAGGGAGCAGGTGGATCCTACAAGGACTTGAGAGACTCATCACCTGAGCAAGGATGAGTTTTAAGTCCTCCAAGTCAAGGTCCATGGTGCTGAAGAAGGGGAAAGTGGTTGACAAGTTCCGTTTTTCCATCTCAGGAACTGTCATCCCAACCATCATGGAGCATCCTGTCAAGAGTTTGGGGAAGCTCTTTGACTCCAGCCTGAAAGACTCTGCCGCCATCCAGAAGTCCAACAAAGAACTTGGAGCTTGGCTCACGAAGGTTGACAAGTCTGGGCTGCCTGGTAGATTTAAAAGCCTGGATCTACCAGCACTCCATCGTGCCCTGAGTCCTGTGGCCTCTGCTGGTCTATGCAGTCCCAACGACAACAGTTGAGTACCTAGGCATGACTTTGGCAGTTTGATACACGCTCCGAACCACTGATTCAAAACAAAAGATTTGTAAAGCTTCAAAGCTTCATGAAGCAGTGTTTTGAAATCGCCCATCACTAGATATTGTTGAACAAAGTCGTTATTTTGTTTTTTGGTCCACAAAAAGTATTCTTGTCACTTCATTGAACCACTGTAGTCACATGAACTGTTTTAAATATGTCTTTTGTTGATTTCTGGGCATTGAAAGTGTTAATTATCTTGCTGGCAATGGAGGCCTCACTGAGCCATCGGATTTTATGAAAAATATCTTAATTTGTCTTACGGTTGTGGGACAACATGAGGGTGAGTAATTAATGACGTAATTTTCATTTTTGAGTGAACTAACCCTTTAATTCAAAATCTATTCTTTAAAAACATAATATACTTCTGAAGTGAATGTATCTTCTTTAAAGTATATTTAGATATTTTTACCGGAAATATGCATTACAAACATCATTTTTGTACTGTAGGGGAAGGAAACGGAGAAAGAAAGGCAAAAAGACAGAAAGATAAAGGAAGAAAGTACAAAAAAAGAACACAGAGGCACTTGAGGCTATAGAATTAGGCAAATGGAGAGACTAAAAAGAGGAAGAGAGAGAAAAAAGCGGGGGGTGGAGTGGAAGGGGAAAAAAAGTCCTAAAAATATAAGTCCACAGAGGTTTGTGTGACAGTAGGGGTTAAGCAATCCAAAGGCTGCAGGCAATCACTCAATTTCAGACACGCTCAGAGCCCTTCGGTGCGAGGGGAGCAAGGCGCATAAAGAAATTTAACAACTTAATGTTTTATGGCCAACGGAAATGAGATCCTTACGGGGCAGCGCAGGGGAGGGAGGTTGCCAGAGAGTCTCGCACAAATATTCGCATAAACACACATTTGTAGTCTCCCATTATCAAACACCCCAGCACATACATATTCAAATATGGGTCAGTGATATGGTATGAAACTTCTGCCCTTTCCTTTTCTCATTTACTAACTCTTTCTCCCTCGATTTCACTCTCTCTCGCTGTATCTCGAGGCAAGACTTGCTCCACAGCAGGAGAACATTGGGTTTTGGTTTTATTGTAAATAGTCCAATGTGCACTATTGTCTGTCGGGCTGGGAGATGAATACGGAAGTGCCGCTGAATGGAGCCTTGTTAGCAAATCAATAGTGCAGACATCTCTAAACCTTGTCCTTGAAACATACTCCTTCTTTGTTTTCATAGGGTGAACAAATGCAGGATATTTGAGAGAAAGCTTTCCCTATTCATATCCATCTCCGTCTCTTTCTTTCTCCAGCTCCCGATTCATCATAATTCTTTTTACTGTTAAACGATTATAATACTTGGATGTCTGAAATGTCATGTGTTGGTTACACACTGACATACTGGAGGAATCAGATGTTTAATCTATCAGAAAATGTAGCCGCATTGAGCCTATTAAAGCCTAGCAGATGTTTGAGTGGAATAAACCATAAGTCATTGCGCTTTTATGAAAAACAACATCCACAACTTTAGAATATATAGTTTAAGATGTGCTTATCGCTGTCAGATTAAAGGTGACATTGGTAATTGTTCTGTAATTAGCGGTGTTTCTGCTGAGGTTTTGATAAGAACACTCCGTCCAAGAAGGATATCATGCTTGGTTGTAATTGCACACGTGGGATGGTGTATTTTTAGATGCTCCAACTTCAGAAAAATCAAGAGATTTGCTTTAATTATTAACATTATGACACAGAAAAGGAGGGAGAGTGGAGATAACTGTGACAGAAAACAGCAAAACGGAGATTATGAGACGATGGCTGGAAATGGCACATGATAAGAGGATGTAAGGCCACATAATCTCCAAGCTAATAGCCCTGATGTGTCTTCAGAATCAATCTCCTGCAAAGACATCCACAAACACAGTGCAGGCCTAGCTTCAGATGAGCTTTACAATAGGGTGTCATGCATCCATTGTTAAACATGACAAGATATTGATTTGCAAATATATTGGCGTGAAAAGATATTATTCATATCGGATCCACATCCCTGCTCAAAAAGCTTTTGAGGAGACTCTCAGAAATAACAATTCAAGCCAAACTAATGCAGTAAATAACATTCGTGTTGAGTATTAAAACAGCGTGCTTGTATTTGTAACAATACACCAATTGATTGGGTTGAGAGACAGGGATGGGAAGAACAATTAACTGCAGCGCTTTGGGGACTCAATGCTTTGTAGTGCTGGATAAATAATGTGGGTCTGATTTTAAACACAGATTGAGCCGGTGCCTTCCTGATCGTTTTGCATAATAAGTACCATCAGGTTCTCTGGTCATGACTGAACTACTAGTAAATGCACTGACAAAGCAGTTCATAATGATGGAGAAAACTGCAATTACAAGTTAGAATCTTAGCAGATGATAATATTGAGATTTCAGATTAGTTGGTTTCCCATAAGGAAGTTTTATCAAGATTTTAAAAAGAATTGAACAGACCACTTACCCCAAGTATAAAACTTTAGCATGTAACTCATCCCACACTGTCTGTAGGCATGAATGATACATCAGAGGTATAATATTAATTTTATAAGCGATCAGCCCAATTGACAATAAAATAGACAAATAAAATCCCTTTTTTGACTCTTTAGCAAGCACGTAGGAATCACGTAGCAACATACTAGAAACATTCAGACACATTAGGAAGTGCATTTTAATGTTCATGTCACCACCTACAACTCCCTAGAAAATGCACAACATTCTACCCTAGCAACCGCATAGCAGCACCCTGGCAACCACCCACATTACCGTAGCATCTGCAGAGTAATGTGCTAAAAAAAAAAATAAAAAAAACTCTAAAAACCTTAGCAACTGCATAGCTACACCCTGGCAACCACACACAACACCCCAGCAACTGCACAGCAACATTCTACAAATAATCAGAACACCTTAGCAACTGCATAACAATGCCCAGACAACCAACCATCCACAATACTGTACACAACACAACAACTGTACAGCGGTGTGCTAAAAAACACTCAGAACACCTCATAGCGATTCGTTCAAAATACTTAAAATATTTTAGCAACTGTTCAGCAATCGCATGTCAACGCCCTGGCAACCACCCACAGCAACATGCTAAAAACACTCCGAAAACCTTAGCAACTGCATACAGTAACAATGTCCTGGAAACCATCCACAACACCCAAGCAACTGAACAACAATGTGCTAAAAAACAACTTAATGCACTGCAATGCACTCAAAGTAAAACACACAAAAATTTTCTTTAGCAGACTGTTGATAGCAGCTACACACAGCTAGCAACAACACACAACTGCACCGCAACATGCTAATAACACTCATATCATGTTATAGCAGATTACTGACAACTCAGAACAACTTAGAAACTGCATAGCAGCGTGGTAAAAACACTCAAATATCTTAAGAACTGAATATTATTGCCCTGGCAACCACCCACAACACCCTAGCAACACGCTAAAAACACCCAGAACAACTTAGAAACATGTTAAAAACAAATGCATAACAATGACCTGACAACCACCCACAACACCATAGCATCTGCAGAGTAATGTACTAAAAAAACTCTGAAAACCTTACCAACTGCATAGCAACGTCCTGGCAACCACCCACAACACCCTAGAAACTGCACAGCAGCATTCTACAAATAATACTGTACAGCAGTGTGCTAAAACACTTTTAGCGACCTCAAGGAGATTAGTTCAAAATACTCAAAATATTGTTCAGCAATTGCATGTCAACACCCTGGCAACCACCCACAACACCCAAGCAACTTAAGAACAATGTGCTAAAAACACCTCAAAAAACTTAGCAACTGCATAACAATGCATTCAAATTAAAACACACTCAAATTATCTTTAGCAAACTGTTGCTAGCAACTACACAACTGCATATTAAACAACTGCATATTAATGACCTGGCAACCACCCACAACACCCTAGCAACATGCTAGAAACATGTTAAAAACACTCAAATATCTTCTATCAACTGCATATCAATGCCCTGGCAACAACCCACACCTTAGAAAATTCACAGCTAAATCTAAAAATCTAGTTTCCATTTGCAATGCTTCTCTCAGTCTGTAACTAATCTAAATATGAATCCACCAAACTTGCCTTAGAAAAACAAAGCTTTATATGTTTTAACAAAATAAACTGCTTCATTTAATACCGAAAAAAGAGAAACTATCCCTTCCAAAATTTGGACTCGTAAATAATAGCATAGTTTGTATTACAGACTATTAGCAGGATAAGGGCTGCCCCAACTAAAGACTTTTGGGTAACACTTTAAAATAATGGTCCGTCATTAATAAGTAACTATGCAGGAAGTAATGCAGGACTAATGAGTAATACTACATTAACACTTCAGCTACTACTATTAACTAATATAGAAACAAGCTTAACTAATCAGTCCTAAATTTGATATTACTTACTAAGATAGTTCCTTATTAGCTAATCAATAATTAGAGAATGAGACTGGCATCATTAACTAATGATTAACTAACTAAAGAACTGTGTCTGAGACGTAACCAGTCATCATTTTTACTCTGAATATAGTCATAAAATGCATCATTAATTACTCAAGTGTTCCCTAGTCACTATGCAGGAACTACTAGTGATCAGGACCATTATTTTAAAGTGAAAAACATCTTTTTCATTTAAAAATAATGGTCCAGATCACTAGTAGTTCTTGAAGAATGACCAGATACTTGAGTAATTAGTGATGCATTTTATGACCACGTTGAGAGTAAAAAAGGACAATCTTCAAGAACTGCTAGTGATCTGGACCATTATTTTAAAGTGAAAAAGATGTTTTTCACTTTAAAATAATGGTCCTGATCACTAGTAGTTCCTGCATAGTGACTAGGGAACACTTGAGTAATTAATGATGCATTTTATGACCACGTTGAGAGTAAAAAAAAGACAATTGCTCACATCTCAGACACTTTAATGTTGTGATTAGTAATTAATTAGTAATTCTTTATAATTTGTCATAGTTACCTATTAGTTCTTAATGATGCCAGTCTCATTCTCTAATTATTGATTAGCTAATAAGGAACTATCTTAGTAAGTAATATCAAATTTAGGACTGATTAGTTAAGCTTGTTTCTATATTAGTTAATAGTAGTAGCTGAAGTGTTAATGTAGTACTACTCATTAGTCCTGCATTACTTCCTGCATAGTTACTTATTAATGGCGGACCATTATTCTAAAGTGTTACCGACTTTTGTAGTTGATTAACAGTTGTTCATTTAAGCCAATAGTCGACTAATCGCACGTGTATATATATATATATATATATATATATATATATATATATATATATATATGACGATGCTGCCTCGCCATCTCTGCAGTATTTGTTGTCTTTTTGAATTGGTTTGTTTAAAAGATATTTCAAGCTTTCTATAGATATATTTCTGAGTTTCAGTTCATTTTTGTGATGTGCACCAGTTCACGGAGAACGAGACAGCAGCAAGCGCATCCTCTTTGTTTTCTTTATTTTACAAAAGCACAACATTTTGTTGTTATTGTGAGTTTACACATATAAAAGTATGCCCTTTACAGTCTCAAAATCTGTGTTACTCTTATCTGTATGACCATAAATGATGGAGTATTCTAAGTTTTAAGGCTGTTATCATGGCTCATGGACCTTGCGACTTCACCACTTCCTGTAGAGGTTGTTTTGTTTTGTTTTTCCTGCAACTAACCGACTAATAAAATTGTAGTTGACAACTAATGTTGACTATTAGGGGGCAGCCCTAACCAAGAAACCATCATGTTCTGTAATATCTATATGGTGAGAAAAGGCAAAAGTCAAGCAGTCAGTCAGCTCTCTTTTCACAGACAAGACAGCGTGTCAGGTAGAAGCTACAGTACACCATCAACTTCCTGCCTTCCATCTGCCTGGCTGCTGAGTGGGAATATTCTCTTTCAAAATCATGAGTTAGAAAAGTTCCTTATATTTGTCAGAGCTCTTGCGTGGGCTTCAACCTTGACACAGAAGGGGGCTGGCGCTTGTGCAGATGGGCCTTTTATTTTGTTGTTGTTGTTGTTATTGTGCCTGTCTCCCTGTCTCAGCTGAGGCCAGTTAAATTAGCAGAAGAATAAATTACATCAATTGCGAGCAGAGTAGAAACAGCTGGGGCAAGAGAACAATGAAACCGGGACTGACATATAAACAGGGGGTCCATAAAAAACAAGCTCCCCAGGCTTTTTTTTTTCTTGAAGCGAGGCACGAGGAGTCAACACGGAGGACGTGCCTCCAATCAGCAGACTTCCTGAATCTTTCAAGGCCTCACCTGAACAGAGAATACATAGAACCTCTTCTGTTTATAAAAAAAAAAAAAAAAAAAAAAAAAAAACAGGTTGGATTGAAAGCATCCTGACAAAAACTAGCCATCCTCAATCAATGCACACCCTCAGTGTTAGCGCAGGTGCGTATCTAATAACAGGCTTGTTAAGTTAGCACCTGTGCTTTATCCTACAAACCCAAATCAGACACCTCCTCCTCTTTTTCACTCTTCCTGTCTGCAGATTTGGATTTCTGCCAACTCATCCCTTTTCCTCATTCTGGAATCCTCTTCCTCGTTTGCATATCTATAATCAGCATGTGTCATATTTATTTGTCTAAACAACTCTATAACATTTGAGATCAGCATTAAAGAGATCAATACGATCTCAAACAATTCCAATATAGACATTTCTCATTCATTTATTCAAAATCAGAGGTATCATTGTCAGAGACATGATCTCAGTCAGAAGTATCAGTGTGAATCATGTCTCATTAATGTTAAAAGTATCAATATGATCTTGAATATTTGTTATCTAATTAATATGAACTCACACTTTTCTCATCTATTTAATCAAAGCCAGAGGTATCAATATGAACTCAAACATTTCTCATAAAATTGTTCAAAATGATGGGTATTAATATGATCTCAAACATTTCTCATTTATCATCAAAAAGTCAGAGGTATCGATATACAGGCATTTTAGGAGAAACATCTGACAAAGTTCAAAATGAAGATGATGGCACCATTTCCTTTCCTTCCTTTTTCCAGCTTAAAGGCACAATATGTAAGATTTTTAGATAAACATTTTTAAAAACCACTAGAACACTGTTATATATTTTGTTGACTTGTGTACTTACATTATCCCAAATGTTTCCAACAATGTTTAAATCCAGAGAAATCAGCTATTTTAACCAGGACACGGACCGTGTCATTTCGTTGCCTGTCAGTGACGACATGTTACCATCTAGTTTTACTATCGTAGAAACCATGAAAACACCACAGACTCTTTAATATATTATGGTTTTTTTTGTTGTTGTTGTTTTTTTATTAGATGGGTGAGCAATTGTTTGGATACATTTATCAACAGAAAACAGCACTGCGTTACCCCATATATGTAACGAAAAGAGCGGAAACGGCCGACTACAGCATAAACATAATAAAAGCTCTGCTGGACTCCTGCAGCTCTCAGCCTGTACTGCTTTATACCACAGTAACTTTAATAAAGCTTTAATAAACTAGCTCATCCATTAACATGATTTTTGCCTGAGTCTGTTGGATTGCTTTCCATCAGCTGTGGAGGTGAAGGCGACAACTCCCATGATTCCACGCTCATTTACAGCTCATTTATTTTGAATAAGCAACCTCTAGTGGCGAAAATTACATATTGTGCCTTTAACCAACTAACTGAACAACTACATTCCCCAATCTATCATAAACAAACAAAGGTGTGTGTGTTTGTGTGTGTGTGTGTGTGTGTGTGTGTGTGCATTTTTGTGTTTTATAAGGACACAAATTTGTATAATGACATGGGTATTACACTGGTATTACGACGTAAACATGAAATATGAGGACATTTCATTAGTCCTCATATTTAAAATAGCTTTAAAAACATACTAAACAATGTTTTATTAAAAATGTAAAAATGTTTTCTGTGATGGGTAGGTTTAGGAATAGGGGTAGTGTAGGGGGATAGAATGTACAGTTTGTACAGTATAAAAACCATTACGCCTCTGGAATGTCCTCACTAAAAAAGCAAAGCAAAACAAACCTGTGTGTGTGTGTGTGTGTGTGTGTATTTATTACTATTTGAATTCCAGTCGATATAAAAGAAACTGTTTAAACATTATATAATATTATATAACATTATATATATATATATATATATATATACACACACACACACACAGACATATACATATATATAGAATTACATTAGGTTCCTGTGACAGTTTAGGGCCATACTATAGTGATTTTTAAGATTTTATCAAACATTCTTATATATGATTTTTATCTGACTAAAGGACCCCACAACATCGTAAATTCCTCATCTTACTCTCTTAGTGGGGTCATTTACTCACAAAGTAGTATAAACAAGGATGTGTGTGTGTGTGTGTGTGTGTGTGTGTGTGTGTGTGTGTGTGTGTGTGTGTGTGTGGTTATGTGGATGTGTCTCATTCCCTGTCTGATTGCTGAAGCCAGACTGCATGGTGTTCAGCCCACCCCCACCTTCAAACAAGTAAGCTGAAGACACTTCAGTTGGGCACATACATTAATTATTGATTTTTTTTTTCAAACCCTAATCCTAAAGAGATCCATTAGTCTTCAAATATGCATTCCATGCATGTATCATACCATAATTTGCTCTTCCACTATATTGTTTTGTAGCGTTTTATTAAACCAGACACTAACAGAATCTCATCTACTGTAACTCACATCCAGTTTATGCTTGCTCTGTGTCATTTTCATGTGATTCAA
Organism: Elopichthys bambusa; assembly: GCA_037101425.1. Classification (NCBI taxonomy): domain Eukaryota; kingdom Metazoa; phylum Chordata; class Actinopteri; order Cypriniformes; family Xenocyprididae; genus Elopichthys; species Elopichthys bambusa. Next base: position 41,690,571 of record CM074432.1, on the reverse strand, counting down.
GTGTCATATGATTATCGATTTTATAGGAACATTAGGATGGAGCCATTGAAAATGTACATTTAAATGAATGCATCGTTTCTATCTATCAGTGCATGTGCTGCGTTTCTAGAATAGGAATATTGCGACAATGCGACCTGCATTCAGATTCATTCCTTAGTCTTGAAATGACTGCCCTCTATGAAATGAGCCTTTTAGAGGACCTAAATTATGGCCATCAGTTATTTAGCTCTACTAAACAGGGAGAGAAGAGCAGAACGAGAGCGCGAGCTACAATCGGGGGTGTGGAATCATGACATGGTTAATTCCCGAGTGAGTCGTTGGGCATGTTTCTTATCATTGCATAATGATGATTGCTTGTACACACACACACACACACACACACACACACACACACACACCTGCTAGAAATGCAACTGAAAAGGGACTCCAAACACGAAAAAGAGCATTCTGTGGCTCCGCAGTAAAATACACTCCTTGACAAATTATAGATATATATATTAGGACATTCAATTGCCCAAGATTATGCCTCGGCTGCTTAATAAGAGTTGTAAAAGGAAAACTCATGCATTTAAATATGCTTTTTAGCCTTGGCTGTTTTTTTTGGGGGGGGTTTTTTTGTTTTTTTGGAGGGCCATTGTGGCACGAGCAAGATATGCCACAGTATTATTTCTGTGTAAACTAGTGTGGTTCGCGTTTACATATGAATGCCATCTTAGTTTTTCTTATTTTCCTCAAGCGTACAAGTCACTTTTGGTCCATTAGATTCTAATTAGTTCAAGCCCCACAGGCAGAGACAGAGAGAGAGAGTGAAAAGAACAGAGAGACAAACAGAACATGAGTGAAAGAGAGTACAGGATGGGAGGTGTGAGCTTGTTAAGGAGTTGTGCTTTTCAGATATCCACGAGGCAAGTTAAACAGCTGAAAGTAGAGTCATTCCTGTTACACAGTATATTAAAAAAGGTCACACTTTAGATTAGGGTCCAATTCTCACTATTAACTATAACTATTAACTACGACTTTTGCCTCAATAAACTCCTAATTACTGCTTATTAATAGTTAGTAAGGTAGTTGTTAAGTTTAGGTATTGGGTAGGATTAAGGGATGTAGAATAAGGTCATGCAGAATAAGGCATTAATATGTGCTTTATAAGTACTAATAAACAGCCAATATCCTAGTAATACGCATGCTAATAAGCAACTTGTTAATAATGAGAATTGAACCCTAAAGTTTTAACGAAAAAAGATACTTTATCTGGATTTTCAATGTAATTATCCAATGCAATTTCAATGTAATTGAAGTATGTTAAAAACAGTCATGAAAGTTTTAGTACTATACATTTACATGGACTTTAATTTCATTAATATTATATCTGCAAGTACAGATTTTTTTAAATATACTTTGAAGTACACAATAAGTGTATTATCAATACAACACAATTCCTTTTCAGAGGGGTATTAAGACATGATAATGTTTGCTACAAAATGAAAATGTACTGCATAACAAAAATGACCCAGTAAATAAAATGAAAAGGAAAGGAGGAGGACAGAAAGTAAGAGGTATGAAGAGTCATGGGGATGTTTTGACAAAAACATCTTGTGGATGAGTGTTTCTGATCCCTCTGTGACCTACTTGTTGGATGTGTGGGTCTGCTGCTTCCATCCATCGCAGACACCACACAGTTTTTTCACACAGTTTCATCTTTGGCACCACCACCTGATATGAACCTGATGTCTAAACACAAAGTCCTGTAAGTTTCAGTTTCAGTCACACAGTAACAGCAAACATTTCATGTAATTTAGTTCACAGTAACACATGTAGTTTCCTATAAATATCCTTTATTCAGAGTATTTTAGATGCTGTGTTGAAGCTGAACGCAGGCCGTAAAGAAGCTCTAGGGCAGAAATCCTGTCCAGCGCACAGGGTTCCCCTGCCTGCTATTGCGATTAAAGCTCAGATAATCTTATCTATAAATAGGTATAGCTCTTTCTGTTTTGTGTTTTATGTATCCGTTTTTATCACTGCAATAACCATCATAGCCATAGTTTATGACTATTGCTGCCGAATGGCACCCTCAACCCCAGTAAGCTTTGAAAGGGGGAACGTAGCCCTCCATACCTTTGCCAAGGAGTGAGAAAGAGAGCCAGAGAAGATAGGAATAACAAAAACTGTCAAGTATTACGTTTCTTTCGCGTTACATTTTCTCATCTGGGCTGGGCTGTTTCTTTGTTTGTTTTTATAACAACAAAAAAGTTATATTTTTGACAAATGTAAAGGCCCTTTCACACCAAAAGTTAAATGAATAATCCCAAAGTCCCTTTAAGACAAGTCATTTAACTTAGCGGCCATCTTTGAAACGCCTCTCGGGCATTCAAGTGCAGCTTCTATCTCTTTGAATGAGGAAACATCAAATTCTCCAAAGCTGTTTGCCAAGCTTTCGATTAAATTTCGTGTTTGAAATCACCAATGAAATCTGACAACAACTGTCTCATAAATTCTGTTTCTAAACGCTCAAATCATGACAAAAAACTGTATTATTCAGGCTGGCTCAATCTAATGCGCATGCGCAGTCCTAAATGCACGTTTCTTGTGCCTCATTTCTGACTGTTTCTATAGGAACCGGAGCTTCTAACAGGCGCTGCAGTGACGCGATGACTACTAATCGGCAATTGGCTCTTATTTAGAAGACGGGACTTATCCCACCATATTGCGCGTTGCACTTTCTCCCATTCAAAACAATACAAGTGACGTATCTTGTGTTATTCTATAGTCTTTGATAAGCCTCAGGCTGAAAGAAATGTAAATTCACACCTGTACAGTAGAGGGCGCAGTTCAAACAAACAAGCTTGTGCTGTGCTAAATGAGTAGGCTAAATGCTCATATTTAGTCTAGAACTAGTCTAGAATGAATAACCATCATGTTTACACAGCGCACAAAACGCCTCTTCACTTACTCACGATTTCTCTCAACATGTCAGCCAATAAATGGGAAAACAAAGTAACTTGCGTTGCTTATTTAAAAATGTAATATGATTACGTAACTCACATTACTTGTAATACGTTAGGCTCAGCACTGTTGGTACATTATTTTCAAACATGATCAGGCATTAAACTTTTAGCGCCACTTACCAGATATTTAATTTCTGAACCTCTGAGATACATACAACAACCAATGTTATAAAATGTTGCCACATTCACATTCCTCTATTTCAGAAACTTTTGTCACCACTCACTGGATATTTCACTTTGAAAGTGCTGCAAAACATGCAAGAATCAATGTAATATCCCCTGAAATGTCACCACAGGTACGTTTTCCAATAAGCCTGAGTTAATTGTCTCAAAATCGTTTACAACTCTTACATTTCTGTCTAATTGAAATGTACAATTGTTAGTTTTAATAATGTATCTGTCTGAGTGCTAATAAACCCTGACAAAAGAGAAGAATCGCTGTACAGAAAGAGGAAATGTAGAATTGGCCAGTGTAAAGTGCACTCTGGATGACCCGTCAGATTACGTGGGTCAGCAAACCCTGAGTGAGCAACAAGGACGGTAGCTCTGGGAACCGCCAGCACAAATGGGGGTGAAGCAGAGGAAGAGGTTTGGTGACACCTGCTGCAAAACATCACCCCTCAAATGGACAAGCACTCAAAAGGTAGAATTCCCTCAAGACACCATAAGAAATAAATAACCTAGAGCCTCAACGGGACATTGAAATGTTGAGCGTTTCATTTTGTGCATTTGAAGAATGCCCTCATGTTTGGAGGCTTTAGCTGATACAAGGAATGTTTTGGCCATTGAACTAGCCACCGAATGTAAATTACATATTGGCTAGGTATGCTTTTTTGTAGATATAGCACAAGAAATGTGATAAATGTTACAGGTTTGGCTCTGGCAGTTCATTAAGAAATGCCTTTTTCAGCTCTGTAAATCTTTATCCTGTATAGTATAGCTCAAAGGTGCAGCTAAAAGTGGCCCTTCTGAAAATAATAAAGAAAAAGTAACAATATTGTACCATCAAGGGACAGAAGTCTACCATCAGCCAAAAATAATAACAATGCAGAGAAAGAGATAGAGCACTCACAGCTGTGTGTTGGCAGCCTTTGCTAGTAATGTTAAAGAAACAGTCATTGACTGGACTCAAATCATGTCACAAATTTTGTTGTTTTCTGTAAAAGCACTGGCCTCCCAAAGCATTGCTAAGAAATTTCAATTATGTTCTCAAAGAGGCAGGCGACAGGGCCCTTTGAGAGTGTCAGGCAACCCTGTGACGTGATGAAAGGCTAGCCTTTAATGTTATTGGGGATTAAAGATAACTTTCGAACGATCCCTTGCTAAACGTATAGGCAGCTCCTCTTTCACCCAAGCATAATAAGTTTTCAGCTGCCACCATTTTAATTACTTTCTTCTAAAACTTGAACCACATTGGCCTGGGTTAAATAAAACAGGACCAGCAGGTTGGTTGTGAAATTAGAGGTTTGTTTAGCCGTGCATTTGAGTCAGTCCTATGCAGGTATCCCATTGATTGCACAGGGGTGCCACTTAAGTTCCTAGAGAGGGCGGATGCTGGAAAACATCCATCTCACAGTAAGACTGAAGCTGCCTTAATGATCCACAAGTGCACCATAAATTATGCTAATGGTTTTTAGCCCTTGAACACTAACCCTTTGTTCCATCCAACTGGTGGAGCCGCTGATGTCTTCATGGGACCATCTCGCGAACCACTGCAGAAGCAGATCTCAGATAAATTGATTAAGTTGCCAGTAGTATTAGCTAGATGGTGAAGGGTGATCACATACATTTGCTGTTGTCTTGTACCACTTCGACAACAAGTCTACCTAAGCATCATGACAATCACCAAGGCTGGATGTAAGAAGTATCGACAGGCCACAGTAACAAGGATTGTAATGAGGATTGCTCTTCACCGTTCTAGAGATATTTGATACGTGAAGAAACTAATTCATCTTTTCAATGAATCAGTTTAAACAATTAAAAAAACGGTGGTTCTCAGGACAAAAATTCTCTGAACATCTCTTTTAAACATGCCTGACTCATAATGATATGTGAACCATGAGTGAACTGTTATTTTAGTGAACATAACAGTTTTATCAAAACATAGGCTAAACAAAATAGAACTCATTTTAATAAATAGTATTTTATTAACTGATATAACTTTACTGTAGTCTATATTAAGATTCTTAATGACTTTGTTATGAGCTGAATCATTACAATAATCATCCTAAAAACAACCTAGTCTCATTGGAAACCTAAACTTTTGCAAAACTCCAAAAACTTACCTATTCATACAATTATACAACAACTATCCTATACATGGATCCACGGAAATGATTTGCATTACACATGCCAGGCCAGTAGTAGGCGATGCCAGTTTGTAAAGAAAGACTACATATGCATTCTTTTACAGAGCATTCGCGCAAAACGTGCATGCCTATAGACTTAACAAGTAATACGCGCATGCATACCGTCACCGTTTTTGCCGATTCACATTTGTGCAGGTTACACGGAGACAATAACGGTATTGTTTTCAAAAACTTGCACTTTGAAACCCGTTTTTCAAAAGTTTGTGTTTTCAGGCCACCAAAGCGCTGTTGTCGTGTAATTCAATGGCCAAATTGCATAAAAAAGTTTTCAGTTTTTAGCTGAAAATGGTGTTGTGTAACAGAGTTGTCAAAAGTACCGACTAGGTACTGAAGTTACCTAAATTTTAAAAATATGACTCTTTGAGCAGTGTTGAGCAGATTCATGATTGGCTTCAGTGATCAACGCTGTAAAAACATTGTAAATAGTCATCAATGATGCTCTTCACCAAGTGCTTACACAGATACACATGGAAGCGTTTGAAAGCAGGCGTCTATCGCAGACCAGTCCGCTGATAGACGCCTGCTTTTAAACGCTCCCGCTTTCAAAACGCTTTCAAATTCAAACACTTCCATCTGATTTCAAACGCTGCCATGCGTTGACCATTGTAGCCAATCACAGACATATCCGATGAGCGCGTCAACACAATGGCCAACCAGAGGTGTTTACGAATCCGCTCAACAGCGCTCAAAGTGTCACATTTTTAAAATTTCAGTGTAACATGCCCCATAGTTTCATTGTCTTGTTCTGTTCAATTTTGTTGTCATGGTTTTCCTTGTCACTGTTTTTCCTGTGTTCTTGTTCATTCATTCATTTGTTGTCATGGTTTCTGATTACTTACACACCTGTTCCCTGTTTCTGTTAATGACCATCCTCTGTGTGTTTAAGTCTTCTAAGTTTTCTTTGGCTACGTTCCGATTTTTGTGCATATCTGATTGAAACCCGATTTTATTTTGCAAGTGTGAGTGGCCAAAAATAACATGAAATGTTATTTTTACAAATCCGTTTTGAGCTACAAACATATGTGATTTAAAAATCCTATCAATCGCATTTCTAGAAATCTGTTCCAGCCTGAGCACTCAGTCCTATAAAACATGAGTCACAATGAAAGAACCCTTATGTTATTAACCATGGTTTTACTACAAAAAAAAACAAAAAAAAAAACATGGTTAATATAGTTAAACCAATTAACCATGGTTTTGCTACACTAAACAAAGTTTAATAATGATATTTGTAGTAAAACTGGTTATACAAATGGTAATCAATCCAATGGTAATCAAATGGTAATCAATCCATCAATCCGTAGGTGTTACATTATTTTCAAATGCGGTACAACATTAACCTTTTAGCGCCATTCACAAGACATTTCATTTCTGAACTGCCACAATGTGTACAACAACCTAAAACATTGTCAAATTCAGGTTCTGTTTTTGATGAAACAGAGCATGCTTTTATCACAATTCACTGGACATTTCACTTTGAAAGTGTTGTGAAACATGCAAGCAACATAACAGATAGCAGAAATGCCATCACAGGCTTGTTTTTCCAACGAGGCTGGGTTGTTAATAAAACAGAATGGAAGAACCACAATAAGCAGTGATATGTACCTGCATATGACTTTTTAAAACATTAAAGAGCATGTAATACCAGACTACATGATGGCCTAAGCTGGAACGATCCTTCAGTGAAGTGGCTGAAGCAGTTCACAAAATGAATTCACAAATCATACTGAATCATTTAGAGCGATTCTCAAGTCAACAACTCATTGATTCAATGAACCAAGAACCATCTCTTTTGTATATGTCCGACATGTAATGATACAAGAACCAATGAGTGAATTTATAGTAAATGCATTTAGAGTGAAATTACATAAAAGAATCACATAAAAAAAAATAAAAAAAAACAGATTGAACCATTGAAACAAAATGTTCGAAAGACTTGCCTTACTATCATTTGCTTGCCTTGAGGCTAAAAATATATTTTGCTGTTAGAATTTACGGATGAGCCGAGGAGGCCACGCTGAGCGCTCTTAAAAACATCTATTAAGCGATGGGTAATCATCTGGATATAAGGACATTGGAAATCAGCCTTGAAGAGACTGATTTCAGCTCTGAAACACTCTGTCATTACCTTCATATCAAATCTACAGTGTAATTCTCCATCTTATTAGCTAAAGTTAAACCCAAATGAAAACAGATGCTGAAAACTCCATCCCGAGAGTAATAGTCCACCCACGCCTGACTGAGCATGTAGTATACAGTATAGCATTAATCCTCTATGGAAAAATATGTTTTTGTACATCTGTGTTAGAGCCTCGGCTTAAACCTAAATAACAGATTGAACCGTCATGCGGAAGCGACAGCACCTCATTGGTTGGCGATGACAGATTTCCTCTCAGGGTACGGTCATCTGTCCGCACCTTCAAAGTGTGGCTCCATGAGGCTCACATGAGGCTACTGGAGCGGCTTGAACATTCCTGAGGATTGAAGCGGTTTTAAAACCCCTCGCAACAGACCAGCACGACATCAAACTTTTGTTTCACACACCGTTTCACAGTGTCATGTTTTGTGTCATTTACTGTGTTATGTAGTCCTAAAATAAACCTCTGCAGAGTCTTCTTCCAATAACGCAGTATTCCCCATGCGGCAGCCTGGCAAAGTTCACTCCGCTCTACTCCCTGGGTTCTTCGTTCTACAAAGCTGTGCATTGCCCAAGGTGATGGTATTGTTTTGGTATGTTATGATGGGTAAGGAGAAACAAATGAAGGTGAAACACAGGACACTATCTGCTTGTTCGAGAGGTAGCTCTCTGCAGGTCTGCAACAGTCTTCTGTTGTGTGTTTGCGTGCATGCGAGTGAGCAAATGACATCTTTCTGAGACCTAAAATGCTAATTTAACATTAAAAATATATCAGAGATGTTTCTGCAGAAGTAATCTGTGTCAGGGTTATTATAGTTACCTAAAAAAATATATATATATTTTTTTTTTACTTGATTAAATTTTTACTAATTTCAAAAGCAACATTTTCATTTAGTTTAACATGATGTACTAAAATAACTTTATTTAAATTAAAACTTTTTTTATTAACTTAGGCATTTTATAAACTTTATGCCTTATAGGTATTAAAAACAACAAATAAAAGGTCAATCACTTTGACTACATGTATTCATACCGAACTGTTTCGGTACAGGGCTTTCGGTACAGTGCATGTGTGTACCGAATGCATTACATTGCAACATTAAGATCTCCTGTTAATTGCAATAAGCTCTGCGTTTTGTTACTTTACATAAGAAACAAAGAGTCAACCTTCAAATTCTGTCCACGAAATCATGAAATTTAAACAGAAAATGCCATTTTGATGCACTTTGATGTGGCGTGACAGATCTCTGTATAGGTGCCACAGTTCAACCGGCAGCACGGAGCGGCAACATGATCGCCTCTTCCTCTTTAATAGCCTACTTACAGAATAGCCTAAACATGAATGAACATCTAAAGGTATGTTGAAAGATACAGTACAACTTACTGAAACGGTCATATCTCTTGTAATCGCTCAATCAGTGTTCCAATGGCGGAAAGACGTCAATGAAACAGCTTGTAAACACTGTGTCATGTAGCATTTACCTCAGAAAAGCCATCCGGTGTCCACAGCTTGTTAGTTCACCAGAGAAATGAACTCTTTCGCTTAATATATGCACTGTATTAGTCTATATATTCATTATATTTTACTTAAATAAAAAAGAAGCAATTTTATATTTAGTTTTCCCCCAACATGCTGTACCGAACCCGTACCGAACCGTGACTTCAAAACCAAGGTATGTATCGAACCGTGAGTTTTGTGTACCGTTACACCCCTAAAACAGAACAAAATAAAAATACAAACTACTTTCAAAATACTTTCAAAACTCGTAATTCTGACTTTATATCATGAAATCTCGCAATTCTGAGAATAAAAAAGTCAAGATACCATAGATACCATACCATATGGTTATGAATAATTAGATCTATATTCATACAAGGTACTTTAAGGAACTAAGGGAAGAATGCCACAATACATGTTAAAAAAAAAAAAAAAAAAAAACATTTGTTAAAGGAATATTACTACACCAGACCAAACGGACTGGTGAATACAAAAGATCTGTCAGGTAAAGTATTCTTCAAGATGCAAAAGCGCTGAGAGGCAGTGAAGGTGGGATTGAGGTGAAGAGTGATAAAAGGAAAAAAAACAAGCCCAGCTGCCACAGGAGGTGCACACAATAGCACTATCCACAGATATAATAGCACTTCCTGCTGCACCGAGGCAGTTTGGTTAATCTCAGGCACACTCATCACATCAGCACTTCATTACCTCAGGTGTTCTTTTGATTACTACTCAAATCTCTGACCTGTGTTGCACTTTACACGTGATTTCTCTGTTAATTTGTCCTTCAAACCAAATCCCCACTACTATTCAGTCCCCTTTATTTATTTCTTGTCTTTTTATGATATTCTTCTCCTTTTTGTTACACTGGCAGACATGGACTACATGGAATCATCTAACAATTAGAATCCATGCAGCAGTGGTGTGTTACAGCACTTAGCTTCAAACAACACACCCACAGACCACATGCAGTTTGTTCACATGCCATCTGATACATATTGCTCACGGAAATGTAAAGAGCTAGCTGAAAATCAGCAGTTCCAGTTGGTTTGCATGCTTTACACAACGTCTAAAGTCAAGGTTCAACGGTATGCCTGGAAATGAAGGCACTGAAAACTGAGGTAATGATGCTGAAAAATCAGCTTTACATCATACTATATATATATATATATATATATATATATATATTCACATAGGAAGCTTGTTTCCTTCATGAAATAAAAAATAAAAAAGGTAAATGTGACTTTTTATACCACAATTCAGACTTTTTTCTCAGAATTGTGTGATATAAAGTCAGAATTGCGAGTTATAAAGTCAGAACTGCATGATATAAATTTGCAATTGGGACTTTTTTCCTCACAATCACATTATAACACGCAATTGCAAGTTTATATCTCACAATTCTGAGAAAAAAAATCAGAATTGTGAGATATAAACTTGCAATTGCGTGTTATAATGTCCAATTGTGAAGAAAAAAAGACTGACTTTTTTTCTCAGAATTGCGAGTTTATATCTCACAATTCTGACTTTATAAGATGCAATTGCATCTGTTACTTGCAATTGTGAGTTTATATCTCGCAATTCTGAGAAAAAATGTCAAAATTGCGAGTTATAATGTCAGAATTGCGAGTTATAAAGTCAAAACATTCAATCTTACCAGCCCTAAACTTTTGAACGGTATTGTATACCAAAACAAACTGTGGTCGTCCATTTTACATGTCAAAGTATAAGTACACACGAGATGTAATTGTTTAGAATAAGCTACACTACGCTGCAGACTTATAGTGTAGCAGACTTATTGATATTGATACTGATTTATATTATATTGAATATTGAAGTCTAGCTATGTGAGAGAGAGAGACTTTAGATCTGTACAGCACATTTTGTGTTTTGAACCACAGCATGTCTTTGTGCTCCTCTATAAACAGGGAAAGGTGTTCTAGTCTGAGAATAGCCAAATCAACAGTGTCCTCAGCAAAGGGTGGAAATTAAATTTTACGAGCTTTCTAATGGAATCGTGACACAGCTCAGATGGAAAGATGCATGGTCAGATTAGATAGAATAGCGTGATTTTCTCAGACCGATGTCCTTGACTTTGTCAGTGTTCATCCATTTGTACATTGCCAGTTGTGATAAGCATATTTCAGTTTTACAAACACATTTAAAATTGGGCATTTTAAGATATTTACTATATTTTCATATTACCTGATAATGTAATTTTGTTCCACTTTAAAACTGTAAAATATGTGGCTTCTATGTGTGAAGGTGAAGTGCGCAATGTTTTCTGTGTTAAAATACTTTCTTCATATCAGTTTAATGTGCCAAGACAACTATAAATAAGCCATTTGCTGACTGACTTTATAGCATCGCTCTATTTGTTTGCGTAAGCTGGCTTGTCAACTTCAGGCTCAGCCACTGGCTCGAGTTTGGGGCGGGGCTACCTGCTTGTCCTATCAATGAAGGATAGAGGCGGTGCAGAAACTACACATTCTAAACCTCGAGAGAATTTATAAATCAACTAGTTTTGTTTTCCTTGAAGAGATTTAATTTTTCTTTCTCAAAATTAACACATATATTGCCAAGAACTTTCAAAGGGGACCTACAGGCAGAGAAAAAGGGCTCCAGCTTTGTCTAAAAAACTCTATCACCAGCTTTGTCATCCATTTAAACCAATTTGCATGTTTTCCCAGCCTTTAAGACATTTGAAATGAGAATGCTAATACTCTGGGGTTTGTGTGGCTTCATGTACTTGTGGACATCACAGTGCTTTGCGTTGACTCTATGAGGGCTTAACACATTCCTTTATTTCATCAAGGCTTGATTACTTCTGTAAAGATTCTCCTCCTCTTTCTGATAATCTAATGCTCTTAAATGAAAGCCGTTTCATTGTTCTACACTTTCTCATTTTCCTCTTTTGTGCTCAGTGGACCCTTTAGGGAAGTGGCTCATCAGAGTGAATGCTCATATACAGTGTAAAACCAACACATCTCTCAAATATCTCTAATGTTGTCATGGCTGAAGATATGTGGATCATTCCTTCTAGTACATATCTTTTTTAATTCATGTGCCTCATACTTTTTAATCAAAATAACCCTTCCACTTGCATCGACATCTTTTCTATTCTCTGATGACGTGTTTTTTGGCATAAGGGCGGGGCAACCTGTCACTCACATAAGATCCACCAATAGCAGACCACAACTATCCAATCAATTCCCCATGGACAAAATCAAGTCCCGCCCTACATTTTTTTCTTGTTCAAGAAGCTGTCTCGCTCAGATGTACAGCACAATAGGGGAAAAAAAGACTATTGCAACTTCATTTTCATGACGATTTTAACCTCATTTAAGTATTTCAGTAGAAATCAGTGTGAGATAAAAAAAATAAAAAAAATTAAGCCTCATATGCTAACTCTCTATAGGCATTAGGCTAAATATCACGTGAACAAACGGGTCTCATTGCATCCGCTTGTCAGAGAAAGCGTTAGGAGCAGTAGGAACTGACGCCGATATCTATGGACTTTTAAGATAATCACCTAACCTAGCTAGGTCTTGTTGCCATTTTATTCAGTTTAAATATCTAAATGTTATTTAGAAGAGTAAATTTATCAATTTTAGATAGGACACTGGTTATGCTCATTTTTGCTCGCTCCTTTGAAGGCACATTGAGCAAAACTGCCTATATTTAATGAAGCACAAAAGATCTGGACCGGAAGCGATTCTACCTGTTTTACAGAATACAAAAGTTTGTTGTGCATGACCCATATTCCTCAAGCGGCAAGATTCATTTTCTTGATATTACGTCAATAAAAAAGGTTATTTATTTATTTATAAAACATTTAAGCAGGTAAATCAACCAGAGGATCAAACCAACAGTTAAAAGCAAGTTAAAAATCCCAAGATAGTAATGTTGATACATGTTGCTACAAAGACTAAAACATGTTTTGAATTCCAACATCTATTTGTATTCATACACTCTTAAAAGTATTCAGTGTTCAGCTCTGGCTCCAACTGTAATATAGAGTTAAATTAATCTGGCAACGTTACAGCATACATTTGCGCAGCAAACTGCTCAATCAAGACGCCACATTAGCTGCACATGCTGTATCATTTCAAGTACTCATTCTCTTCCTGCTGTCATCTATGGCTTTACTCTGGCCAGCTCACTAGCATCAAAGAAGAAGACAAGGAGGAAAAAAGTGATCAAACATTCTCCATACAAAAGTGTATTTATCTTTCCCGATGGGCCATTAGAAAGGCAAGGTATTCATTTGTAAATTAAATTTGCCAACCAAATTAAAGAGGGGAGGACATAATGGATGGATACTGACTGTGGAGACTACGAGTCGGGCATAAATAAATGCAGGGAGAGGCTGGAGAGGAAGACATTAGGAGAGAAAGAAAAGACCCTGCTTTACATTGTACAACAACATGTTCAGTGTCCTCAAAACATATTTGTACATTAAAGTATCCAAACGTCACTACATTATATAACAAACGGCATCTGTAAACATTTTATGCTAGAGTTTTCTCAAAGTTAACGATTTTTTTGAACCATTTCTGCAATTACTTTAACCATGTGGTGTCAAAATGATTTTTAGTGGATGTGGAAGTCAAGTTAAACAGCATCTGTTCCACAAAATAAGTCATTTTCAACCACAGTAAGGAACAGCATCACAATATATTAATTGTGCCTGAAATCAGAGACATTGCTAATTAAAGCTATACCCTATATTTCTCAACATGATTGATTAAATGACTGCTAATTAAATTTGGAAAATGTTAAAACTCACATAAGACTCATTGACAACCAGCTATTTTTCACTTAAAACAATTAGTCGTATCTTAATTGATGCTTTTTGAGAATCGTACACTCTTGCTTAGAAAAAAAAAACTGACTATTATCTAAATCTCTTAATTACTTTATGAACACTCAGACGTGTATCTGAGCATCAGACTTTCAGACTTTTCACCTGCGAAAACCGAACCTATTTTCATTAATATTTTTTGGGGAATCGCTCACTCTCACTCTCAGAACAATTAAGACCAATATTGTAAATCTATTAATAGAACAATATCCACCTAAATTTAATTCTCATAATAGAATATCAATATTTAAATCTCTAAATAGAACAATAGTGACCAACATTTAAATCAGCATTTAAAAATACAGACCAATATTTAAAACTGTAATTACCATGTAACACTCAGATATGTGCAAGAGTCACTACGGCACTGATATATATGCTAGACATAAGCAATATCAAACAAGTAGCCGTGCAATATGGCTGTATATCAGCACAGCTGTGATTGTGCTGCAGGCCGAGTGCTGTAGGTACTCAGTTCGACTGCACAAGTGAGTAAATAAATAAAAAAACAACAATGGAGTGTTTTTTTTTTTAAAAAGTAGTTGTGCAGAACTACTTCCTTACGCCACAGATCCAAAACTCAAGTTGACAGTTTAACAGTTGTGACCAAGCCTCTACTAATTCTAAAACATCACTTTAGAACTAGTAAGGATGGAGCGTTGAGTAGTTTCATTGAAGCTTATTGTGCAGAGCAGAGTATTATGGTATTATGACAGAGAGATCGACTAAACGAGTGTATTACCCGCATCTGATACATATCAGTTTAAATGTCCGCTGAGGAAAGCGATATCTTAGTCTTTATCCTTTTAAAAGTTAAGGGGATTTCCTATGACAGCGCTAAAACAGCTTCATTGTTTACGACCAGTCCCTTTCAATTTGCTCATAAAGACAGTCTTTACCACCCTCTAATGGCATAATAATGTAACTTTCACAAAAGTCCATATCATAATCACTAACGGACCCTTTCTTACTACCAAATACGGCATATTATTTATATAAAATAATATTGATTGAACAATAATATTTAAATGAACAATAATAGCCATTAATTCAGCAAACAATTCAGTCAAACGTGCAAAAGCAGCACTCTAGTACAGGATTTAAGTTAAATATAGCCTAAATATAAAGTTATGAAACTTAAATTTCCCCTTAACCCCAAATTGATTTGCTCTGGAACAAGTAATAGATTAATAAGACCAAAGATTGCCCATTTGATTTACCCCAGATGAATTAAATCTCATGTTTAACCACTATCTACTTAAGAGACAACGGCAAATTCCCGAAGGACTGGCCGAGATAAAGTTGTTCTCGGCGGATCACATCTCTGAAAACAAACTGTAAAATAGGTGCTATGTTTATATATGAGTCACATATTTGAGATCTAAATATATTCTTGCCTAAAAACCTCACAACAACAGTAGTAACTGTAAAAAAAAAAAAAAAAATGTGGTGGATTTGCTTGACCGCCATGACAGTTGCCGCAAGTAGAGTGATACAGATGGTGAAACGGCTTCACTGCTGATACTGGCTCTCAGGCAATCAGATTCGAGAACCAGAACGAACTGTTGTATAAAACACTATAAATACAATATAGCTGGATCAAAATCCGGAAGATCATAATCACTTGAATCAATGTTATATTATATATTACCCAGCCCTAAAACTTACTCTATGGTAAAGCACTATGTCACTAATAAACATAACAGTATGATTTTGTTAAAATGTTTTGCTTGTCTTTCTTTGAAATAAATTTAATGCAAAAACATTTACACATTCATGAATGTGTCCAAAGTACAATAGAACAGTGAAAGGACTCTGTGAAAGGTAAATAAATGGAAATAAGTGTATCCAGATTTATTTAATGGGTCTGATTCTTATTTTTTCATTAACTTTTGAATGTCCAACAGTACGGAGATTAAGCAACATCTTGCGAGAATGTGACCACTTTATGTTCCCCCGCTAACATGAATAATGTCCTTGTTTCGCATATCACATAATGAATATTTGATTGCATCTTTTTTTTTGACACCAGACTCAAAAAGACTTATAAATCATGGCATGATATACAACAGAGCACATCAAAATATTAATTTGTTGCAGATGAGAAGCCTGTCCGTTACCCTATCTGTCAGTCGTAAACTTTTCCAGAATATAACCTTTCTGTTATTACGCGATGTTAAGGTGTTAACACTGGTGCTTTTATCTGAAAGTTGTTCCAGGGCAAGGAGGGGGATGTTATTTCATGAACCGGGCCAACATTAATCTCTGTCACATGGTCTTCTCTGATATATACCCCTACCAAATGAGCTGAGTGTGAACCCAACCTCCAGTTCTCCTGTCTGATAGCAGCATGTTTCAGCCGCTGTCGGCATCACCACTGACATTGAAGCCTTGCTTCCCGAACAAATGTTGAGGGTAAACAAGGAGGACGAATTAAATTCCCTCAACCAGGAACACGAACAACAAGATAACGCTGGGTTCTCTGTAATGTTTTTTTTTTTTCTCATTCTTTCTTTTTTTACCTCATTCATTGCACTACCTGTTCAACTTTAAGTCCATTACGGCCAGCGCAATACTGTGTGACAACTTTGATCAAAAGCAATTAATCTCCCACTAAGAGAAATGGCTCTCAGCTTCAAGTGTGCCTAGAGAGAGTGGTTGTCCACATAAACTATGTATGAGGATGTTTAAAAAGCAAATAGGGACGGATATATCATAAAGTGCTGATGATTAAGAAACAGAGGGTCAGATGTGAACACGGTGTTCCTCAATCGCTGAAACATTCGGCCAATCAGTACTTTCGACTTCATTAAGAGACCACCATGAAAGATGGCTGGCGTCAACACACTCGTGCCAAATTGTTTAATTATAGATGATTTATCACCAAACTGTCATTTGCTAAGCGGTAAACCGTCTTCCTGCCGTGCGCTGAGATTGGCACATCGCCTTCAAAAGCTCATTTACATTAAAATGAGAATCACCACTAATTCCTCCCATACATTCTGGACTCAGCATGCGTCCAGGCGCTTGTACCTGATTAGCGTGGCCCCTGCATACAGCAACTTCTTTATTATAACTGAGTTAATAGATGTTTGATCTCACCGATATTTCCCATAAAGATTAAAGCAGGATGCAGCCCTGAGCACGTAGATTAAACTCCCGCCTCTTCACCTCTACTGTGAGGAGGAAAATTGACTGAGCGTAATAGCTTTGCTTATTATTCCGTAGGCCTCCAAAACATGGATTTTGTGGATGCGCCACAGCGACACGCAATCTTTTATAATGTACACGGCGATATGTACATGGTCTATACTTAGCCTTAATAAGAGGTCAAAAGGAGTAATAAATATACACCATGGGACAGATTTACTAAACGGGGCAAATTAGCGCGAGAGCGCAATTCCACAAATGCGCCGATGGGAGTGGCAAGGTTTGCGTGTGGTCTACTGCTGACGTGCAAATTAAAGAACACAGATGCAGTCAAATCATTTACATAATGACCAACGCAATCTACCAAATTAGCGTCGTGTTGCAAACAGAGCTGATGCTGATGCTCTCATCAGGTGCGGGTCTATAATCTACAATCTCTCTCTCTCTCTCTCTATATATATATATATATGACAAACGATACGTTCAGATAACGTCTTCCTCTGGCATTCCAAAGAAATTAATACGAGTATTAAAATATTAAAATATTTTCTCCCTTCTACCACATGCTCTCTGTTCCCTGCGGTGTCTTCTCCTAGCAGCAAGAACTGCAGTCATGTCGCAAAATGGGTTAAGACATGCCTTTTTTGGGCGTTAAATAATGGCACAAATAACAGTAAACTGATGAGCACAAATATTAGTAAATCGTGTTGCGTGATTCATTAAAATTAATTTTACGTCTGAAAGGGAAACTCCTACAAATGCATATGCAATAAGGTCAGCCGCAAAAACAACTTAGTCCACACCTTTTCAGCGCTAATTTTGCACTGCGTGTCTTTAGTAAATCCCGACAGTAGTTTTTTAACGCCAAAAGAGGGTTTGCGCTGGCGGATTCAAATCATTGAATTCAGGTGTTCCAATCACTTCCATGGCCACAGGTGTATAAAATCAAGCATCTAGGCATGCAGACTGCTTCTACAAACATTTGTGAAAGAATGGGTCGCTCTCAGGAGCTCAGTGAATTCAAGCGACTGCACTGTGCCAAGTGTACAGTTTGGTGGAGGGGGGATTATGGTGTGGGGTTGTTTTTCAGGGGTTGTACTTGGCCCCTTAGTTCCAGTGAAAGGAACTCTTAATGCTTCAGCATACCAAGACATTTTGGACAATTTTATGCTCCCAACTTTGTGGAACAGTTTGGGGATGGCCCCTTCCTGTTCCAACACGACTGCGCACCAGTGCACAAAGCAAGGTCCATAAAGACATGGATGAGCGAGTTTGGTGTGGAGGAACTTGATTGGCCTGCACAGAGTCCTGACCCTTAACCTGATAGAACAACTTTGGGATGAGTTAGAGTGGAGACTGCGAGCCAGGCCTTCTCGCCAACACCACTGCCTGACCTCACAAATGCGCTTCTAGAAGAATGGTCAAAAATTCCCATAAACACTCCTAAACCTTGTGGAAAGCCTTCCCAGAAGAGTTGAGGCTGTTATAGCTGCAAAGGGTGGGCCAACTCCATATTAAACCCTACGGATTAAGAATGGGATGTCATTAAAGTTCATGTGCACGTAAAAGCAGGCGTCCCAAAACTTTTGGCAATATAGTGTATATTACCATAAATACTCCTCAAAATAATACATATAAACCATATTATTATGATAATACCCCACTTTTTTCCTATAGGGTGCTATGGGTGGCTGCCAGGGCATATCTATGCAGTTGCTAGCGTGTTCTGGGTGGTTGCTAGGGCATTGCTAGGGAGTTCTGGTTAGATTCTTACATTGTAAGAAAAAATTATATGATCAATAAGTCATGACAACATATGATTCCATCTAAAAGGTGCAGTCAATGCTGTTGAAAGTGGATCAGGCCGAGCACCACAACAATATTTAAATCTCTAAATAGAACAATATCGACCAATATTTAAATCTGTAATTGCCTTGAACACTCAGAGGCAACACTCAGTCTCTGCGGCACTGATATATGTGCTAGACATAAGCAATATCACATGAGTAGCCGTGCGATATGGCTGTATTTCAGCACAGCTGTGATTGGGCCGCAGGCTAAATGCCGTAGGTAATCACGTTTATATAGTTTGACTGCACAAGTGAGTAAATAAATAAGAAACTTTGCAACTTTGCTTATTATTCCATAGGCCTCCAAAACATGGATTTGTGGATGTGCCATAGCAACACGCAACCTTTTATAATGTGCACGGCAGTATGTACATGGTCTATTAATTAACCTTAATAAGAGGTCAAAAGGAGTAATAAATATATATTACCATAAATACTCCTCAAAATAATACATACAAACCATATTATTATGATAATACCCCACTTTGTTCCTATAGGGTGCTATGGATGGCTGCCAGGGCATATGTGTTGTGGTGCTCGTTCTGATCCACTTTCAACAGCATTTACGGCACCTTTTAAATGGAATCATATGTTGTCATGGCTTATTGATCATATCATATCTTGTTTTGTTTTTTTGTTGTTTTTTTTACAGTGTAGAGACTTGTAAGCAACTAACCAGAACTCCCTAGCAATGCCCTAGCAACCACCCAGAAAACACTAGCAGCTGCATACACTTGTAGCCAATCAGCAGTAGGGGGCATGTCCACTCATAACTCGTGATAGGGGAGGAAGGAGAGTGAGCAAGAGGGAGATTTAAAGAAGTACTGTAGAAAGAGAGATGGCTGAGAGACATTACAAAAAGAGAAAAGGTTAGTGGAATATCACTGGAAAAAAGAAGAGTTATGATCAGACAAGAGCTTTAGGACCCAGATTAATGGAGAGACCAAAGGGGGAAGGCCTGAAAACTGATGCAGAGATTTTTATGCGTTTTTTATGCTTCATATGTGAGTAACGTTGGTTTTGTTATGTTTCACAAAACCAATATATGCTGTTTTTGTAATGTTAGCTATAGTAACAAGACATTTTTAGTGTCATTGTTTGAATGTAGTCTTTTGTGTACTGTATGTTTTTGCTCTTCCTTGTCATTCGTTCATCATCTTCGCTTTAATTTCCATGAAGCATTATTTTGCTTCGCTTCAGCTATGATAAGAGACATCCACAGACATGCATTGTGTGTTCGTGCATTTCAGGTGGAGCAATGAAGGGAGGGATGTGTTTGTTTGGGATGATTTCAGATATCTATAGTGTTTCTTAGAAATCACTTACTGCACCTTAAGTTTTAAGTTAAGATCTGATAGGTTCAATATGGAAATTTCATCATCCGGCAAGTGAAATTAGCAAGTCCAATCACTTAAAAACATAATAGCATGCTTCTTCTAATGCAGAAAGCTGAATAATTTAAAGTATAATTAATGTCTGTGTATATATATATAACTGTAAAATATGTATAATATAATATGAATGGAATATGAAAAGTACAACTTTGTCAACTTTGTAATGTAAAAATAAAACTTGTACATTTTAAATCATTATCTTTAACTGATAGTTTGCCATAAATGCTTGTCAGGGTTTTGTTCAAATCTCTTAACTTAGGAAATACTTGCCTTGCCACTAAAAAGAGGAAAGCTTGTCTAGAGAGACTCAAAACATGCTGTCACTGAAAAGCACAGATTATGATACACAAATAAAGCGCATTCAACTGGTCTGAATGTAAAGAAAGGCAGGTGTTATGAAGGGAACAGAGAATCGCAGCACCATGGGGCCTAAAAGAGGAGCCCTGATGGGAATGGGAAAACAATAATGAGAGAATTAAATATAGCCAGCAGATGAAAAATAATAACATATCGATCTCACAAGTAGCACTTTAAGGTGTATTAATACCCTGATTCCTGATATTGATCAGGGCTTGTGCTCAGTGTTAGCGTTTTGCTGGGACCCCCAGTGAGTGGGAGATTGCCTCAGATTTTGGTTATGTTATTTATATAGCCTTATTTTGGCCTGCGGGAGCCGAATCACCTGACGTTGCATGAGCTGCATTCTGCACGCTGCATGAGGGGGTCAACATGGGTTAAAAACACTTGATTGCATTAGTGCTTAAAAGGGCAAAAGATATCAAGAGCAAGTCATTTAAACTTGCAGAAAGGCTTATAAAAAACTGTTTGATGAAATATACAATTTTTCAGGTGAACTTTAGATGACTGCACTCAGGTAGCCAATAATAGACTCTTGTGATAAATAATTCATTGATCTTGCACCAAACAACACCCAAACGAACAAACTACCATCCATATAGTTGATATGGATGCCATACCATGAAAGCTTTTAAGTCTCTATGATATTCAAGAACAAAATTACAGAAACTTTCCATCTTTACCCTTGTGAAACTAAAGTGCACTTTAGCATACTTATTATGAAAATGAATGTAATGTTTTCGGACACTTAATTGCATGTTAATTGCAATTAAGTGAAAATGTATTATAGTTTAAATTCACATTAAATGCAATTAGCTGAATTTTAGGGTGCTCTTAGAGTTTTATTTTATAATATATATAGAGAGAGTCAAACCTAAATTTATTTAGATACCTTGAACATTTCATTCATTAATACAGTTTATTCACTATAGTTTAAAAAGAAAATGGTAATAAAATATGACAAGATCTCGGAGTTAATAATCTTAATTATGTCAGATAAAACTTAAGCAAAACATGGTCAGGTCAAAGTGTCTGAATAATTTTTGGTTCCAAATTTTTTATCAATTTTACTGTGTGAAGAATTTTTGGGACTATAATGAACTATAGTGTCCTGCACCCACTAGCAAAAATATATCAAAAATATTTTAAAAAATGCCTGAATAATTTTTGGTTTGACTGTATATATATATATATATATATATATATATATATATATATATATATATATATATATATATAGTAGGATATAAGTATTTCTTCAGATATAATTTCATAATTACTTCTGTTGTCATTGAAATATGGTTAAAGTCAACTGCCAAGGATTTATGACAAACAATTTTTTTTTTTTTTTTTTCTAAACAATTTTGATTTAAACATATGCTACATCACAATATTTTCCACAGTGGTTCATAGCCATGAACTTGTTGCTCAGATTTGGCTTTCATCTGGGGAGGCTAGAATAAATAAATACATAGGTGTTATTCGTGCAATAATTTCCATGACTATAGTATTGTAACTGAGCACCAGACTCTCTCTCTCACTCACTCACACACACAATCCCTGCGTGCCAAATGACCTAGATGAAATGATGCCTTTGGAAGATATTTATTCATTTATAGACTAATCAACAAATTTAAATATATATATATATATATATAATTATATATAGGATGTGTACAATGAACCCGATAAAACAAAGGTTCCAAATACATTTTGTTTTTCGTGTCAGAAGTTGAGCACTTGGAGTAGCTGCATTAGAAATAGAACAAAACATCTGTTTACTGCACCCAGTGTAGACAGCATCACCGATTATAATGGGTTCTATTGTCTTTTGTCGCATCGTGCTGCTTGTGTCCAGTGTTACTCAATCAACAAACTTTATCTATGTTTGTTATTCTTTCTAATGTTATGTCATGAAATTTTCTCAAACACTAATCAAAGAAAAATCCTACTTTCTGTTCTCTTCTTTTTAAAGAACGTCAATTGGTGCTCTTGAACCATTCTGTTGGCCATTTTGAACAGTGAGAAAAATGACGACAGCTTGACTTTGTGAAGAGAATTTTTCATTTCACGATATGTTTTACATAATACACAACACTGTTAGTCTAAAAGGGATTGTAAGGGGATGGTGGATTTATAGATGCTTTTTTGTCCTTTTTTTTTCAACAAGCAGGATGCCATCCCCCCGCAACACCCCTCAAGTCAAGCTGTGAGAGTACTTCTTTAAAGGACAACAAAAGATTATTAAAACATAATAATTGAAAATTCACCAGACATTAAATGACATTATTACAAAGTGCACTTTTCAAAAGTGTGTTAAGAAACAGTCATGAAAGTGTACTCGTAGGTGGACTAAAGCGGCCTTTCATTTTATTAATATAGTACAGGTTTTTTTTTTTTTTTCATATATACTTTTAAGATTTAAAGTACACATCAAGTGCACATCACTTCTTCTTTTTTACCAGGGAAGTTAAGATCTGAGGTTTAATATTCTAATAATTGAAATTGCCATGGTTACTAAACAGATATATTTCTGAGTTAGGATGTTTTTGTAATATTGGCCTCACAGATATGGTTCAAGTTATGGCAATTCCAACCTGTTTTATCATGCAGCAAGTGAAAATTGCAAGTCCAGTCACTTAGAAATGTAATAGCATGCTTCTTCTCATGCAGAAAGTCCATACAGTAGTAGGGGAGAGCAGGGCACAACCGGTTTTTGACTTTCTCAGTTTGTGTAAATCTACTTAGGGTTCAGGGAATTTCTTTTGTTCCACATTAATTTTCACACATGTCTGATACAAATATTTGGCTTTGTTTCATTAATACAGTGTATACTTTTTTCTTTATTTACCCCGAATAAAGGGAAGTGAAATGTGACAACATGCCCCATAGGTGGAGCACATTGTAACATGTCCATATGACAGCTAAAAAATGTATCTGACTTAATTAAAAAAATATACATGACAAACTAAAATATTTTGTCAAAAAAAGACAATAATTATTTTTTTCATTTAAAATAATAGCATTTTTTTTTTTTTTTTTTATTCTAATTTACATAATTTTGTAGGTTGACAATGAACACTCTGCAAAACACAGCTATACAGCACTGGTCAAAACAATACAGGCAAACAGATGAAGAAACATATCCAGACATTCAGAAAAACACAGAGCTGAACAAAAACACTCCCCTCTCTCCAGCTCTCACAGAACATGAGACAAATAAACGAGACAGTACAAACGCTGAACAGTTCTAATAGTGGGGCACATTGTAACGCAGTGCTACAACGAAGCCTATCTGCGCACCTGGAATTTAAACCTGGTTTGTGTCTTCTGATAGTTAGTGAAGCATTAAAGAACTACCCAAATTGCTAAACAAGAGATTGGAGATTAAATAATATCAGATTTGTCTCATTTTAAATAAAAACAAAAAAAATATAGATGAAAAATTAGCTTAAGTAAGAAATTTACTTTTGTTATTGTTAAATAAATGTTCAGTGATATCTTCCAAAGATTTTTGAATTTTGGTGCAATTTTTTCTCTATATATTGTCGATACGGCATCTAGTAAATACGTTAAGTTTCTTCATGCTAGCGTGTGTGGAAGTATTTAAACCCCACGTTAGTTTGTGCCTCGCGCTCCCCTACAAATGTGCAGGGTTAGGTTTATGAAAAATAAGTGTGCTCTTGTAGGCCAAAAATATACTTTTATACTTTAAAAGTATATTTTTGAAAACTGTACTTGCAGATAATATAATATTAATGAAATAAAAAGCCACTTAAGTGTGGCACAAACTTATGGAATGCCAAACCTGCCAAAATATAAAAAAATATAAAAATAAATAAATAATTTATAAAAATAAATAAATGCATAAATAAATATACAAAGAAATGTAAAAAAGAAAAAATAAATAAATATATGAATAAATATACAAAGAAAAGCAAAAACAAAAATAAATAATTATTCATACATTTGTTTCCTTATTCATGAATATTTAAATTTGTTCCACATTTCTTTTATTTATGTATTTATACATTTCGATTTTTATTTATTTCCACATTTATTTATTTGTTTTCGAATTTATTTCCATATTTGTTCATTTCCACATTTATTCATTTCTACATTTCTTTATTTTCACATTTCTGTGTCCGTAGGGTAATGAGGAGGGTGTGGTTTACCTCAGACGTAGCAATCAAGCTCAGAGTAGGCGAGGACGAAGCGTTGAGGCCACAGTGACACCTTGTGGTGTGCCCGAAATACAAGAAGTGACAGTCACAGCATCACTGATTATAATGGGTTCTCTTGGTGTGGTCTTATTATTAATCACATGTCTTAGGCTAAGTTATCAACTGGAAATATCCAGAATTAGATCAATCAAAATGTGCCCATGGAAACTGAGCTAGTGAAACACACACGCCACAAGGTGTCACTGTGGCCTCAACGCTTTCCCCTCGTCTACTCTGAGCTCGATTGCTATGTCTTAGGTAAACCACGCCCTCCTCATTACCCTACGGACAAAGAAATGTAGAAATACATAAATGTGAAAATAAAGAAATGTAGACATAAAGAAATGTAGAAATGAATAAATGTGGAAATAAATAAAATAAAAAAATAAATAAATGTGGAAAAAAGAAAAACATACATGAATAAGGAAATAAATATATTAATATTGTTTTGTACTTTTCTTTGTATATTTATTTATATATTTATTTATTTATTTTTGCTTATTTACATTTCTTTGTATATTTATTTATGTATTTATTTTTAATTTTGGCAGGTTTGGCATTCCATACAAAATACCATCCATACCATAAAGCAGTGTCGTGTCATATTGTAAAAGCCAGTTATAAGTGAACTATGAACACAATGAACCTTCCTTTTTTGCATACAGAGCCCAATATGTCATTTTGGATTTTATACACTGTAAATCCATAATGCTATCATGTGTTTTACATGTTCTTTTCTCTGCTGCAATGCATGCAAGAGAAAAGGGCAATTAAAGAGACTCTGATGTATGATGTCAGTGGGACTATAGTGGAGTGTGAAACTGTCACTGTGCGTATCAGACCACTGTGTTAACAACAGTCTCTTCTTTTGCCCAGAGACTGTTGGGGCCATGATGGAATATAACATATGAGAAATTCCAAAGCAGGAGGCTGAAGACTGGATTAGATTAGCATTGGGTGGAAAACAGGTGGGCTTTTATTGGCTACGTGATAATGTCAGTCTCTGTCACATTCTGCAAATACAGAAGACCAGAGTGCTGCAATTCATACCGATTTACAGCAGCTTGTCATGTGCGGTTGTGCGTGTATGCGGATGTATATAGCGGCTTCTATTCATGGGGCTTGGCATGTGCTGTCCAAAATGAGTGGTGCAAAAGCCAAAAATGGCAGCTGTTTCTTAGGCAAAAGTGTTTTAAACACAACTAGAATAGTAGGATCTCTTGCAGGGCTTGCCAAGGAAGGACTCGTATGGTTCTTATCAATTATGGACACGTATCAGGCTTGAATAATTAATGACAGTGTGCGGAGTTCCTCGTAATTGTGTTCAAAAAACCATAACTGGAAATTAAAGTCAACAGACTTAAAGACTGAGGTTGGTCCTGTGCTGGAGATGTAGTACAGTATTCATCTGTGGACCCAGGAGGGTAAAAATGAATGACAGATGCTTGCGAGATTACAAAGAATTATAATTAGGCGCAGAAATATGGATGAGTCTAGCACACTAATGATCCTCACAGATTTGACATACGGGACTATTTGTAAATAATCGAAGCACAGAACCAGAAACATACTGGAATTCTTTATTATAAAATATGTAGGATTCCACAAAAACTAATGGTTTTTAGAGGCAGCCAAATTTGGACCATATGAACCATATGTTGGAGTGCATGAGGATCTGCTTTGTAGAACTACTGCACTCTCAGAAAAGGGCTACAACAACTTGTCTCTGGAACAGTTCCCTTAAAGAGACATCTTTGTATCTTATTTACTTGTAAAGGTTTATAGCAGTACCTTAGGATGCATGTTACTACTGTAAGGTACTAAAATGCACCAGTGGTAGATAAGGTACAAAGTTGCCTAAAGGTACTATTTGTGGACAGTGTGTGAGGCTTTTAAAATATTAATCTTGAGATCAATTATACACTATACAAAATCATTTTAACTGTAAAAGGCTGTAAAAATGTGACAGTAAAAAACCTGTTAATTGGTTAACAGTAAGTTCCTTACTATATATATATATATATATATATAAATATAAATATATAAACTGTTAGAACTATATACTAACCTACATTGTGCGTAATTTGACATTAAACCATTTTCACAATTTACAGCGAAAAGTCGCAAACTGACATTCCTAGAATTCCATGTGTGACACTTGACAATTGATAGTTTTTAATTGTATTAATTATGTTTCTCCTTTTTTTTTTTTTTTTTTGTTATCAGCTATGTACATTTATGTTTTTTTGTTACATCTTATGTTGTTAAATTAATGTTTATTGCATTATTTTTGCATGTTTTGTATGTTGATGAGAAGGTGGGAGAGGAACGCTGGACGGGACCAGCGGGGAGACAGGCAGTTCAGGGCTGAACGGATAAACATTCGAGCTGCCTCCTCCCATCACTCTGACTCCTGCGCCTGCGCTCCTTCCACCATCGACCTCTGAGTTGACCATCGGCCTTCCGACCATGCCGGACTCCCTCGGCACGTCGGCTCCACCTGGGTCAGACATCGCTTCGCCTTCGGTGCGGACCTACGGACCATTCCACTACGGCTTGCTCCGCCCTACCTCAGGCTCCGTCTCCGCCCTCAGTCGCTCCTGCGCGTCTTCAGACCTCCGGATCCCCTCCTCGATCTCAGGAGGTCGTCACTGCGGCTCCGTCGCGGCCGCTTGGATCGTCACCATCTCTCCACCTCCTCAGCTCGTCAACTACGCGGTGGGCTCCATCCTCGCCGTTGTTGACTTCGGTCCTCCCCATGGTGGTCGTCAGCAACTCTCTCCCTCCATCAACGCCGCCGTGGGGCACTACCCTGGCTGGTGCCTGGCACAACAACCTGCAGCCCCTGTTCAAGGCCACCTCCTGGACTTCACCACCTCCTGCACCACCCTGGACTCCGTTTCTCCGCCTCCTTCCGGTTAGCTGCCCGCCTCCTGAACCGCCTCCTACATCATCTTCAGCATCTTATCCTCCTCTTCCCCTCTCTCTACGGCGCGAGGATGCGCCTTTCCGGGAGGGGGCGTAATGTTACATTCACATGGACTTTCTGTTTGTTTTCATCTGTCACATGTTCCTTTGTTCTAGTTTCCCGCCACAATCTGTCACCATGGACACTATCACATTCATGTCAGCTGTTCCTCGTTTGAGTTCAATCATCTGTGTATTTAAGTTCCTGTTTCTGTTGATCATGTTGTCGGGTATTGCTTACGTTTTGATGTTAGTGTGTGTTTCTCCTGTGTTCCTGTATGCTCCTTTGGATTCTCTAGTTAAATTTTTGACTCTGGACATTACATTCCTCTTCGTTCGTGTGTCTACACACCTAATACTGTAACACTGCCTTTTTCTTTTTTTTTTCTCTTTTTTTTTTTTTTTTTTTTACAGTGTATTCACATGTAAACAAAATTAAAATAACCTAAAATAAAAAAAACATGTGTACAAAAAAATTAGTGAGCCTAAGACATATGTGGACACACTTAAAAAATATATAATTGTAACTGCATAAGTGGCATCTTTTTAATTACTTTTAACCAGATGGTCTCAAGGTGATTTTCAGGCAATACATGAAGTCAGTTTGCATCAAATCGACTTTTTTTTTTTTTTTTTTTTTTTCAAATTTAATTTTACTTTTATGTCTTTACTATGAAGCTGTTCTGACACAAATGTCATATTTGCTTTATTTATTTACGGATAGCACTTGCGCACATTAAAAACCAACAGCAAGAGGTGGTTCTGCAATAAATCTAACCATTTGACGAAGATGCAAATGCAAATTAGTTTTTGTTATTTACATGCAACTACATACTGTAAGTGAGGCAGCTTTTCCATTTTGCACAGGTGTGTTCAGATCTGTATATGATCAGACTGGAGATGTATTGAAATTAAGCTTTAAATGGAATTCTGCTAAAGAACATTAGAAACTAGATTCCAGGTGTAAAGGAGGCCTGAGAGAATCCTTTTCTGTGTTTATGTGAATCAAGGCAGCTGTTTTTCATTTTTGAAATTGCAATGCACATCTATACTCCAAAATAGATCAGCATAATGTTATTTATCCTATAGAGATTCAGTGCAGTTTAACAGCAAAACTTTTCTTTGGTGCTTCTTGTCTTGAGAGGAAGCAATACATTTATTGTGTGATGGCTACCAGTGGAGCCGCTTGTGCATTTACAGGGAGCAGAAACGATATTTTTAGGCCGAGTAACAAGGAGATTGAAAATTGAGTCAAGGGGAGAGGGAGAATAAAGGAGAATGAGTGTACTAAGCTGGACTGACAGACTCCATTGTAAGAAGAGCCAGTACCAGGGAGCGGCAGAGAGGAGAGGCCGTACCTTTCATCCGTCGAAAGTACAGACAGATATAGAGTTTCTATAGAGGGCATACTAGAGATGCAAATTTCTGCACAGAGATCTATAGTCTCTTGTAAGAGCTGCCATTTAGAAGAAAGTTGATACATAAACTTGACAGAACGCATTTGGTTTGCATTAAATTAGATTTGCCCACTTCTCCTTTTCATTCTTTTAAAAGTAAATCAAAATCCTATGGTGCGCTTGACAATGGCAGTTGGAAGCAAAGTAACATATTTTGCAGTTTGTTTTCGGCGAAGAACTATGTTAAAGACGCTGGAAGGTGGAGTGATTTTCTCACTGTGCTAAAAAGTTAAAAGCACAGCTGTCAAATCACAGGGAACAGACTAGAACATAAGGAACATCTCATCTCAGGATGTGCAAAAAAAGAGAATCCAGTTGATAAGGGCTAAACTCACCCAACTATAGCATGATAAAGGGAAAGATGAAAGTTGTGTGCATAGCTTGAAACATGAATTAACCAAGATGATCTTTTTAGGATCTCTGGAATACTTTATTGATTCTTACTGGTGAATTTCTGTTAAATATTTCTGTATAACAACTGCTAAATGGTTTAACTGACAATTGCCAAAAGCAACTGACTTCCTCTAGATTTTAAGCTGTTAAATATGAATGTCTAACCAAGTTGTGTTCCATATCTGAAGTTCATATCACAAAAATTGAGCGCATTAATAGGCTTTAAAATGCCCCTATTATGATATTTTAAAGGTTTTAATTTTGTTTTGCGGGTCTCTTTACATGCATCCAAGGTCAAAATACATTTTAATTTTCTTATAATTGCACATCACCTAATTTCTCAAAGGGCCCTATCATACACACAGCGCCAGGCGCAACGCAAGTGTTTTTGCTAGTTTCAGCCCGAAGCAGTTATCATTTTCACGTCCTGCGCCACGTTGTTTAAATAGCAAGTGCATTTACACCCATTTGAGTGCCCATGGGTGTGCTGGCCTAAAAACAAGGTGTGTTCAGGCACATTGTATGCAAGTTGCTATTTTGAGGCAACTGAAATAGACTGCGCCATTGACCAACTGAAACCTTGTCTAAAGTCAATGGCGCAATATTTGTTTTGTTATTTAAGGAGCGCGTTAGTAACATGCGCCTATATGCGGGTGCACAACAAGCGTACACTCTGCTTATTACACACACAGAGACGCGCAGCAGAACACAAACATGCCAAATATTAAAAAAAGAAAAGGATTACTATGTAAAAGATTATTATTGTGTGCATAAAGATAAAAATGTTTTGGTGGAATCCGGCTTTTCCTGTAGATGGTCTGCTCACGCGCTTTTTTTAAAGGGAATGGGAGATGAGACTCTGATTGGTTTATTTCACGTTACGGCCAAAACACACCCATTACTCATTAAGAGAACAGGGTCAACCGTTTTAGACCATGTTCCGGGTGCGCCGACCATTTTTCCCATCGTTAAACTAGCAAAAGTGGATTCAGCCAAGCCCTGAGTGCACTTGCGCCGTGTGCTTTAAACCATGCACTTAGATCTTTAAAGGTGCAATATGTAAGATTTTCTCTCTGCTAGAGGTCGCTAGAGGTGTAGCTTGATGACGCCAAGTTTGTGCACGGAATCTTGGGACATGTGGTCTTCACATCACAGCTGGTGGAAAAGAATTGGCATAGGACTCAGAGGGCAGAAATCATGTTCATGGATGCGATTATTAACGTTACTGTAGTATGAAGCAGAGCAGGACTGAGTGTTGTGGAAGCTGAACGAGGCCGCTGGAACGATTGCGCAACACACGTCGCGAGCAGCGGAACTTTTATTATGCCACAGGCGCCGGCGCTGCTTCCGCTTTTCCGGTCATGAGTATCAGGTAACATATCTCTGTTTATCATAGGGGTTGCACCGACTAATCGACTAGTCAACTTTAATGCTTTGCCGTGATGCTTTAAGCATGACGTCGACTAGTCGCTGGTCATGGCCTATAGAAGGCGCAGCAGGATAAAGTCCACATTTACGCTCCATATCCAACAGTTACTGACAAATAAATACATACTCCAATAGCGCTCCACAAGATGTTTGATTATACCATCTGGATTCTCAATATTGATCGGATGAATGCTTGTTTTAAACCACTTATTGTACACGTAAGTTAATCGCCATTCTAAACTGCGCTGCTACATTACGCTCACACACAGACAGTAGCACGCAGATCGCGCCCACTCACAGAATCATTCAGTAGCGCAGAAATGTATTGTCAACACTGTTCTGTGATTTATCAGTAAAATAGCTTAGAAACTGAAAAGTTATAGCATATATTTTCTTAGTAACTAAAACCCACAGCTTCACTAGAGAGAAGCTGCCAGGCAGAATTAATTCACACACTCGCTCTCTCACTATGCATTCATATAAGTGTAATCTTTACTGTGCTACATTATCTGTATCTGATTTAGAGCGAGCAGAAATCTGTGAGAAATATAATGACCCAAAGACAAAAGAACTGATAAAAATAATCTGTTATGTAGGAGAAATATTATACAAAGCAACCTCAGCTCGAGGTTCAGACTTAGGGCTCATTTACACAGAACGCATTTTTACTTTAAAAGATGGAATGATGCGGGCAGTGTAATAGGAGAAAAAATGCAAAATCTCGAGACGCGTTTAAAAAAAAAAAGTTGAACCGATTTGAACTTGAGCGCCGCGTTTTTAGAATGCCATATCATGCGCGAGACGCTGCATAAGACACAAGACAAAAAAATCTCAAGTCGTTCAACCCCTAGTTTATCATATTAGATACATTTGAATGTGTTGAAAATGTTATAACGTTACTCTGTGCATTCGCTCAGTGGATGCTGTGAGACACTTGTTGCACACTGCAGTAAGCTAGATCGATTTTAGAATATCATATTAAATGCTGGATGGCTTGTGTTGATAAATGGCATGCAATTAATTTTAAAATGTATTGTATGGTGGAGAAAATGCTGTATTACTGTTACTACAAATAAAGCTACATCTGATTATGCTATGTTAGCTACTTCACAAAATAGTGTTTTTCTCTGAGGCACGTCCCGGAGCCTTGGTTAAAATTAAAATTTTCACAAATAGTTGCAAACATTTGGGATATTTTAAGTACTCAAGTGAACAAATTATATAACACTGGCCTAGTGGTTTTTGGATATTTTACTGCAAAATTCTTACATATTGCACCTTTAAAATAGGGCCCATAGAGTCTGAAAGCGGTTTGTTCGAAGATTCAGTCACACCAAACTCCTCCTTTCCATGAGTCTACTCTGCTCTGATTGGTCAGATGGCCAAGTCTGTTGTGACTGGTCTATCGCTTACAGCGTGTGTTGGAAACGAAACACCAATTACCATATCTGAATTTCAGCTCCAGAGGCTTCCTCAGCACTTGTATACACAGTGATACAAACAGTAACAATGGCATCGTGTTTTCTGTATCAATTCCAGTGCGAGTCCTCATCCCCTTGAAGTTTATGCAAAGTGGATTTGTAGTGCTGAAAACAGCATCTTCTTGACATGTCAACAACACAGACCTAACTCTTCCAGTCTCAGCTACAATTATAGTGTTTGAGGGCAGGTCAAAGCAGACATTATTCGCAGGCAGCCAATGAAGAGCATATGCTGACATTGTGCAAATGTGCTACATATCGCAAAAAATACACTGCAAAAATCATTTTTACTTGTCTAGAAAATGCTTCTTGATTTAAGAATTTCTAGATATTTGGACTGGAAACAAGACAAAAAAATCTAAGTAAGAAAAGCATGTGTATGTAACAGGAAGTGAGACTGGAATTGCTGACGACTTGTTTTGGCAGTTCAGAATCAATTCTTTAATAACTTTATATGTCGTGGACGTTAATCTTTAAAACTTTATATATATACACAATACTGTGCAAAAGTCTTAGGCCACCATTGGATGTTGTTTTAGCAATGGCATAATGACCATATAGAATTATTTATCAGTCACTTTATTAGAATATAACCAAAAAAATACAGGAAATTAGTATGCATTATTTATAAAAAAAAAACAAAACAAAAAAAAAAAACAACAACAATGACTTCTATAGGCTAAAGTGGCAATTATTTAGTGACCTCCCTTTATACTTGAGCAATAGCAGGAACCGGCTCTCTTAGACCTAAATGCAATGGGAAAGGACTGGAAGGCCAAGAAAACTTTCAGAATCTGGTGAGAAGTTTCTCAGATTTTCTTCTTCAAGAAAAAAAGTCCAGGAGGTCACATTAAATACTGGTTTTTGTTTAAAGAAGCCATTTTGTTCTGTTTTTCTATCCACCTTATTCCTACGCCCCATGACGCTTTGCGCAAATTATGGGTGTAACTTCCGTTAAAGTCCCCATGAACCGGAAGTTGCAAACAACTTTTCTCTAGTGTTGTGACATATTTCCAAGTGACACAGAATATTATAATATATATATATTATATATATTATAATAGAGGGCAGTGTTTTACTTTAGCGCTCCTCCTCTCCATCTCTTGCTCATAGCAGACTAACGGTTGGAGGGGAGTGCTTTAAGCTTTTCAATCCAAGCCGTCAAACTGATGTCATCAGAGAAGGAACGCCATTCCAGACCGGAAGTAGCTTTTCAGATTTTGATTAAAGATTACAACGACAAAAAATTTAACTTGCACGGATTAATTGTTCAGCACAAGACTAGTAATATGCACTAACAAAGTAAATAGGATCAGTTTTGATTTCATGACGACTTTAAGCTGTAAACAGTCAGTGAAAGGCTCGCTCTATGAACGCAATAATATGTTTTATTTTTAAACTGGGTACAATGAGATGACATTATTCTACTCACCCTTTAACCAGCGAACATTAAAAGGACATTTAAAAGTGTAAAAGCATCAAGGTACGTTCAACAGGCCATGAAAAAGTGTGATTCTTTCCACAGCAATAATGGAGGGGTTAAATATAACTATAGTGATATATATCTGTATTATGTAATATACGTTGCCTTAATAAAAAATGTTCATGAACTTCAGCATTGCGTGATACTATTTCAAAGTGATTTCCATCATTTTTACAGATAATAAATTGTATTTACCTGTGAAAACAAACCTGGAAAGAAACGTGAGGCTTTAAGGAGAAAAACAAAAGATTCTTCGTGCATTCCAGTGAATTAATGGGATATATTTTAAATTATATCGGAAGAACAGACCACTAATGTGCAGTAAATGTTGTCCTTTTTCATACTATTACAGCGGTATGCAAAGGGACAAAAGAAAATAATCACGAGGATAGAAAGCAGCGACTGAAAAGACCTCTTGCCATAGATATTCTTGTTATAACATGTTACATTAAAATACCAAGCGTTATGTTATTCTCATGATGTCTGAAAATAAAACATGAAAGAAATATTGACAGCTTATTCAGTCAAACTGACGGATAAGTTTTATTTGCAGGGCAAGCTTATGATTTGAAACGATTCGTTTCAGTCTTTTTAAATGGAAATTCCCCAAACTGGAAGTGCAACCCATAATTCGAAACGCAGTAGGCTACTCAGGAATAAGGTGGATACATTTTGTGTACATATTTGCTGTATTTCCTGTTTATATCATAATAAAGACCAGAAAATGAATATGGATAGTCCTTATTTAGCAAACATTGCTAAATAACAAAGCTGGTGGTGGCCAAGACTTTTTCACAGTACTATATATGTATATGAGTCCATTAACCCATACATATTTAACTTTATGTTGTAGATCATGGTGACTAGTTGAAGTGTGCTTAGAAGGGAACATTTAAATGTATGCTTTCATAATGCATTACCAGTACCTTGATATAGACATTTTATGACACAGTTTTGACACAGAAGATGGATTTCACATGCAGAAGGGACTCCAGGAATCCTCATGTCCATAATGTTAAGGTGGTGTTGAGAGCAGCATGGGGTATGTAGACTCAACACCTCAGTGTCATTAAGTACACTTTAAGAATTCTAAAACACCATTTATCACAGTAGGAGGATGAACAGATTCACCCTGTTTCACCAACAGTAGACCTAGCACTGCTAAAAGCATAAGTGCTGATAAATGACTCCTTGAATGCTACTTTTAACACACAACCTCCTGTCCTTCACAAAGGAATACCTTTAGCACACATATAGGCCACATGCTGCCCCATATCTAAGATCATCTAAGTGTATGCATGCTCAGCTCTATAGCTGAGGCTGTGTGTGTGTGTGTGTGTGTGTGTGTGTGTGTGTGTGTGTGTGTGTGTGTGTGTGTGTGTGTGCGCGTGTATGCACCTCTTTTTATATTTGTACCATAGATGTAGCCATCATAAGAGTATTATCCAAAAGTTGACATTCACACGTTATGGCTAACCGCTGCGGTGCACCCAATTTCCCAGGGACTGAGGCGGCAATGGGGCGAAAAGACGCGTTGACCGCGTATATTTTTAACATGCCGGTTATATAACAGCCCATCAACAGCCCAGTCATTTAAATGGTACAACTCATGTGCTATGTAAAGTGGGAGCCCGCTGAAGCAATGCAACGGGCCCCTGCTGTAGCGCGAGCAAAAGGTTAACACAGCAGGGGGAATTAATGTCTTAATGATACTATAATGAATGGGGAAATATGGGCAAAATGAGGAAATATGTGTCAGTGAAGAGTAAGGACACAGAAATGCATTAATTATCACCCACGTGGCCCAGCGGATGCTGCGAAAGACAGTCCGGTCTAATGACAGCTATGAGAGTATGGTGCATTACACCTCTGGTGGTGGGCTTTCACTAAAAGAGAGGGGAGTGCAAATTAAGGGAATTCGTTATCACATATTTCTTTCCAGTGATTCTCCAGATGTTCTCTAGAAATCGCCTTTCATAAATTCTACATTCTACTACTTCACTTACGAAAAAGTACCACATTCTTAAATTTAAAGGTTCTTTGTTGACACGGTTCCATGAGGATCCTTTAACATCCAAGAAATCTTTCCATTGCACAAAAGGTTCATTATAGTAGAAAAAAGGTTCTTTAGATCATTCAAATGTTCTTCATACTAAGAAAAAAAAAATTTCTTTTATGAACAGTTCACTGAAAGGTGCTTTGAAAACCCACTTTTGGAACCTTTTGCCTTTTATGGAGTATCTATTTACACTAAGTGCAAATAGCCCATCTTGTTGGCACAGGCTACTTACACTAACTCCACCCACTTATGTCCGGTTAAGCCACTTAAAATTAAAAAAGACACTCACCACACAACAACTGCAGTGGTGTAGGAACTAAGGTGTGTTAAAGTAACTTTTAACGTGATTGAGTTAGAATCTGCCTTTTGAAAGAATCAGATTCTATCAGATTATATCAGAAAGGCATTTATTTTCAATAAAAATGAAGAAAATATTTGAAAAGTGGAAATAAAGTGCCTAACGAGTGTTTAATAATAAAGTATTTATCGGGTATGGTTAGGGGTAGGTGTAGGAAGGGCTTTATTGTCCCAATGAAGCGGCATCCATTTAATAGTTTTAATATATATAATCATTTACATTCTATGTAATTATTGCATCCTGTTGATGTTTAACAGTACTGAGGTGCAAATAGTATCTGCCACTATTTATAAGTATGAATAGCATCTAACTTCTATTTACACCTATTGCAAAGAAAATACTGCTACTTTTACATAGAATCTATCGCTAGTTTCACTTAGTGTGAATAGCATATCGCTAATGAAATGCTGCTATTGTCACTTAGTGTAAATATACTCTGTTGCTATTTAAACTTAGTGTAAATAGCATCTATCGCTAAGAATAGATGCTATTTTCACTTAGTGCAAATAGACGCTGCCTTAGTTTTAAGTACAACTGCATTATACATTTAAATGTAGGGTAAGATGGGGTAAGATGACTACCCACCTTCATTTCTTCTCTTGATCATAGATGGCACAAAATTGAATCCCAACACATTTAATGAATGGCTATGCTCTTCTTAATTTTGTCATTTCATCTGAAAATCAACATTTGCAAGATTTTGAAATTGTTTGAGGTTAATTGATCTAACATTCTGTAAAACAGTGATCATGTGACATTATATTATTTTTGGCTATCAAAGCTTGTGTGTCTGTTTGTTAATGAGGGATTTGTAGGAGCCTGGTCTGATTACAAAAACGTGCCTATGGGAACGTTTTTGCGAGTCGCAAAATACATAGCAATATGTACATATCACTGCGGTTTCAAAGTGAAATGTCCACTGAGTGGCGCTAAAAACATGTTCATTTTTTTGCCAAAACAGATACATTTTTTTATGATGTTGGTTTTTATACGAATCACCACAGTTCTAATTTGAAATTTTGTCCGGTGAGTGGCGCTGAAAGTATAACGCTCCATTATTTTTTTAAATAACGTACCACCAACACTACACCTAAACCTACCAGATAGTGTTAACAAAAGCAAATGTGACATAAAAAATATCCGTAATCATGCCGTTTTAGTTTGTTTGGATCTCTCATCTTTGAGCTCTTTTACCGTGACTCATTTTTCCCCGGATTCGTCCCCAAGGCTTCCTCGTCTTGAATCCAGCTCCATATCAGCTGAGCTACCGAGCAAGCTTGTTATGTCAGGAAAGCGAAACATATGGAGCTAGTTAACCGATTCAAAGTCCAAAATATATTCGTTTACAAATCACTTTGGTAAAAAGCGTTTTGAGATCATAACATAATATTGTGAAAAGAGACATAAAAACAAGTTTTTATTAATCCATAATCTGACCCTGTAATAACTGTTAACATAACTGTTTTACTGCCTCTAGTGTTCATTTCTGTTAGAAACTGCAGTGATATGTACGTATTGGTACGTATTTTTTACGACTCGTGAAAACTTTCCCACATGTACATCTTTTCATGAGACCAGGTTGGTTTGTAGACACATTAATGATTTTAGATTGTGGAATAAAAAATATCGCTTTTATTTTGACAAAATGTAGGCTAATAGTGTCTCAATTATACTAAAATAAAACTGTCATTTCAGACATCTTTGCTATTCATTATAGGCTAATTGAGTGAAATCGTTCAATTTGAATTCACAGTGTTGCTTTTATGACATATCTTCAATTAAAAAATGGACAATTAAATATTTAAATATTCATATGCCTGTATATAAATCATAGAATAAATGTACCTTTCAGATTAATCTCTTTTTCTGTGCTTCTGCTTTATCTGTCATTGGCTATTCTATAAAAAAGTATAGTTGATTCAATATTTTTTACATTAATTACTAAATATATTTTCCTTTTTTATTCAAAATATTTACAAATTTGCTAGCTATAGCATGAAATATCTGATATTCCGATTGTCAAATATGTGCAAGTGGATGTGTTTTGCTGTTTAAACACCAGCGCACAAGTACATTTGAATTTGGCAGTTGATCACATGAGGCGCTGAACATTCTAATCGCACCGGTGTGATCTTACGTGTCAAAGGGTTAATAAGAATTAAATTAAAATTAAATATTTGACAATGACAATTGTTCTTAAGGGGGGCATCTTCTACATCTTACCCTACTGACTGTTGCATGGTATTTACACGGTACTCCAGGGGCAAATGCTAACAAATTGAACCTTGTTACCATTTAAAGACTACCATTTTATTGCCATGGAACATGTAAAAAAGATTAGTTCAGCCATGAAACTCTATTCATGTTCTGATTGGTTTTTTCAATGTAACTTCCACAGCCAATCAATTACACATATCCATTACTATTTCCCTTTATCTCCACGACACATCCAAACAAATACAAATACATCTTATTCTTATTCTAGCCCTCTACCTCCCCAGCACCACCTGCCTAGATCTGCTATGGGGGGCTCCCTCTCTAGCCACAGCAGCATGTTTCCCTTAATTTTATGTTCTGATTATTTAGTAGAAGCAAGTTGTACTTGGTCTACAGCAGCAGCATAGCAGATCAAGCTCGCCAAGACCAAACCCATGTACATTCCATTTACATTAATAAAATGTTACATTAATAAACCATCCCACGAGTTGTCATGACTGAACTACAAATTTTATCAAATTCTAACACTTCTACAAGAATCAGAGAGAATTTATACTTCAATATTCAATAATGTAACTCATAAATGCAGCAGATGTGGTTTTGATTTGCCTCGACAGAACGCATCTCGTCCCACTAACACCTAAAGAGCCTCAGCGCATCATTAACGCATATAAAAGCCGAGGTGTAACTGCTGTAGTAAACTTCAGCAAGAGATATTCAAGAGCTTTCATCATCAACCCACCCACAGTGCACATCAAAAAGATTAACAGGGTTGAGGGACAGAGAATTTTAAAAAAAGGTCTTCATGTTTATTTGTGTCAGATCTCATGCCTGGATGGTCCGGAATGAGACACATTTTGAGATGACTTGCATTTAGAATTTGAGGGTTGTTAATTGAAAAAAGGAAAGGCTTTACATGGGTGAGCTTGTCCGATTGCTCTCATTGATTTCAAATTGATCGATACATTTGCCTTTTTGCACCTGCTGTGATTTTAGGCCATTGCTTTGAATCAGTGTGGTTCTGAGCAAGTAAACTGGCCTACTTGACTTTCACTCCGTTTATTTGTCTACTTGATAAATTTACTTTACAAGCATTAGCTATCTTTAAAAATATCTCTTAACTTCTACAGGACAAAGAAAGGGTCTCATGTGACCAAATGTGACACTGAAATAAATGATCATAGAAAAGAAAGAAACAAAAACTTTTTTGCAATGCCACGAGTGCAATATTATAGCAGTTTGTATTGTTACAACTAGGACTGCCAATCAATTCAAATTAATTTCTAAACAAATTCATTACCTTTTTTGCTAATTGATTTATCAGATGGTTTGCACTATATCAATATTTGCTGAGAAAACCTCCCAAAATACTCAAAAATAATAATCTGTTGTGGAAGACAAATGTTGCATTAAACAGACATCACAAAAGTGGCTTAATTTTTTTATTTCTGTATCATTGTATGTATCATGCATCAATGTATCATTTTATTTCTGTATCACACATAACGCTTGCTTTAGTTTGCAATATGTTTTACAGTAATTGTTAATCAGGAGGTACTTTAAGGTTAAATTCCGTATTATAGAATTGATGTACAGATCTGGGACATTTTATTTTTATTTTATTTTGTTATAGTTAATGAAGCGTGCATTAGAGCATAATGTATTGTCTATTGGTATTCTTACATTAACTCTTGCATTAACTGTATTTCACAAAAACAACATGGCAACCCTGAAAGAGGTCTGCTGAGGAACAGCAGAGTGGAAACCACCTGTCTCTTTCCGGCTCCAAGGTTTTACAGCTTTGTGGCCATATGCTGCTATAAAAACATTGTAAGACACATACAAGAAAAGCTTCCGGCTCTTTCTTCCTTTCTTAAATCTCTGGACAGGTATTGTCTGTCAACATTTTTGTATCTGCATTTATTAGGTCAAAGGTTGGAAATACAGACATACTGTACAGGCACAACAAAAGCATGAACAAGCCATTCAAGACATGGGTGGCCTATGGTTTTATGTTTCACTTGAGATAAATCACAGATCAGAATACTTGTTTGAAATGTTTGTGTTGTGTTGCTGTTGTTCTAACATCTGAGATCTAGAAACTATGTGAACAGTAAATGCTTTATAAAATATAAACAAAAAAGCTCTTAAAACATCTAGTATAAACATGCTAAGCAATAATAATAATGATGAAGATGATAAAATTATTTTACATGTTTGCATAACTGTTTATTCGTATTCTTCTTCTTATTAAATACTTGCAAACATGGCAGGAAATAATAATAATAATAAACACAATTATACAAATATGTAAAAAGGATATTATTATTATTATTATTATTACCTGTCATGTTTGCAAGTAATATGATAATAATAATAAATCCTTTTTTACATATTTGCATAATTGTTTATTGTTTTTAATATTAATATTATTATTACTTGCAATGTTCACAAATATAATAATAATAATTTTACATATTTGCACAATTGTATTATTATTATTATTATTAATACAATTATGCAAATATGTAAACATACTATTATTAGTAGTAGTAGTTGTTGTTACAGTACAGAAGGGATGGAGACAAAAGGGAAACAGGTAAGTGATGTTTAACAACCAGAAGAGCAGGTGAGTAAATGGCAATGTGGCAGGTAGAATGGATGATAACTGAGTGGTAATACTGTCCTTTGTGTTGTAGGAGTGGAGGTCGTGGATGGCTGAGGAGTGGAGACCATAGCAGTGATGGGACGACACTGGTGAACTCACACGAAGACAGGAACACGGAAGGAGACAAGGAGCACGCTGGAGAGTAGACGGTAAGTATCTAGGAGTCCTTGAGGTAAGCATAGATGTAGATCCATATGCAAACGAGACCGGATGCTGACTGAGGTGTGGGTAAGTCTTTTAAGTCGTGGCTGATTGGGGTGATGATTGGAGACAGGTGCGTGTGCTCAGAACTCTGATGAGGGAGTGCGCTGTAATTGGGTGATGGTGGAGCCTGGCGTGTCTGTGACAGTAGCCCCATCCCACCCACCTGTCCCGGATGGTAGACTGGAGTGTTGGAGCATTGAAGGTTGGCTGTCATCCTGCGTCTGCACAAGGCTCGTTGAAGTTGATAGTGAGCGGAGTCCCAGACCCTCTCGCTCTCTCGGAACCAGTAGTCGACAGCTAGTACATCCGACGGTTCCCCTGACCAGGGGAAGAGAGGGGGTTGGCAGCCGAGCACTGGAAGGGAGTGAGTCCAGTGGTAGGTTGGCGTAGGGAGTTTTGTGCATACTCGGCCCAACCCAGGAACTGGTTCCAAGAGTTCTGGTGGCCATGGCAGAAGGTACGGAGGAACCAGCCGATCTCCTGGATCTTCCTCTCCGTCTGCCCGTTCGACTGTGGGTGGTATCCAGACGAGAAGCTCACAGTCACACCTAGGAGAGAGAAGAATGCCTTCCACACTCTGGAAATGAATTGAGGTCCACGATCAGATACTATGTCCTCAGGAATTTCATAATATCTGAAAACGTGGTTGAACATTATCTCAGCAGTTTCCATTGCAGTAGGCAGACCTTTTAGGGGGATCAGACGGCAAGACTTGGAGAATCTGTCAATTATCACCAGGATACAGGTACAGTTGTCAGATGCTGGCAGGTCAGTGATGAAGTCCACTCCTAGGTGTGACCATGGTCGGTTGGGAACGGGCAGAGAATGGAGTTTGCCGGAGGGAAGATGACGATCCTTGCACGCACCTTCTCACATCCCTTGCCACGTTTAGCC
This sequence comes from Elopichthys bambusa, assembly GCA_037101425.1. Classification (NCBI taxonomy): domain Eukaryota; kingdom Metazoa; phylum Chordata; class Actinopteri; order Cypriniformes; family Xenocyprididae; genus Elopichthys; species Elopichthys bambusa. The sequence continues at coordinate 41,648,115 of CM074432.1, read as the reverse complement.
ACCAGAAGCGCTCCTTCAGCAGCGAGAGGGTTTCATTGACCCCGGGGTGGCCAGTGCCCAGCGACGTGTGGGAAGAGTGAATGAGTGGAGTGCGCAGTGTCCTGTTGATGTACTGCAAACCTGGGGGGCAGCCCGGCGGAGTGTTGGTGGAGGCATTGGAGGAGGGAATGGTGGCTTCAGACCAGCTGATGGGACTCACAATGATCTTTTTGGGTAGGATGGGCTCGGGTTCTTCGGAGTTCTCCTCGGGGGCATAGAGACGAGATAAGGTGTCTGCCTTAACATTTTTGGGACCTGGACGATAGGAGATGGAGAAGTGAAAACGTGTGAAGAATAGCGCCCAACGAGCCTGGACTTAATCTCTTGGCATCTCGGAGATACTCCAAGTTTTTATGGTCTGTAAGAACCAGGAAGGGGTGTTTGGCTCCCTCCAACCAATGCCTCCACTCTTCCAGGGCGAGCTTGATGGCCAGAAGTTCTCTGTTGCCGATGTCATAGTTCCACTCCGCCGGGGTGAGTTTGCAAGAGAAGAAGGCACATGGATGGAGTCTACTTGGGATTCCCCTGCTGCTGAGATAACACCACTCCCACTCCTGTGGTTGAAGCATCCACCTTGACTATGAAGGGTTTCTCTGGATCAGGATGAACAAGGAAGGGAGCAGTGGTAAAGGCTTCCTTCAAGGTGTTAAAGGCTTCGGTGGCGGCTGGTGTCCAGGACAGAGACTTGGGCCTGTTGCGGAGGAGGTTGGTTAGTGGGTTTGTGATGGAACTGTAGTTTTGGATGAATCTTTGGAGTTCTTTGATGGTGGATGGAGTTGGCCAGTTCTTGATGGCTTCAACCTTTCCCTCGTCCATCCGGATTGAAGGTGAGTGCTCGGTGTAAGACATCCACAAGCTCTTGGAAAGGATCTGGAGTGCTCATTCTGGTGTTTTCACTGTTTCAGTCCGGTCTTCTGTTACAGTACAGAAGGGACGGAGACAACGGGAAACAGGTAAGTGATGTTTATTTAACAACCAGAAGAGCAAGAAGTGAAGCAGGTGAGTAAATGGCAATGTGGCAGGTAGAATGGATGATAACTGAGTGGTAATACTGTCCTTTGTGTTGTAGGAGTGGAGACCATAGCAGCGATGGGATGACACTGGGAAACTCACACAAAGACAGGAACACGGAAGGAGACAAGGAGCACGCTGGAGAGTAGACAGTAAGATGCTGACTGAGGTGTGGGTGAGTCTTTTAAGTCGTGGCTGATTGGGGTGATGATTGGAGACAGGTGCGTGTGCTCAGAACTCTGGTGAGGGAGTGCGCTGCGATTGGGTGATGGTGGAGCCTGGCGTGTCTGTGACAGTAGTAGTAGTAGTAGTATTACCATAGTCATGTTTGCAGTATAATAATAATAATAATAAACAATTATTCAAATATGTAAACATATTATTATTATTATTATATTACTTGTGAACATGGCAGGTAATAATAATATGAATAATAATAACAATAAACAATTATGCAAATATGTAAAAAGGATTTTATTATTATTATTATATTACTTGCGAACATGACAGATGAAAATAATAATGTCATTTTTACATATTTGTATAATTGTGTTTATATTATTATTATTATTATTACTTGTCATGTTCACAAATATAATAATAATAATATCCTTTTTACATATTTGCATAATTGTTTATTATTAGTAGTAGTAGTTCACCATGTTCACAAGTAACATAATAATAATAATAAGAAGAAAATCCTTTTTACTAATTATTATTATTATGATTATTATATTACTTGCAAAAACATTGCAGGTAACACAAATAATAATACTTTACATATTTGCATAATTGTATTATTATTATTATTATTATTATTAATATTACCAGTCTTGTTTGCAAGAAATATACTACTACTAATAATAATAATAATAATAATAACATGCTTTTTACATATTTGCATAATTGTTTTTTATTATAATTATTATTAATATTATTATTACCTGCCATGTTCACAAGTAATATAATCATAATAATAATAAATCCTTTTTACATATTTGTATAATTGTGTTATTATTATTATCATCATCATCATCATCTTCATCATTATTATTATTATTATTATTATACTTGCAAACATGGCAGGTAACAACAACAACAATTTTTATATATTTGCATAATTGTGTTTATTAATATTATTACTATTGATTAATATTATTATGACTAACGATTATACTATCAATAGTAATACAGGTGAATTTGTCACAAAATAAAGTTGATATGACTGTGATATGATTTTTAGAATGTGTCACTTTTCATCTAATACAACATTATCTGTGAAAAAAAAAGGGGATGCTAATATCCTTTTCTGAGCAGGTACAGTACAATGAAATCACAGTAGAGCACTCCCTGTTTACAACTACTGGAAATCTAGTTTCAGAAGAACCACATTGTACAGGATTGCACCAACAAACACTTGCCAATCAGCCACTCGATTCAAGCCAGTACAGGAATACAGTCCCTCTTCAAAGGTAATTAGTCTTCATATTGTGGCATGTCCATCCAGTTTGCCCCACACTGCTCTGGGGAGCGCACACACGGACATGGTTAATAGGCTCTGTTAATGAGCCAGTCCTTTATTATCAATCTTACGAGTGGACCTCCAGTTTATGAGAATAGCATGCTGTGGAACGCTCTGGGAGAAAACTTGCTATAATTGTTATGTACATATATGGAATGAGCATCCGCAGAGGAACAGCGGCGTTCCAAGCGTGAGAACAAGTGTCCTTGTGATATGGCGAGGGCTGCTAATTTAAACACACCCTCACACTATACGCAGACTCGATTTCAGGCCTTTTCTAGAGGGGGAATGCCCTCTTTGTCCTCGACCACCTGGTCAAAATACTAACAGCTGACTCGCTTGTGACCTCCACAATGGCTATAAATCATATCTCACCTCTAGCAGATACGTCTATCCACCCTCCTCTCCATTCGGTGCAAGTTAGGAGCCAGCTATAGGTATTTTATGACAATATTATAACCAGTTTTACTCTCCATCTTTCAAAAATCACTTTCGGATGTTGTCCAAAAGAGAGATTTGCTTTGATAATGTGACAAATGTCTTGTCATAATGCTTACCAGAACCTTAATGGCCACATTCAACCTATTAAAGAAAAACATGATTGATTTAAATCATTTGACTATTGAAAACTAATACCTCAATAAACTAAGTCATCTTAGTTCACCTAAAAATGAAAATACTGTTTTCATTTACTTTAATGTCATTCCAAGGACTGATTTTTGCTGTGGAACATAAAGAAAGATATTTGAAAGAATGTTTCAATTGTTTTGTCCATATAGGCTAATCAAAATTAACCCTTGTGAAAGCAAAGTAGTGAAAGAGAGTGATTATTATTGAAATCATATAAGAATATACTCATGTGCAAACTGAATGTAATGTTTTCGGACTCTTAATTGCATATTAATCACAGTTCAAGAAAATAGTTTAAATTTATATGCAATAAATGCAATTTACAGTGATTTTGACCCACTTAAGTAAGACTTAAAGGGATAGTTCACCCAAAAATGAATATTATCCCATGATTTACTCACCTTCAAGCCACCCTAGGTGTATATGACTATCTTCTTTCAGACGGACACAGTCGGAGTTATATTAAAAAATATCCTGACTCTTCCAAGCTTTATAATGGGACTGAATGGGGCTTGAGAATTTGAAGCCCAAAAAAGTGCATCTATCCATCATAAAAGTAATCCATATGGCATTCTGAAGAGAAAATATTCATATTTAAAACTGGCTTCTGGCAATGGCCATATGTGAGCGGAAGAGTGACCTCTGACCCGACGCATGCCGTATTGACGAACGCGGAAGCACAGAGGATAGAGCAAAACAAAACACCGGTCACGAATTAGAAGTCTAAAACGAGATTTTTTTAAAGAGAAATGTTGGAGGATTTCATTATAAGAGAAGAGGAGCTTGAGTTTGTTGCCCAGCCCTATTTGTTTAAACCGCGAGAGACGTCTACTATCACTTACTATAGCTTATGATACTCCTACATCCTACATCATACATCGGGGTCAGAGGTCACTCTTTCTCCAGAACTCGACTTACGTATGGCCATTGCCGGAAACCAGCTATTATAGTTTATAAAGTTTTAGGATAGAGTTTAGGAGACTTAGGATATTTTTAATATAACTTTGATTGTGTTCGTCTGAAAGAAGATAGTCATATACACCTAGGATGGCTTGAGGGTGAGAAAATCATGGGATAATTTTTATTTTTGGGTGAACTATCCCTTTAAGTATATATTCATATGTGATTTCATAATCACTTCTATTGCCTTTAAATATGGTCCAAGTATACTGCCAAGCATTTATGGTAAAAATATGAATATATAACTAAAAATATGTTTAATGTCACTTCTATTGAAACTTGTACAATATGTTTAAATATATTTGTAATTACACATTTGTAATGAAGTTGCAAGTTATTACATTTAAAATATATCAACTTTAAATGTAACATCAAATAACACACTACAGTTAAAATTGTTAAAATGTTAAAATGTACTTTACATGTGTTTTAGTATGTTAGTCAACACAAAATAAGTGCAATGTAAAGCATGACAAAAGATTATTAAACAATAACTTAACTTTATTATCTATTTTGTTGAACAGAAGAAATCCACACAGGTTTGGAACAGGTGAGTAAATGATGACAGAATTTTCATTTTCATTTTATTTCTAGGTGAAAATGGAGTCCTGACGCGGCTTCAGCTCAATGAACGTACTTCATCACTCGAATAAAGCCTCATAAAAATGGAAAAGAAAATGATGTTCCACTTGAAATGCTTTACCTTGCGTTGAAAGACAACCTCCTACACAACAAATCAGCTCTGCTTGCTTATAAACAAGACAAGACCAACCGTAGGTGCCTCCTTAGCACCGTTGCCAAATTTACAAGCAAGCATTAATCAGTAAATGTCAGTTTATCCACATCTTGCAGCAATAATGACTTAATGAACGCTGGAATTATCACTGTGTCGGTTTGTGCATGTCATCAAGCCCTTTCGAGTAACATATCTCAGGATGCTCCAGTTTTTAGCGTAACTGAGTATATTAACCACTGAATAGGTAAACGCAGATATTTGAAGCCTCTGGCTCAGTTTTAGGAACTGTAGCAATGACCTTACAGGGATTTGTAAAGGACATCAGGCACTCAGCTCAGTTAAATTTCCTGTATATTTAATTAAAAAGCGCAGAAAGGCCTCTTGCTGGCGACATGGGCTCCTGCAGACTGACATCAACCTTCACTACTGCGTTCCCTTCCTACAGAACCCAATGTATCGTCTTTGTCTCGGCCACAGGAAACACGCAGAAGCGGCATGTGATGTCTCTCATTACTTCTTATCTCATTGCATCAGCTGCGACAACCAGGAGCCTGCTGCGAATTCCCTGTTATGTAAAACTTGTAACCTGTCAAAACCAGAGCCAAGATGGCGTCCGCTGGTCCGGACAGCCAGGCAGGCGGTTTCTCAAGCTTTTATTGAGAGTGGCAGCAGCTGGGACGCAGCATAAGAAAGAGAGCGAGAGAGAACCGCAAGGGTGCGTTTGCGTCGTAGCCACGGGGGGATTTTCAGAGTCCACAGCAATTACAGCTGACGTGACACATTCAGCGCTCCTCTGGGATTGACAAAAGCAACAAATTGACTTGGAAAAATGGCAAAAAATTCATGCAATTTCATCTCGCTGCGATTTTGACACCCGCTGTACGCACTGCTACCCTAATAAACCTAGTGTATCCCTAGTGCCATAAAGTGTGACAATTCGCATGGAGCGCGGCAAATCTTTGACGAGCGGGAACGCAAGTGGTAAGTAATGACTATATCGCATGCTTGTGAAACTTACATGACAAACGTAACTGCTGGTTAGCTGTACCATATAAATGTCTCCCAAAAGCCCGTAAGGAACACAGGGAAAAAGACAGATGTTACATTCATGCTTCTCTAACACACACACACACACGAGCCACAGAGTAAATGATAAAGATGACTTTTTCAGAGAAGCATTAGTGTTGCCTCCAGCACAATAGCTTCACATCCAGAAAAAAAAGTTAATTTCTAACGATGACGTGATCACTGACAGCTGCTGGCACTTTTTTTTTTATACAGACACACACTCAAACATACACTGTATGTATTTCTGACTCTCAGGAGCCATGTGGATCCTCTGGGTTGTAGATTCACTGACCTTTGAACCCTTCAGGCTTTTAGGGTTAAAGCTTCAGAGACCCCTCACCAAACACAGAGGGCACTGAACCTTCACCTGGTGGTGGATGGGGTGGGAGGTGGGATTCTCTGACCTAAACCAGCACCATCATGTGAAGTAGTTACGTTTCAAAAAAACAGATGCACTTGCTTTGTCTCCAGCTGGCAAGCATTCCTGACCCAGAAATCTGATTGTATTGCACTATGTGTTAGTAGCAATTAGGCTTCTATAGGAGGGAAAGAATATATGCCTAAATAGAGGCATATTTACAGTAAAAATAGTGTGAAAAGTCAAATTATTACAGGATACAGAGATATAAATAAATGCTTATTCATATATATATATATATATATATATAGGGGTTGAATGACTTTTATGTGACATCGACTAGTCGATAATGACGCCATTAATGAACAATTAAGGAGCCGTTCACACAGAATGCATTTTCCATTAAAATGCGCTACCTTTACATTGTTTTTCAATGTAAATACGTGCTAGACGGACGTGTATATGACCGTTGTGATCACGTCTCAAGTCTTTTGCAGCATCTCACGCATGGCACGCCGTTCTAAAAATGCGCCGCTCAAATTCATGTCAGTTCAAAACGCGTCTCAAGACCTTGCGTTTTTTTTCCCTATTCCACTGCCCGCGTTTCGCGTTTTTGAAAGCAAAAAGCATTTTGTGTGAACGACCTCGAGCTGAGACTGGAATGTGGGTTGAACACAGCGCTGCCCACAAGCCTACTGCTCCTACATAAGTTTCTTTTTATCAGTTCTTGAGCATCCAGATGGTATAATCAAACATATCTTGTGGAGCACTCTCGGAGTATGTATGTATTTGTCAATAACTGTAGGATAGTTTCATTGTATAAAACGGTTAGTTCCTGTCCTTGATTCTGATTGATCAATAGCTGTGTTTTATTCATGGTAAAACACGGCTATGATCGCTTTACCCAACGGTTCTGTGTATCACTACACAACACCCTTAGCAACCACTCTTAGCAACGTAAACTGTATGTTCTCAATTCATATTGTTCATTGAAGTTTACTATATTATGTAGAAGAGTGTTGTGACTGTGAGAAAGAGATCGATTGAATGAGTTTACTACCTGCATTCGGATTTAGCATTTTTCTTCAGGTCATTCCTATGTTCATAATAAAAAATCTGTTTTTAATGTCTGATGTATTATCTTGTCCTTTTAACAGTTAAGGGCTTTCCCATGACTGACAGCTCTAGTCAAAGCGTCTTGTTTCGTGTTCACAACAATTCAGTCTTTTCAATTTAAAAGTCTTCTCTATTGACTGACACACTTATAAAGACATCTAATGGCATAATAATGTAACTTCTGTTGCTGTTCACGGTCAGGGACTATTTTTTCCGGCGGAAGGAAGGCTTTTAGTGAAAGTTTACTCCATGAAAGTTGCATTGACGCATTTTTTTTTGGCTTTAATATTTGTATTGTGTAATATTTGTATTATGTTCTATAAAATTTGTATAACGTAATACAAAAAAAAATTGTATTACGTTTTATAAAAGCAATAAGGTATTCAAAGTGCTGTATAGTGAATAAGTAGAGAAATCTGTACTGGTAGCAATTAGGCTTCTATAGCAGGGAAAGAATAAACCTAAAGAGGCATATTTAAAATAAAATGAAATGTATGTATCAACCATTGTCAATATGAAAAAACATAATTTTTCATTAAGTTTGAAATATTCTAAAGAATATTACGTGTTCCTATATTACAGTAATTCTGAGTTAAAATTAAGATTAAAACATATACATAAATTATGTTTACAATGAATTAATAACATATTCAATGAATTTAGTTTTTGATTTTGAGCTGAATACTGAATTTCACTCTTGATATTATGTTATACAAATATCTGCATCATGCAAAAACGCATTCAACAGTTCTGGTCAAAGAGGGTGACCTTCGGGGTCAATTATGTGGTCAAGGGTTGTGTAAGCCTACCCGACTATATCGACTATGCATAGGGGTTAAACTGACAGTCTCACCCGAACACAATGAGCTAGCAAATTTATGAAGACAAGAGCAGCCTGTACCAAATATATCAATATCATGCACTCGAATGTGTGAGGAATGACAAGTAGAGTGTCTGACAAGGTGTTTTGAGTCACTAAAAAGGCATCTGCATTCAAAGAATCATAGTTCTTTGTCACTTTAATACCTCATAGAATTACAGTGATGCCTGTGTTCTCCGTAAACCAGCATTTGGTCTGACAAAACATCTTCCTTGCTTTAGTTCATCTGTGCTCATCATAAATAAATAATGCTCCATTTTCATTTCCTCTCCAGTCTCATAGGAAAATGAATGTTGATGGCTTGAGGAATTTCCATCAATATTTCCTCTTCATGAAAGTGTATTTTTCTCTATCTTTAAACTCAAGACAAGCAAATTAATTCAGAAATGCTTTGACTAGAAGTAAATGGGAACAAGTGGCTCTATACAGTTAAATCAACACAAGCAAGACGAGTCTCATCTCTGTTTCTTCTTGCGGAGAGGCCTGTAGTTCCCATTTCCCTGGAGACTTCTGCAATGAGACAGCGGCATCTTCATTTTGACTGGTGACTAATGTACCGTGAAAATTCAATCCCCTATTTCAATACAGAGACACGTGAAAGCTATCAGATGAAGAAATAAAACTGTGCCATGCTAATCTGAGCCCATAAACATGTGAGGGTAATAAGTCACTGTCTTACTAATGGAAAATAAAGAAGTGAAAAACTCAGGGATACTGAGGCTAATTGGTGGAGAACGCAGGCAAGTAAGGCATTTATTAATGGAAGGGCTTGAGGTGGCAGTGAACAATGGTGCTCTCACAGTGAGTACAGCCTAACAAACCCAGAAATATACATGCATAAAAGCACAAAGCTATGGTAATTTGGTGCATACACTATATTTAAAGGGTTAGTTCACTCAACAACAAAAAAAAAAAAGAAAATTCTGTAATTATTTACTCACTCTTGTGTTGTTCCAACTGATACCCCTTTAGCAGAGTTTTAAAAAGAGTAGCCTATTATTATGGAAATTTTAAAGGAATATACTTAAGCGTAAGCTGAATGTAATGTTTTGAACATTAAACTGCATGTTAATTATTAATTGCATGTTAATATTCTTCAAAATATCTTCTTTTGTGTTCAGCAGAAGAAAGAAATTCAGACAGACCTGGAACAACTTGAGGGTGAGTAAATGATGACTACTTTAAGTAGGATTTCTTACTGTACTTAAGTACATCTTCCCTAAGTAATTTCAAAATTATTTCTATTGTACTTAAAATTTAAAAAAGCTTTTAGTTTGACATTGATACAATGTTCACTTTAAAAAGTGTATTTAAGTGTTTTAAACAGTCATGAAAGTGAGTACACTTAAGTGGCTATTTATTTATTAATATTAAATTATCTGCAAGTACAGTTAAAAAATAACTTTAAGATTTGAAGTACACTACAAGTGCATATTCAATAACCACACTTATTTTTCACAAGAGTATATTTCAGATTATACCGCAAGGTTTAAATGCTCTAATCAATTGCTGGTCACCACAATTTTACTGTCAAATTGCTTAAATATTGTTTGTTTTTCATCAAAACTGATTAGATAACTTGGGAAATTATCAAAACACTCTGCCCGGTCAAAACAAAATAGGCAAATACTTAATTATGCTAAATAAATGTTGTGATGTTATTTCCATCAAGAGGTGCATCAATTTTTGGTCAAGATCTTGTATTGACTCTGTAAAGCCTCCTCTAGCACATCCCAAAGACTTTCAATGAAATTAATTTTAACCCTGGTGAATCTTGACATTGTCAAGCTACACACTCCATCTTTAAGGGTTAAAAGAACCGTTGCCAAACATATAACATGCCTATATAGTATTTACCTATTACAATCCGAACAGCGAGTGAGTCACTATACCATTGTATTGAATTCACCCATCCTTTTTTGTTTCTAAGAAGAAACCAAGTCTTACAGGTTTGGAACGACATGAGGTTGAGTAAATGATGACAGAATTTTCATTTTTGGGGTAAAATGGGCAACCAAATAATCTTGGTCAACATCTGAAAAAAAAAAAAAACATATTATTCTACTAAACATTCACACAATAATAACAGCTATTATTTTGAATTCCTCTTTTATAATATCATCAATCAGTACCTGCACCAGCAATGAATTCAACTAGCTCACAGATCTAGCTATGTGTGCGGCCAATTATAAACCCAATTTTAGTCTCCATTCTCCTTCGGCATGTGCAGCTTTTCTGGGACGGACATGAGGTGGGAGCTTTGAAAGCTGACAAAGACCTTTGACCTAATATCCCCCTGACAACCTTAAGTTCCAGATGGAGAGGAAGTGCTGGAAGGTTCTTCAGTTCCACGCTCCGTACCCTCACCTTATTACAGCAACAGCTTGTGTTTCAAGAGCTCTTCCAGCAGAGCCTGACCTCATTTGGCAGACAGGCTTTGCCTCAATGGGCCTCATGAAATGTTGCTCCTACTGTGATATGAACGAAAAATAACGTATGGATGTCCTGTGTAGTTATTACTGACTTCCTCCTAAGAACGAAACTGTACACATTTAGTCTCATTCACTTACTTTTGTGCAAAGAAAAAGTTTTCTTGCAAAATGTGTGCATTCAGAACAGGGGCACACAAAAATATATTTGTTCTAAATCATAATCAATTTATATGATTATTCCAGATTATTCTACTCTATTTTATATTATTCTATAGTCATTTAGTATTAGCTGGAACCTAATGTTAAATGCAACTTTTAAGCAACAATTCCATAAATAGTCATAGTATATGTAGTATATATAAATAGTAAATAGTTCATTTCTCTAGTGAACTAACATGCTGTGGACACTAAATGACTTGCCTGAGGTAAATGTAATGCTATGTGAGATATTATTCTCAAGCTGTTTTATTGATGTCTTTCTGTGGTTGAAACACTGGTTGAGAGATTACACATAAACATATCTATGCCTAGATCATAGACTTATAAAATACAAGTTTTTTATATGTCTGTGGCATATCTGTTCTTCTTCTTCTGCACTTTTTCCTGTTGTATCGGTTAGCAAACAGCGTTGCATTAGCACAAACGCCCCTCCTGGATTGGAGTGTGGATCGCCTGTGACTGACTGTTTTCGTCGTCCGACTGTACACACTGAACCGTGATGTCCGTACCATGACTGTTCGGGAAGAATGTACCGTTACACCCCTAATATATATATATATATAACCATCAGCCACCCGGTACAAAATATAGATTCCGGTTATTTCTTGTAATGTAGGTCTTTCAGGTCTTTCCTTTGTATATTTCAAAAGGAGACAAATCCCTCATCATCATTTTTCCAGTTCACAAGCTGTTGATGGGTCTAAGGCTTTTGAGAAGTTTTGAATATCAATACGACAACATGGCATGCTCAGAATATCACCAATTAGTCAGTGTGTTTGCTCTAGTTGAATAACAAACTAGGCGCTAGAGCAACAGACTGTCAGATAAAATGACAAATGGTTCAGGTAATTTGGTTGTGCGGTTGTCACCGTTTTAATTCTCTGTTTTGTCTCTTAAGTTTTCCTGCAAACATACTATAGTCTTGAAGGGAATGCAAATTTGTGCGAAACTAATGCAACCTGAGTAAAAACTGACATGAGTATGGGAGTTTATACGCAATTTGAAATGGCACACTTAGCACTGCTGCATTAATATCTGTGTTTATTGTTCCAAAGCAAATCGATTTTGTCTTGATATACTTCACAAAACTAGGGCAAAAATCGAAATACAGGATTGAAATTTGTGTCATGTCAGTCTCTGCATTAAACAAAACAGGCTAGACATGAGCCACAGATGACAAGAGCAGAAAAGAGGAGATTAATGAATCTGAAATTAATTTCTTAAGCTTCTCTCCGTTCAGCACAGAGCCAGTCAAACAGGATTTACCTTCACTCCTGAGAAGCCCATCTGTCTAGAGTACATCCTCTCAAAAGGAGCATGTGTCTCTCTGACCCAAACATCCCTACTGAGCATCAATACTACATGCCAACTGGTCCGGTTACAGCCTGCAGACTCGCAGCTGTGTGTGAGCGTATGAATAAAGTGGACTACTGTGACAACTGCACATATGTATGGTCTACATGAGCAGTGCAAATGCAAAAGGTCATGTTGGCCACTTTTTAGCATTAAAAGAGTACCTGTAACTATACCAGTTGAAGAGAATGACATTACTGGTTACCAGCATATGATGTGTTTTGGATACTGGGATGCCGGTGTTGCCACAAGGCTTCTCAACTAACTTAACCATCAAGTCTGCCTTGGTCAACTATGGCTATGATTCACTATGTTTTTAGTTTTTTGTTTTTTTTCAACTGACATTATATTAACATATCATTAACTGGACATATTCACAGCCTGTGTAATCTCACATTCAAAGCTTATTTATTTTCAACCCAGCACATGTTGCCCATATTACCCCTTTTTGTATTGTACATGCTGTTATTTGTGTTGCTTTGGATGTGACTTATGATACCAAGGACCTCTAGTTGAGACAGTTTTTGCACATTTCAAAGTTTGCATTTTATTATTATTATTTTTTTTATTTTTGCATCATTTAATAATAAAAAAAAAATAGTTACAATTAAACAAAAATTTAAATTATGTCATTATTTACTCGACTAATGTAATTTTAAAATGAATTTGACTTTTTACTTCCATGGAACACAAAATAGGAAATTATGAACACTGTGCTAGCTGAGCTTTTCCATGCACCAAATCAGGACTAAAGCATTCAAGCTTTAAAAAGGACACAAAAGCACCATGAATGTAATTTGACTCATGCACTATGTTATAGTACGTGTCATATGATAGCTTTGTGTCAATTGCCTAGTGCCTCAAAGTGCAAATTTTGATGGGATCAAGTATCCCCTTAAATGAAGTGTGCTTAATTGTGTTGAATGTGCAGGACCAGATTTACCTCATATTGTGACATAGGCAAAATACATTTTTATCTAGGCTACTACATACTATGGCAACATTTATTTGGCCATATTCTCATAGAAGATGAAGAGCTTCGCTTAGGCAGTTTAAGACAGTATTGGCTATGACTCGTCGACAAATGCTAGACTAAGACACTCATCTCTGCTCCTCAAATACCTAAAATATTAGCCTTTAGTGTTTCTTGAGTAAATAAAACAGTACTTATTCAAAGAACCAGTTTTTTGTTTACCCTTGCATTGCAAACAAGCAGAGACGGTCCAAACAGTGTGTGGCACTTCATTTATGATAGAGGCGGAGTTATACAGTTTGACTGACAGTTTGAGGATCCAGTGGAGATATGAGGTTCAGTCACAAGCACTTTTTCTTTGGTAAAATATTTGCAAAACCAACAGAGAAATGTAAAGTGTGACCAATAGTAATGTAATAAAAAAAATTACAAAATAAGGAGATATGAGGTTTCTGCCTGATATGTATTAATTTAGATAGTAATTGTTTTACAATGTTTTACTATTAGAGTGAAATAATAATAATAATAATAATATATATATATATATATATATATATATATATATATATATTTCTGCTCATTGTAATTACCCTACATGTGGAAAATAAGCAAGCTGACATTCAGTACAACCTATGTCTTTTATTTCTATATGAAAGTCATTTACATCTTTTAGTTTGTCAAGAGATTTAAAACGCCATTTTAATCTAATACATAAGAACGAGTCTATAATTGGATCTGGAAATAAAGCAAAATTACTGAGAAAAATTAGTCCTCAGATGCCACGTCCGTAATTATAGCAAAAAGTCTAGCACTAATCTGATTTCAAACGGATTCATTAAAATAAGTTCTTACTCCACCGTACATCATTACATCATTAACCAATATGGTTGAACAACAAATACGATTTTGGGGAACAGCTATGACTAACTAGCTGATTTCTTCAACGATGCATTGCACTATGGTAGTTAAGCAAGTTATGTTATTGTACAGGAAACGCACCCCAGCGCGGTCTGAGCCAACCCTTCAAGAGCACTGACAGCCAATTCAAACATTGACAAAGAGGAAACACTGAATATTGTTTCACAAAATGGTTCATTTCAAAAATTACAGGCTGAGCACAGATGTAATTGAGTCACTTAGCTAAATGTGGTAAAAAAGCATAATTCATCAAATGGAACCTGGTACATAAAACATGAGAATGTAGCATCAATTATTTATACTGCTGTTGGATTTCATTAATGGAGACAGCATGACTAAATGAGTTAAAGTCAAGATGTACCTCATATTCTGAATGACATACAGCAATCATTTGAGGTAATTGAGGAGAGCTGGGGAAATACTCAAGAGGAAAAGGGATGCAGAATGAGAAGCAGAAATGAGGGCTTATATCAAGTGGTGGTCAATGATTGTAACTACTCCATATTCATTCTGCAGTATAAGAGAAAAGAGCTATAAAGCTAGGAAGAGAGACAATAGGTATATGGTCATATTATCATAACTGACCTTGGAAAGGCACTCTTCTTATAGCCCAGATTCCCCCAAAGCCAATTCCTCCATAATGAGGGTCTTTGAGTGGGTCTGAAGGTGGGGTTGGGCTGTGCGTCTCCAGTACATGCGGAGCTGTTTTCTTGCATTGTTAATCCCATTAGCCCTCCGGCAACTACTGCAATATTTAATGTTCTTGATTTTGCAAGCTCTTTTCCTCCCTCTATTTCTCTCTTTCTGTTACTCCCCAATTCGTCTCAGCCAAATCAAGTCGTACAATTAAAGAAAGTGGTCTGAAAACGAATCATTAGATAATCAATCTAAAGCCGCCAAATACAGCGTCACTCACTGTGAGGTGGAGAAGTGAACAAGCGCCATATTTTAAGTGTGAAACTCAGATTAGAACACTGAAAAGAATTAACTATATGGCGTGAAGGAACAAGCCAGTTGACACACTGAAACACTGGTTGGCTCATAGCAGCAGTTGGGAATGGAGACCCAGACGCCAATGACTGTGGCCAATAGTAGCATCCATCGCCAGTCAATCGTCAAGAATTTGGCCGAGCTCAACAAATGCACTTCCCACATTTATCCACCTCATTTATCAGCAGACATATTTGGCAGCTGGAAAAATTCCATCATAAATTATAGTGTATTACTTTACAAGAATCCCTTCAAATTACCCTGCGAAAGAATGATAGTCAGTGCATCTCCATGGCAACAACCGAGTAGCCTTTTCTCATAAAGTCCAACGCAGGTATATAAGTTGCGGTTACAGGGTGTGAACGCGTTCATGCAGGACCCTGATTTATTAAGGCATTTGCATGTAAAAAGTTGTGGTAATTGACACTGGCGGCACCGCATTAAAATACGGCCTGCACAATAGTGCCAGAGACCTTTCCATTTACGCATGAAAACAAATCGGACTGCACCAAGCAGAAAATAAATTCTGACTTGTAAGTAAATACATGTAATTGAAGCAGTGGACTGTTGAAAATGCATCAGAAGCTGGGCCCTTTCTGTTATGAGGATATTTATCTTCTCCCACAAACAAAAGGCCAGGGGAACGAGAAGGCTGTGGTTTGTTTGTGGAGACGTGTGTGCCGCATGCCTCCATTTGAGACTGTGAGTGAACATATGCAAGACAATTGATCTTTCAGAATAATTGCAGCCACTTTCTTTTCATTTGTGTCAGATCGCACACTGATTATGGGAGGAGCTTCTAGACGTGTTCGCGGGAGAGGCTGAATATTACACCACTACAAACACTGCTGCATCCTTTCCATCATCTGTCCCTATTTCACTGACAATTTGGGGTTTCTGAGGCATTAAATGTAAACCATGACATCAAATATTCATTTACTGAATTAAGAAGTCACTTTTTCACATATCATGATAGTCATCATTTCAATTATGTGGTAAGCACATTGGGAATATTCTCTCCTACAGCATACATGTCACATGTGAACAACTGTAAATGGGCAATAGTGCTTAATTCATTCTGTAATAATAATAATATTATAGCATTGATGATAGATAGAAAGACAGACAGATGGACAGTACAACAGAGAGACAGACAGAACAATAGATAAAACAACAGGGACAGACGGACAGAACGATAGATAGAAAGACAGACAGATTGACAGAACAATAGATAGAATGACAGAACGATAAATAGATAGATAGAATGACAGAACGATAGATAGATAGATAGATAGAACAACAGACAGACAGAACGATAGATAGAACAACAGACAGACAGGCAGGTGGACAGAACGACAGATAGAAAGACAGACATACAGACGTAAAGAACGATAGATAGAAAGAAAGACATACAGACAGACAGATGGACAGAACGATAGATAGAATGACAGACAGACTGTGACAAGCAGGGCAGGGCGGGGCGAGAGCTGTGGGGGAACGCGCGAGGCCGGTGGCGTGATTGCTAAAGAGCATCACCTGCGCTTGGCACCGGTCTCGTATCTCTCACGGAGGAGCTCCGGAAGCATTAAAGGAGGAGTGGCGACAGTGAAAGACAAGACCGGTGCCAAGCACAGGTGATGCTCTTTAGCAATTACGCCACCGGCCTCGCGCTGTTCCCCCACGGCTCTCGCCCCGCCCTGCTTTTCACACAGACAGACGGACAGACAGATAGACAGAACGATAGAATGACAGACAGACAGATGCAAAGAACGATAGACAGAGATACAAACAGACAGATAGACAGACAGACGGACAGAATGATAAATATGAAGACAGACAGATGGACAGTCGGAAAGAATGATAGACAGAAAGACAGACAGACAGACAGAAAGACAGACAGACAGATGGACAGAATGACAGATAGACAGATGCAAAGAACAATAGATAGAAATACAGACATACAGACAGACAGATGGACAGAACGATAGATAGAACAAGAGACAGACAGACGCAAAGAACAATAGATAGAAAGACAGACAGATAGACAGATGGACAGAACAATAGATAGAACAAGAGACAGACAGACAGACAGACGGACAGAATGATAGATAGAAAGACAGACAGACAGATAGACACACAGATGGACAGAATGATAGATATAATGACAAACAGACAAACAGAAAGAACGATAAATAGATAGAAACACAGACAGATAGAACAACAGACAGATAGAATGACAGACAGATGGACAGAACGACAGACAGAACGACGGACGGACGGACGATAGATAGATGTACAGACCAATAGATAGAACAACAGACAGATTAACAGAATGACAGACAGATAGATCGATAGACAGACAGACTAGATTGTCGATCTTTGACAAGCACGTAACTTTTAATGGTATTTCTATCATGACAACTCTGAAGATTTTTAGCATGGTAATGAATATGACAATGTATTTTGGTCTTGGCGGAATAGAACTGCTACGCTGCTGCTGCTGCTGTTGATTATTATGCTGCTGTGTGTATGTAAGATATACTGCTGCTGCACAAATAGGATATATAAAATGACCCGTAGATCTTCATGTATACAGGTGGAGCTGGGGCAGGTGGAGGGTTTCGAAGGAACTCTGAAAGCGATTTGCTATAGTGAACGCTAACCAGCCTTTTAAATGTTGCGAGCAACAACCTCATTGGCTGCAGATGCGACATGAACCAATCAGCTTGTGCCAAGTAGTTAACACTGTGAATATCATCAGTTGCATTAAGGACCCATCAGCCTGCGCCATCTAGAGTTTCATGACAGAACTAGGTATTTATCCCTGTAACAATTTTTATCAATTTAATTAGTTTCCACACAATAGAGCTCCCAAAAAACTGAGCACTTGTTTTCCTGATTGGATGCAGTCAGTTTATTCACACATTTTTTTGTGCAAATTGCCCATTTATGAACAAAAATTGCCTTTATAATTTATTTCTGATTTTAAAAAGCTATTTATTTTCCTATTCAATAGTTATGTCTCCTTATATAAGTATTTCTGTGCTTAAATTCATTTTAATTTTTTTCTTTTGTTTGAAATTTAAAAGGAAGGGTGAATATTTGACAGGACTGACTGAGGAAAAAAACAACAACAACAAAACATAAGCAACACAAGAAAATAAGGAAAACATCTACTATACATTAGTTGAAGGCATGTGACACCAAGCATGTAAAGGAAGCAAGAGACCCCTGGGAAATCTGAGAAGAGGTCACAAGTACAACAAGTCACTCTCAGGCAGTTCTTGGGATTCTATTGATTTGCTTCCTCTGACATAATAAATTATTCAAATATGTTGTCTAAAAACTTAATCACAGCTTAAAAGTCCCCTATACTTTTCACTTAGAAGGCTCACTCACCTTTAACAAAAAATAAACTGTTCAACGAATGGCACCGCAAGAAATTAAACTGGCTCATCCTTAATGTGATGTATGCATTAGCGCAACTGGATCAGGTTCAAATGGGGGGTCATATCATCTCTGGTAAGATATGTGAGGTCTTTTAATTGGGGATTAATTGTATATGCATACAGGAGATGATGATCATTTGTCAGTTAACAACAGCTTACCTCATAGTCACATACTGGAGAGAATTTGATGGGGGGGGTATGACATTCACACCCTAATCACTGTATTGAAACTGCCTTCAAGTCAGAATTTAGATGGGTGCCTTTGCTACGATTGCGGCCTTCATCTGTTTTAGCGTTGTTATTTTGTAAACATGATGCCACCACTGGTACCTAGTGTTCCTATAAACATCAGTCAGACAGTCTGGCATAATTTCATTTTGTTTGGAATAAATAGAAGTGTATTCCCTCAGACTGATTACATGCCCTCAGAGTCTTTCTGCTTGACTCCCACTTTGATGAAATGGCAGGCACTTAATGATGCAGTTGATTTCTACCGCTTGAAGATCAGAGGGAAGTATAGCTCGATTGCTGAGAAGAATCAGCCCCATATCAGCCATTCCTTTAACACACGGACAAGAAAACAGCTATGAATAAGTCATATAGGCTGCGGCAGGAGAGAATCAGCGAGGAGCTAATTACGACTTTCTCCATTAATGGGACTACAGAAAGTTTTGTGCAGAGTTCATTTTCTACAACCCTGCTGCAAACACTGTAATTATGGCCTTTCTCATTGTTTTGGTTAAGGAAGACAGGAATAGACCTCTGGTTTGAGACTGATAAGCAAGTACGCTTAAGGAGAGCACTCATGGCATGCAAAAAGTGTTTTAATGTAAAGAAAGTTTACTAAAGGGGGAACCGTTTAATAATCAGAAGAACAATTGGAGTCATAGCACAAACCAAAAAGGTGAAAATTCGAATAAAGGGAACAATTCGCCGAAAATCATTTATTCACCCTCATGCCATCCGTGCAGCACAAAAGGAGACATTCTGAATACGTGCAGTTATTATGAGTATGAACTGTACCTTTGAAGATTCAAAAATGATGCAAAAGCACCATCAATGTATGGTAAAGTAGATTCATATTCTAAGTCTTCTACAGTTATGCAACCAATTCAGTGAACCAAATTCACTGGAAAGATCTCATAAGAATAAAAATCAGACACTTTATTTCAGATTTTCCAATTTTAACATCATTAAACAAGATCAAATTAGGCATTAAAATGACTTCTTTTTTTTTTTTTTGTAAGTAAAATGAGTCTCTCACATAGCGAAAAGCACTTCAGTTGTACTGTATGTGCATTTACAGTGTACATCAAATTGTAAAAGTATATTTAAAGAAAACTGTACTGGCAGATAAAAGGTAATTTAAAGGTCATCTGCCTGTTTCTTAACACACTTAAAGGGTTAGTTCACCCAAAAATGAAAATTCTGTCATTAATTATTCACCCTCATGTCGTCCCACCCCCGTAAGACCTTTGTTCATCTTTGGAACACAAATTAAGATATTTTTGATAAAATCCGATGTCTCAGTGAGGCCTGCATTGAAAGCAAGTTAATTTACACTTTCAAACACCCAGAAAGCTACTAAAGTTATATTTAAAACAGTTCATGTGACTACAGTGGTTCAACCTTAATGTTATGAAGTGAATACTTTTTGTGCGCAAAAAAACCCCAGAATAACGACTTTATTGAACAATATCTAGTGATGGCCGATTTCAAAACACAGCTTCATGAAGCTTTGAAGCTTTACAAATCTTTTGTTTTCAATCAGTGGTTCGGAGCAAGTATCAAACTAGCAAAGTCACGTGAACCATTGAAATTTTGATACACTTATGATGTAACGAAGCCTCGTTTACTGAAATAACATGACTTTGGCGATCCAAACCACAGATTCGAAACAAAAGATTCGTAAAGCTTTGGGTGTAAAACAACATGAGGATGAATAATTAATGACGGAATTTCCATTTTTGGGTGAACTAACCCTTTAAGTACACTTTTAAGTACACTTAAGTACGCTTTGTAATAATGTCAATTTAAAAGTAAAGGGGACCTATTATGCAAAATTCACTTTTACATGCATGGTGTTTGAACATAAATGTATGTCAGCATTGTGTGTATACCACCTCTCTATAATGGAAAAAATCCACTCACTTTTTTTAATCCCCATAAATCATATGCAGTGTCTCAGAACAAGCAGTTTGCAGATTCTAGCAATGTGATGTCACATTGCACAGGCCCCGCCCGCGACTGCTGACGAACTCTGCCATATTAGCATAGACCCCGCCCAGAGTGAGCTGTACACAGTCCGCCATGTTTATCTCCTCGCCAGATCATTTAACAGCAGCATTCAAGTAAGAAATGTATTCTTATTAAAGTTATTCAGTCAAGAGCAGTGAGTGATTTTCTGTTTTTCTTTTGTTGTTTGATTAACAGCATATACAGCAGTAGGTACTGTATATTACGCTGTATAATACACAGATCTAATAAACACATGTGATTTCTTTTTCAGTCGTTTATGTTCACAGACATAATCGACGGTGTTTGTGAACTTTGTGTGTTTTTTAACAACCTTGTGTGTATTTGGAAGTTTAAGCGCAATAAGACGTGAAAGAGAACTTAGTTTAATACTCACACGACGCGCCGTCTGACATCCAGTTTTCTGTATATAACCATATATTAGAAGTTTAGACAGATATGGCTTTAAAACACATGCAGATAATAAACTTTCATGATGATGAAGAACTGCAATGTCACGTGAGCGTGATCGTGATAGACATGATAATCAAAACCAAACAGATGTTTTTGTTTTTGGCAGAGTATCCAAGGAATGAGTTGTAAAAGCTCTGCCCTCTTCTAGAAAGCTGGGGTGGGGAGCAGCAGCTCATTTGCATTTAAAGATACATACACGAAAACAGCATGTTTTCCCTTCCACTCAGAAATGGGCATTTACAACATGGTATAATAAATGATCTTTTGGGTATTTTGAGCTGAATCTTCACAGATCTAAAAATGGGCATAATAGGTCCCCTTTAAAATACATTTTAAATCACTGTTTTAATCATATTTTGTCATGCTTTAAAAAAGTACAATTATTTTAATGTGTTGACTAACATACTAATGCAGATGTAATTGTAATTTACAAGTGATTATAATTTTAACTGCAGTGTGTTATTTGATATTACATTTAAAGTTTAAATGATCTAAATTGCAACATCATTTATAAATGTGTAATTAAAAATATATTTAAATATATAACATACAAGTTTCAATAGAAATGACAATGTTTATTTTAGTTTGCTATAAATGCTTATTAGTACATTCAGCAGTTCACTTTAACCATATTTAAAAAAAAAAAAAAAAAAAATAGAAGTAATTATGAACTTTCATATTAAGTCCTATTTAAGTGGGTCAGAAAAAGTGTCAGAAAACAATACATTTAGTTCACACTTAACCCTTGTACTTTTTCACAAGGGTTTGTTCAGCATTATAAGACTACAATTTGTAATGCAGAGCTACAAGCTATAACCTCACTATCCACAGACCTCACAGAAAATTATTGCCCATTTCCATACTTTCCCTGAGCCAATAGATGCACCTCCACAGGCAGCGCTGTATCTCTGCCAGCAGATGTAAAGTCACTGCATGCTGGAATACATCCAAGAGAACATTTCAAAACAAAACCAACATTTTCAAGCAAACATGTTAATCCCCACACTTTGCCAGCTCATTATTTGTGCATGTAATTAAAGCCCTCACGCTTTCCCTTTATGTGGTTACCGATACTTGATGTGCTGAATTACTGGTGGCACAGTAGGACATTTAAAAAAAAAAAAAAAAAAAACTGAAAGGATTACATGAATAGAGTTTTATTGTGTTTTAAAGAGTCAGGAACCCTTGTAAGTTCAGGCCAAAAATGTTGTGGCATTTTTAATAGGTATTTAATTAGCCTTAAAATACAATACAAATGAACATAATAAGAATGATAATAACTACTAACGCAATTATTTTAAGTTAAAAAGATTAATTTTAATGGATGGCATATAGAGGGTTTAACATATTTTTGCACTGATTTCCAAAAAAGAAGAAAAAAAAGCAACAGGGCTTAAATCTGGGAGAAAGGTACTATTAATTAGTGGCCTAATGAGGATTTTTATGGGTTGCCACAGTAGAGAGCACATAAAGAGACATCGTCATCACTAATTTAACATGGCAGGCCTGCAGAAGACCATCTGCTGCTCAAGAAACTGTTCATAAAGTCACAATTATCTTTTTGTAAGCACTTTATTGAGGAAAAATAGCTCATTAATTAAGCTACAAAACAAAATCCACGTGAGAAGGAGAGAATCAAATATGAGAATTCTGATTCTGGATGAATGGAAATAATTCCTTGTGAACAAAAAATTGGCTACAGTTGTCTACCAGTTGACTTTACAATATAGTGCGATACAATATACAATACAATACGATACAATTCAATTAAAGATTTTTTTTAAGGAAAATTAAGGAATCCTTAATTAAAATAAAATACTAGACTAAAATAAAATACAGCACCCTGACAATTTCCTCTTCATAATAATAATAATAATTATCATTATTATTATTATTATTACTATTTAATTATTTTTAATATTTTATTATTATTATTCCTTATGAAAAACAGCTGTCGAGCGCACTATTAAATTAAATTAAATTAAATTAAATTAAATTAAATTAAATTAAATTAAATTAAATTAAATTAAATTAAATTAAATTAAATTAAATTAAATTAAATTAAATCCAAAAAATAAAACTGTTTTAATAACAATTATTATTATTAATATTATTATTCGTGCCAACAAAGCTAAAATGCAATTTTTCCATACTGTACCAACTGGTTTTCTGCGATTGCTGTTAAAAAACCCATTATTTATTACTAAAGTCATACAAGCAGACATGTTTCTATATGGCAGTGGATGTTGCCTGTGGATGTGGGGAACACATTCATCACCGCTTCTTCAGTATGGAGGCAGAGAGGAGAGTTATCAGCAGAAAATACTCTTCATGTGTCTCATTTGTCTCTTATCTACAACAGCAGCCCGCAGGCAACCTACGACCTTAGAGGTACTATACACCTGACCTCCAACACACACCGCAATCCTTCTATATGTGTGTGTGAATCTCAGACTGACAGAGGAATGCCGAGCAAGGAAATAAAGCGGGATGGATTAATTATAAATGGTTGCCATTTCACCCTGGTGATAGAAGAGCAGTGATATTGTGCTTTTGAGAATAACCAGTCTCATGCCATTTGTTTCATATTCCAGCAGCCAAGCACCATGCATATGGAAGTGGGGGGGGGAAGAAGCGCAAACTAATCGTCCTCATTAATGTGATTTATGAACCATAAATTCTCATTCGTTCAGAAAGCCCCTTTGAATAATGGTGGAAAGGATGTCCTTTTTAATTTTTTTCATTTAACACACAAACTGCTACTAATAATGCATTGAACACAATGTGCCGTGGAATATATTATACCAGGGAATACACTACCAAATATGTGTAATATGTGTAACTGAGTTAGTCATAAACAAGAACGCAAATCAAACACAGTATTTTGCAGAATTACATTTGGAAAATTGCTTCATGCATTTGATTTATTGAATCCTCCATCCAGCATTAATACTACCCCACGCTCTTGTTCTAAGTAATTGACAGTGGAAATGGATACCCAGGCAGTGCCACTGACTGTGTTATTGGCCAAAAGTCAATAAGAGTAAACGCAAAACTCCACTTCTGAAGCACAATTATGAGCCATTTGTGTTGCAATAGTGGCCATTTTCTCTGAGTTTGACATGACAAGAGGGGTTATTTAGCACTAGGCATGCTTGTAAAATCAAGTCATTGTGGGCCGTGTTTTACCACTGCTACCCAAACAAACACATGCAGAGAAATGGAAACTCACATGGGTAGAGAAAAAACTTTTCAACTTACTGACGGTGTGTATATTTTCCGAATGCGTTGTGATTCTCTCTCGAATTGATTCTGAGCTTTTAACAGCAGATGGCACTACATGTTTTAGAAACAACCGTGCTCTTGAAAAGTTTGAAAAGGTTGAAGCAAATTACAAGGGTGTTTGCAGTGGGCTGTTTACATTAATCTCACGTTATAAAAGCATTCTGAGGTGGAAGTAATAACCGAACACACAAGCGCTCTTCCTCATGAGCATCTGAGCATGCGGTTAAAAACTAGCCTGTGGTGTTAAAAACTAAGGTACAATGTGTAAAATTTGGGAGGATCTATTGAGAGAAATGCAATATAATATACATAACTATGTTTTTAGTGGTACATAAAGACCTTACATAATAAACTGTTATGTTTTTATGACTTTAGAATGAGCCAATTCTATCTCATACACCGCGGGTCCCCCCTCCATGTCAAGTCGCATTTTGCGCTGGCATGTTTCTACAGCAGCCCTAAATGGACAAACACTCTACAGAGCGCGTTTCATCACTATGTTGTTCTTCTTCTAAATTGTTCGTGTTTTTAGAGGCAGCTTGCATCGTCACTACGTTGAATACGCACAAAGTAGTAGTAGTAGTAGCCGTCTGGTTTATTAGAAGCAGAGACCGTTCTTTGCTAGAAGTAAGAAAAACCTCATTGCTTCACACAAGCTACTCTCTGCTCTCTCAGATGACAACATGTTGGCCAGACGGCCACCATAGCTTCTCCTAAAGGGAGGGGTGCGAGGGGTGTGCACCGTTAGTTGCAGTTCGCAACCTCATCACTAGATCCCGCTAAAATATACACACTGCACCTTTAATGGAAAAAAGCAGCTTTGAAGTCTTTTGAGTTTCCAGCATCATGAGGATGTGTTAATGGCAACAGTTTACAGTTTCAAGAAAATAATTTGCGGAAAGTGGGGCTTGACTAGACTGGAAACACTTTTTACTTACAATAACACTGCATTTTTAATTATACAAAAATACTATTTTTTACATTCAATCTTTAATTCAAAAGTCACTTGGCTCAAAATCCCAGTCATCTTCAGTGTTGGGGAATGTTACTTTGAAAAGTAATGCATTACAATATTGCGTTACTTAAAATGTAACTAACTGCTTTACTTAGTTGCTTTTTAAGAAAAATAATGTGTTACACGTTACTTTTGCGTTACTTTTTTGACCTGGGTTGGGCTTGTTGTTTTATAACAAAAAAGTCCTATTTTGGGGCAAATGTAAAGACCATTTCACACCAAAATTGAAATAATAAGCCTCAGACTGAAGGAAATGCACATTCATGCATGTACAGTAGAGGGCGCAGCTCAAACAAACCTTTTAGCTGTGCTGCCATTCTGGAAAACAGGACGCAAGAGAAACAAGTTTAACATTTCATCAATAATAATAAAAAGAAAAATCTTAAGTGATTCTTTGTTTATTTAACTGCATCATAAGGTCATTTTATTCGTTTTAAGGAATACTGTTCTTTTTGTGTGTGTGTGTGTGTGTGTGTGTGTGTGTGTTTAGTGCTCACATTTAGTCCAGAACAACAACAGCCATCATGTTTACACACAACGCCTCTGCACTTACGATTTTTTTCCAACACTAGAACTAGAGAGCTGTCAGTCAATATATAGGAAAACAAAGTAACTTGCGTTGCTTATTTGAAAAAGTAATTCCTTTTTTTATTTTTATTTTTTTTCTTGTACATTTTAAAAGTAATGCATTACTTAGTTACTTGGAAACGCAATCTGATTACATAACACAAGTTACTTGTAATGCATTACCCCCAACACTGGTCATCTTTGCATGATGCTTCTGACTGTGCATGCTATTGTCTCTATTGTTTCAATTTTTACCTATCCTAAGAAATGTAAGGACAAAGCTGATGCTCATTCTGCTTTCTCTTTCTTTCTTTCTTTCTTTCTTTCTTTCTTTCTTTCTTTCTTTCTTTCTTTCTTTCTTTCTTTCTTTCTTTCTTTCTTTCTCTCTTTCTTTCTCCTGTAGTTCTCTCTTTTTGCTCTTATCCTCTCCCTTCCTTTTCCTCTCTATCTCTTCCTGTGTATTCAGCTGCTGTCTGCTCCTCTGGCCGATCAGTGATTTATGTCGTCCCCAGGTGAGCGTGTTCACATCAGCATTACCTTCCTTTTCGAGGTAGTGATCTGTTTCCCAGAGCTCACTGCTCTCTCCTGCTTGCTCCACTTCACCGACCAGGTGCTGGCTCCCCAAAACCTTTCCCTCACTTTCCCTCCCTTAACTCTCTCTCTGTAAAGGCCCACAGCATACTGTATGATACGCATTGTGGAAAAGTTATCTCAACATCCACATTCACTGACTGTGGACTGTAAGTGAGGACTCAGAGCAGCTAAAGGTTTAAATTAGGAATGAGCCTTGTGTAAAGTCTGCGCTGTGCAGGTTTGTCATCTGTCATGCCATGAAAAAAAAAATGAAAAAAAGAAAAAAGATTGTGATTTTAACAGTAAAACACTGTAAAAATGATACAGTAAAAACCTGTTAATTGGTTAACAGTAAGTTTCCTTACTACTGTATATACGGTGAATAAGTGTAATAGATCTAACCTTACACTTAAAGGGGACCTATAATGCCCATTTTACAAGATGTAATATAAGTCTCTGGTGTCCTCAGTAAAGTTTCAGCTCAAAATACTCCATATATCATTTATTATAGCTTGTCCGGAGTCGGACACTGACGGAGAGACTCAGGAAGAAGTTTTTAGAATGCAACTGGACGTTTCTGAATGGTTAGTGGATAAATTTATGTAGTTGCTGTGGAGTTGATTCAGCTCATCGACTAGCATGTGCCGTCATGTTAATATTTTGTGCAAATCCAGGGTTGAATTGACCCTCGTTTGTGAAGCAGTCCAACGTAAAATGACAGCATGGTAACAACACTCTACTAAACAACTCTTCTTCTTCTCTAAAGCAGCCCAACATTTGTTGCATGTTCTCGGGGGCAGGATTTATGTCAGTTTTAGGGTTAGTCATGTCACTAACCCGGGAAGAAACTCACTGTAGTCCCTTCCAGCCATTTGTTGTAGTCCCTAAACTGTGAATTCTTAAAAAGAAAATATCTCATTTTGCATTGAACTTTGAGTGTTGTAACTTTGCGGATGTTGTTTATACTCTAACAGCAACATTACACACTAACTAAAGTTAAAAAAGTGAAATCATAACCAACCACACTTTAACATAATTTTACAGTTTTTGGAAGTGAAAAAGACGTTGTATAATTTACAGTGAAAAACCATAAATTGACGTTCCCAGAAATCCCTGCATGACACTTCACATTTGATGTATTTTCGTTTAAATAACTGTTTCTTCTTAGTTTTTTCTTTTTTTCTTATCAGTAATTAGGGTTTTAATGTACATAATGTTATTAAATTAATGTTTATTGCATTACTTTAGAGTCATGTGTGTTACCATGATGGTGTTTAGTGTTTGTGTGAATGACACTGTGCACCTTTTATACATTTGTACCTTCTCAGCTTAAGGAAAAGCAGCTTGTGATGATCTTCGATTCATCATGTGACTTTCTCATCACCATCCATTTTTGGTGGTTGTCAGTATATTATAAAGGTACAAAACATATATAAGTACTTCAATAGGTTAGTTTAATGAAATTACTGTAATTTTTTACTGTAAATTTAAGTTAAATCTGTAAAACCTAAAATTTTGCTTCCATATTTTTACTTTAAATTTCTGGAAACCACAGCTGCCAGTAAACTTAACAGATTTTTTAAAGTCATTATCTGATAAATGCATACAGTTTAAAAAAAAAAAATATATATATATATATATATATATTTATAGAGAGAGAGAGAGAGAGAGAGAGAGAGAGAAATAGGCCTATATCATACAGTATTCTTTTAGAAATACGCCATAATTCAAAGCAACTTACAAGTACAAAATAAAATTCCAAATAAAAACAAACTTTTTTTTCCTCGCAACTCCTGAGCATTTCTTGGACTAAAAACTGAAAAAGAAAAATACAGTTTTAGTGTTTCACCAGGAATACCTTTCCTGCCAACAAGACACTGTGGAAAAATAAAATGTGTTGTTCGGGGAATTTTTAAGGCAGCCGTTTTTTTCCGCCAAAGGCATCAGTTTACATGAGCTCTGTGTGGGGGAGCACCGCACACATTTTAGCGCTTCCACATTGGACATGTTCAAAGAACAAGTGAATTTGCCATAATGTGCCTGAACCTAATGACCCTGCACTCCCTACAACTGCTTGTTTATCAGGGACCAGGATGTTTCCAGATCACATACAGGTAACAATAACCCTTCAGTGGTCCACAACTGAACACATCACACCTCTCCCTCTACACTTTGTGTACATGACAACAATAAAAGCAGCTAAGGTGTTGTAATTGTAGTAGTGTTTCTATGAAAACATCATGGCAGAATGGCGATCCATAAAATAAAATTGAGACATCTGCATTTAGACTGAACCATGCAAAGCCTCCTGACACCATAATCAGTGTTCTTGATTTCATTTATTTGGATAATAATTAGAGTATGTGTTCACAGTAATCGAAATTTTTCCTGGTTCCATTGTGTTGTCACAATCTGTAGCTGTATAATTACGGCAGATTATAATTACAGTGATTAGAGAGTGGCCTAATAATTATGATTATGATTGCCATTCTGCAAGAGGATGAGCAACACCCAACATTTCATTGAATAAAGACACGTCTTTCCATTCAATGGGCAATGGTCTGATCTGTCTTTAATCTACTAGTTGAAACTAAAGTAAAGCTTTACCAAAATGTGATCACAATATGTGCATCTTTCCATATTCGTAACCGTTTATATCGTATTGCAGAGCACACAAAGCAATTCTTTGGAAATTACATGATGTTGATCCTCAGTAAACAAGACGGCTGTGTTTTCTCATGCTACAGCTTTCAGCAACATGGTCCACTCTGTTTAATTAAGCAGTGGAAGCCTCAAACCAGCACAAGCTCCACAGAGGATCAAGAGCCAAAGGCCAAGAGGTAGGCAGCTACATAAACTTTGTCCACTGATTCCACATGATCCCTTTGTATCCCTGTGGATTTCACGGTGGATTGAGGGCCTGCCATAAATCCTGAATTGTAATCTTTGAACACACACAATGGCTTCCGAGAGTGAAATTCTACTACGGGAGGCTGGAAATGTTGCTATTAATGCAAGAATTCCATGCAAACTAATAATGAGTCTGAGAAAGGTCGACTATGTATAGATAAAGGAAGATTTATATGCAAAGCTTCTATACGGACCTAAGAGATGTCGAAATGACAAATTAAATAGCATCAGAAAAAAAAAAAAAAGGTACAACAGCTTGTCCCTAGAGCAACGTTGTGCCTTATTTAACCCCAAAAGGCGCATCTCAGAGTAGTAATAGCATGTAGTACCCTATATGCAAGTATTTATTCAATCTTGACTCTCATATTAGTAATCTGTAGTAGACTGTTAGCAAAGTTACTTACAGTAGGTAAAATGTCTGTTGGGGACCATCAAAATAAAGTGTTAGCAGATATTAAGCAGGCAGTCTACTAATACTCTAATAAGAGTTCATTGACATGTAGTCGCAAAGTTACTTATAATTAGTAGAATGTCTAAAGTGGACCATCGGAATAAAGTGTTACCAAATTATTGAATGTATGACTTGAAAAAAAACTGGTTACTCTATAATTTAATGTACAGTAAATACTAACTAAGCAACTAACTTACCAACCAACCAAACAAATAAATGTTATTATCAATGTTTTAATGGTAAGTATTTTAATATTAAAACATGTAACATTTCTCCAAATAAATTAGTATTTCCAACCTAAGAAAAAATTAAAATGTTTTTAGCCCTTGTTAGGATTTACCGAAAACTCCTGACCCTTAACAGTGACTGTTAATTAGGTTAATATAAAGTCTGCTGCCAGCAGATTAATGGACATCAAATGAAGAGCTAAAGAAGATGTCTAATTTAGTGCCCATGAGCTCAGCTACTAACCCTCTCATCTCCCTCCCCCTTACTCCTCATATAGCCATTCAGGCAGCTTTTCCCCCCTTCACTGACCCATCTGAGCCCCCTTCCCCTGTAATAGCATTTCTAAAGACCTGCTGCCATCGTGAGGGCTGGAACTTCACAGACTAGCCCTCTTCTAATATGGCCCACATGGAATCATCACATGTAGATCTCCACAGAAAGTTCAAGAGATTTCTACAGAATTGGAAAACATTCACACATTCTATACATGCCTCACAGTTTGTGCATTTGTTTATAAAATATTTAGGAAAAGTGAAAATGATTATGCTTTCAGATAAGGGGTCAAGGTTTGGCTGGTTCCAAATGGTGATGGTGATACCAACACTGTCAGAAAAAAGGTACGGTGCTTGTCACTGGGGCAGTACCCTTAAGTACAAAAGTGAAAAGGTACTAAAAAAACTTTAAAGTACTAAAATGTACCTTTAAGGTACTAATATGCCATTTTAAAGTAATATCTACCTTTATAGGTATCTACCTTTAAGGTACTAATGTGTACCTTTTAGTGGTATGTAAGGTACAAAGATGTATCTTTTCAATTTTAGGGTACGGCCCCAGTGACAGCGCTGTACCTTTTTTCTGAGAGTGAATGGTAGTATATATATGGACAAAAGTATCGTGACAACTGACCATGACATATTCTAAATACATAGACATTAACATGCGGTGGGGAATTTTTGTCCATTCATCCAGTAAAACATTTGTGAGGTCAGGCACTGATGTTGGACAAGGCCTGGCTTGCAATCTCTATTCCAGTTCATCCCAAATGTGTTCAATGGGTTTGAGGTCAGGGCTCTGTGTGGGCAGTCAAGTTCTTCCACACCAAACTCATCCAACCATGTCTTCATGGACCTTGCTTTGTGCACTGTGCACAATGCAGTCAGGCAGGTAACGTTCTCCTGGCATCCGCCAAACCAGACTCACCCATCAGACTGCCAAACAGAGAAGCATGATTCGTCACTCCACAGAACACGTTTCCACTGCTTCAGAGTCCAGTGGCGGCATGCTTTACACCACTCCATCCAACGTTTGGCATTGTACTTGGTGATGTGAGGCCATGAAAACCCATTCCATGAAGCTCCCGCCGCATAGTTTTTTGTGTTGATATTATTAGTTTAGCATTCTTCAGCTATGGAATCAGCAGACTTTACTTTACATGGACTTTACGTTGCTGCTGTTCCTAAATGCTTCCACTTTCCAATTATACCACTTACAGTTGACAGTGGAATATCTAGCAGAGATGAAATTTCACAAAAGGGGCATCCTATCACAGCACCATGCTTGAATTAACTAAGCTCTTCAGAACGACCCTTTTTTTTTTTCCACAAATGTTTGTAAATGCAGACTTCATAGGTGTTTGATTTTATACAACTGTAGGAATGGGTCTGATTGAAACACCTGAATTCAAGAATTAAGAGATGCGTCTGAATACTTTTGTCCATAGTGTATTTCGTCTGTTTAGTTTGGCTCTTTGTGTTTTGTTTCTTTGCTTGTTTAGTCCATGTTCAGTTGTTACTATGGTTACAGATCTGTTAATTGATTTACCCACACCTGCTCCTTGTTTTACCTCTCATTTAAGGTCCGTTTACATGACAACGATGTACTAAAAATGGAAAAGTTTTCCTTTTCCTTATTTTTCATGTCACTTTGTAAAGAAACATTACGCGACTATAGATTTAACAAGCAGCCTAATATACACGTCACCGTTTTCACACATTTTACATGGACACAATAATGGTATCATTTTCAAAAACTTTGAAACCCATTTTCAAAATCTTGCATTTTCAGGCCCTCAAAACGCTGTTGTCGTGTATATGAATGATTTACATGACATGGTGTCATGTAAATGGCCCCAAAACTCTGATTTAAGGTCTATGAATGAAGCTTATCAATATTTACAAAAGAGCTTCAACTTTTAAATGGTGGCCAAAAACAAAATGCACATGGAAATGTTCTCAGGAAATGGAGAGGAAGGAAAAAGCACAAGGGACAACAAAAAGTATGCCTGGCTTTTTAAAAGTGCACAATTCCCAAACTAGCACACAGTCAGAGACAATCCTTGCCTCCCAATATGCATCCCTATCTATCCTAAACAGTATGTGAGATTGGAATAAGCGTAATGCTATCTGTGTTATATTTCATCTGCATCATTATTGTCAACTTATATTAAGGTACAAATAGCACAATAGCAAAACAGATACGTTTGTCCATTAACTGTTAAATGCACCATTATGCAAAAAACATAAGCAGAGTTCTCAGCATGAGAGACCCACGACACACAGATCAACATGCTACTTGTTTTCTCTCCAATAAAGTAGGATGGATTGTTTGAGTAGTGTAAATTTAATTAAATAAAATGTGGAGTGTGTATATGAAGATGTTAACTGTGACAGGATGACTATATACTATGCAACAGAGCACAATTATGAAGTGGTAGTATGTCCCAAAGCTGGCCTACTCTTTTGCTACACACTTAAAAATATTAACCTTTCTCTCACCAAAGGAGTACATACTTTTAGGGCATAGTATAAGTAGGCAAATTGGGATGCAGCAAGAAAGAGAAGAAGATGGAGCCATTCTCTCCAGCACAATGGAGCACAAACCCAGTGTACTGCTGCAGAAAAATCATTCAGATCTCGCTTAATGGAGGCCGAGCCGAATGCAGCATGTGGCATGGAATAAAATGGAAAAAAAAAAAAAGCACTGACATTTATTGTTTACGGGAGTGAATGGGAGGGGGTGATGGATAACCGTGACTCCCTGCTGTTTTAACTAGATCACAGAGGGTTACCGTCCCCCTGCTGCACAATAAGAGGGTCATCAGGCTCTTGTCATGGTCTCATCTTGAGCTCACGGTTGATCCCCCCAACCAACCTTTGCAAAAACAGAAGTACACTTCTGCATAATTATTACGGAAATAATACTTTAAATGTATTAACTTTAAATAAAATATCAACTAACACAGGTAAAATTATAATCAAGTTCTATATGTGCTTTAGTATGTTATTTGATACATCAAAATAAGCACAACGAAAGATTATTAAAACATAATGACTTAAAATTTAAAGTGACATTTAATTTGACATTATTACAAAGTGCACTTTTTAAAAGTGTACTTAAGTGTGTTAAGAGAAATGAAAGTGTACTCTATTTAAGTACACTTAAGTGGATTTTATTTCATTATTTTATTATATCTTCTGCAAGTAAGTTGTTTTTTTACATATATTTGAAGTGCAGGTTCAATAGAGTTACAGTAGGTGCACTTTTTTCAGAAGGGAAGGTGTGTGAGTGACAGGTGTCTTAATACATCATGTGCCATTGAGGGAAAAGCGGTTCATTCCTTGATAGCAAGTCTCAAGGCTCGGAAATAACAGAGAAAAATGCCGAAAACTACTACAACATGCAGCATAGACATTTTAAACACAGGTCAAGAGTGATAAGTACAATCAGCATATGCCAGAAAAGATAATGGCAAAAAATGTCAGAAGGCCCCTTGAAATGAGGAAGAAATGAGCGACACAGAGGGCAGGTCCACAGAGGGAGATTAATAGAGCGGCGAGACCCACACATACTTCACACGGCACAAGAAAGCAAATGAGACTCAAAGTGCATTTACATGCGTGGCAAAGTGTAGGAGAAACCAGCCGCTTGGTCTCATATAGGCAGAATAGCAATATGCTATGCTAATCTTTTTGTTGTTGTGATGGATTGTTCCGGTTATTGTCATGATCCTGGTGATATGACCACGGATGAACAGTGAACACAAAGATTTGAGGGTGCATGAATTTGTTGGTGAAATTATAGACCTCATGAAATCAAAATCTTTATGCTGGTGTTGGTCTAGCTGACTTTTAAGATTGAGACATTTCAAATTTGCTTATAAAATCTGCATTTATATATACAAACATGTTTACAATAAAACAAAATTAATTTAACAAGTTATGAAGTAAAATATCCAGCTTCTGCCAGACCGCCTTCCGTATTTAACTTCAAGCCAGTTCCGTTTTTTTCATAGGTTGAGTACGGAAGGCGGTCTGGCGGAAGCTAGATATTTGACTTCATAACTAAATATGGATATATTTTTTTACACAAAAAATTATTAACCCCTGGAGCCATTTGGGGTATGTTTATGATAGATGGATGTGGATGGATGCACTTTCTTCAGCTCATACTCGTTGGTCTCTCTCACTGTCATTACAGTGGTATGCGAAAGTTTGGGAACTCCTTACAGGATCTGTGAAAATGTGAATAATTTTAACAAAATAAGAGAGATCATACAAAATGCATGTTATTCTTTATTTAGTACTGTCTTGAGTAAGATATTTTACATTAAAGATGTTTACATAAAGTCCACAAGACAAAAACTAGCTTAATTTATTAAAATGACCCTGTACAAAAGTTTGGGAACCCTTGGTTCTTAATACTGTGTGAGGTTACCTGGATGATCTACGACTGTTTTTTTTTTTTTTGTTTTGTGATGGTTGTTCATGAGTCTCTTGTTTGTCCTGAGCAGTTAAACTGAGCTCTGTTCTTCAGAAAAATCCTCCAGGTCCTGCAGATTCTTCAGTTTCAAGGATCTTTTGCATATTTGAACCCTTTCCAGCAGTGACTGAATGATTTTAAGATCCGTCTTTTCACACTGAGGACAACTGAGGGACTCAAACACAACTATTAAAAAACGTTCAAACATTCACTGATGCTCCAGAAGGGAACACGATGCATTAATAGACGGGGGGTGAAAACATTTTGAATTTGAAGATCAAGGTAAACTGTACATAATTTGTCTTCCGGGAAAAATGTAGGTATCTTCTGTCGCTTCCGGAGGGCAGTACTAAATGAAAAAAATTATATTTCAACAAAAAGAGAAAAATGTGGACATCTTTATCCTGTTCAAAAGTTTTCACCCCCCGGCTCTTAATGCATTGTGTTTCCTTCTGGAGCATCAGTGAATGTTTGAACCTTTTTTAATAGTTGTGTTTGAGTCCCTCAGTTGTCCTCAGTGTGAAAAGATGGATCTCAAAATCATACAGTCACTGCTGGAAAGGATTCAAATATGCAAAAAATCCTTGAAACTGAAGAATCTGCAGGACCTGGAGGATTTTTCTGAAGAACAGAGCTCAGTTTAACTGCTCAGAATAAACAAGAGACTCGTGAACAACCATCACAAAAAAAAAAAAAAAAAAAAAAAACAGTCGTAGATCATTCAGGTAACCACACACAGTATTAAGAATCAGTGGTTCACAAACTTTTGAACGGGGTCATTTTAATAAATTCAGCTATTTTTTGTCTTGTGGACTTTATGTAAACATCTTTTATGTAAAATATCTTACTCAGGACAGTACTAAATAAAGAATAACATGCATTTTGTATGATCTCTCTTATTTTGTTAAAATTATTCACATTTTCACAGATTCTGCAAGGGGTTCCCAAACTTTTGCATACCACTGTATAAAGCTCGGATGCGTCAGGATATTTATTAATATATCTCAGATTGTGTTCATCACAATCATCTGTAGTTTACAAGTTCTGCACATGCCTCATCTATTGTGTGTTTGTTTATGATTATTTTGGATAATATCCTAATATTTTTAGGTACCAACATTAAAGAATATGTAAAAATAGATTCAAACTGAGAGATGCACATTTGACACTGCATGCAAATCATGTCAAAACCTGCCAAATGTTTCGAAAAACAGAATCATGGGTAAAAAAAAAAAAAAAAAAAAAAAACTGTCCTGATTTCCATTATGTTATTTGTAGATTGACTCTGACCTCAGACTCAACTCAATATAGCGCAAACTCCTTCCACTATTAGAAATAGAATAATTGTCAATGCCTCTGTCTAAAAAGAGACAGTATGTGTTCCAGCATGTGGATGAGTGACATGAAAGGCAATCATTTTGAGAAATGTGTATCACTTCCTCTCTCCTCTCCAAACAGAGCGACCTCTGCTTCACCTCCCCCGTCACCTGAGCCAAGCGTGCCGTCACGTCTGTGTCAATAAGGCAATTTGTTTTTCTATTGCCTTCCTTATCAAGGTTAAACTGAATAAATCAATCATTGTCCATGAGGCAAAAGGAGAGAGAGAGAAAGAGAGAGAGGGGAAAAACTTCCTGTCAGAAACTGGGGGTTATAAATAATATGCCAGCAGCAACCAAACACTGCCACTGTGAATTTTCAACATGCAAAAAGGCAATTAACAAGGAAGGAAACCTGAAACAAATGCCTTCTGAAGGTCCTTCCGCCAAATGTAAAATGAGGGGACACCCAGGATCATTTCAGATGTCTCTGTGTTTAAATTACATGCTTTCTGCCCTTGACGGGTATATATTAATATTTTATGACAAAACTTTGCCAGGGAATGGTGCTTTTCATTCATTTTCTCCTCAGGAAGCAAGATTTGCAAATAAAAATGGCTATTTTGTACATGCCTTTTGCTATTATTCATACTGTTTTATGATTTTTCTATTTTAAAACAGATAGCTCAAGTCCAGATAGCTCAAGTTTATTGCAGCGTTCCAGCTGTGCTAAAATCCACAGCTATGACACAAAAAGTCTGGTCACCAAAGCACTCTGTGCTGTCCGCAGCACATACTGTTATTTTTGTCGCATTGCAATGTTCATTATTTGTCATGAATTTTGATTGCCTGATGGTGCCCAAGGAAGTGGACTTCACAATGTAATATTCAGCCATGCAAGTCAGATTCCCAAAACGTAGGGAGTGGATATATTCTCAGTTCAAAGAATATCCACAAACACTACTGTGGGGTCCGTAAAGTTAAAAAAAAAAAAAAAAAAAAAAAATCTCTCTTACGCTCACTAAGGCACAGTAATATTGTAAAAACAGTAATATTGTGAAATATTACCATTTAAAATAACAGTTTTCTAGTTTAATATATTTTAAATATTATATAATTATAAGTATTTTCAGCATTATTACTCCGTGTCACATGATCCTTCAGAAATCATTGTAATATGCTGATTTGCTGCTCAAGAAACATTTCTTATTATTATCAATGTTGAAAACATTTGAAAATTTGAGTTGCCTAATGTTTTTGTGAAAACCATTTCTTTACTTCTGCTTTTTTTTTTTCAGGATTGCTGGATGAATAGAAAGTTCAAAACAAAATCCTTTTAAATTATTTGCATAAGTATATATAACAATAAAAATGTCTTTACTGTCACTGTAGAACAATTTAATGCACTCTCTCTATATTTAAAACAAGAAAAAATATGAATACGTTTTAAATACATCTATATTTACATACATCATATTTTTTAATTTAATAAACATATATATATATATATATTAATAAAATATCTATATATTTTTATTAAATCTGAAAAATCTGAATGTTTTATATACATATTAATATACAGTACATCATTTTTAATACTAATAATAATTATATATATATATATATATATATATATATATATATATATATATATACACACACACACACACACACAGACTGATATATTTCAAATGTTTATTTCTTTTAATTTTGATGATTATAACTGACAACTAAGGAAAATTCCAAATTCAGTATCTCAGAAAATTAGAATATTGTGAAAACACCTGCAAAGGCCTTTAAATGGTCTCTCAGTCTAGTTCTGTAGGCTACACAATCATGGGGAAGACTGCTGACTTGACAGTTGTCCAAAAGATGCCCATTGACACCTTGCACAAGGAGGGCAAGACACAAAAGGTCATTGCAAAAGAGACTGGCTGTTCACAGAGCTCTGTGTCCAAGCACATTAATAGAGAGGCGAAGGGAAGGAAAAGATATGGTAGAAAAAAGTGTACAAGCAATAGGGATAACAGCACCCTGGAGAGGATTGTGAAACAAAACCCATTCAAAAATGTGGGGGAGATTCACAAAGAGTGGACTGCAGCTGGAGTCAGTGCTTCAAGAACCACTATGCACAGACGTATGCAAGACATGGGTTTCAGCTGTCGCATTCCTTGTGTCAAGCCACTCGCCTGCGTTTCACCTGGGCTAAAGACAAAAAGGACTGGACTGCTGCTGAGTGGTCCAAAGTTATGTTCTCTGATGAAAGTAAATTTTGCATTTCCTTTGGAAATCAGGGTCCCAGAGTCTGGAGGAAGAGAGGAGAGGCACACAATCCACGTTGCTTGAGGTCCAGTGTAAAGTTTCCACAGTCAGTGATGGTTTGGGGTGCCATGTCATCTGCTGGTGTTGGTCCACTGTGTTTTCTGAGGTCCAAGGTCAACGCAGCCGTATACCAGGAAGTTTTAGAGCACTTCATGCGTCCTGCCTCCAGATTTCATTTTCCAACAGGACTTGGCACCTGCACACAGTGCCAAAGCTACCAGTACCTGGTTTAAGGACCATAGTATCCCTGTTCTTAATTGGCCAGAAAACTCACCTGACCTTAACCCCATAGAAAATCTATGGGGTATTGTGAAGTGGAAGATGCGATATGCCAGACCCAACAATGCAGAAGAGCTGAAGGCCACTATCAGAGCAACCTGGGCTCTTATAACACCTGAGCAGTGCCACAGACTGATCGACTCCATGCCACACCGCATTGCTGCAGTAATTCAGGCAAAAGGAGCCCCAACTAAGTATTGAGTGCTGTACATGCTCATACTTTTCATGTTCATACTTTTCAGTTTGCCAAAACTTCTAAAAATCCTTTTTTTTTTTTTTTTTTTTGTATTGGTCTTAAGTAATATTCTAATTTTCTGAGATACTGAATTTGGGATTTTCCTTAGTTGTCAGTTATAATCATCACAATTAAAGAAATAAACATTTGAAATATATCAGTCTGTGTGTAATGAATGAATATAATATACACTTTCACTTTTTGAATGGAATTAGTAAAATAAATCAACTTTTTGATGATATTCTAATTATATGACCAGCACCTGTATATATATATATATATATATATATATATATATATATATATATATATATATATATGGAAAAATATTAATATGTTTTATATACATCTATATTAATATACTGTACATCATTTTTTAACATTGATTTATATATATATATATATATAAAATTATGTATTTACATTGTTAAAAAATCAATATGGCACTCAAGGCCTTGTTGTATTGTGAATGAATGCGAACCCTTGTATATTATTCATAATATAACACAGCCTCTTATTGCTTTAATTATGGTACAGTATTTCTTTTTAGCGTAAAATTAGTCTAAGCCATGGATCAAGAGATCAGTCAGGGATAAACATGGATCAGTATGAATAACGGAAACACATCATGACTCCAAATAGGACAGATGATTTTGAGACTTTAATTCATCCAGATGTGCCAGATGTTCATGTATGTAAATAAGTGGTGGGGGCAGCACTGTCACCCGCTGACTGAATGTAGCTCACATAATCAACATGCAAGGTCACAGTCCATCCATGGTCACAAACGAATGAATGAGGTTTATTTCTGGTCAACTGTAAACCAATCAGCTGGGTCACTTTTGACACACAGGATGAGAATGTCCAGTCATACATGGCATTTTCATACTAGGGTCACCAGCAGAGCATATGCATGCCATCCATGCTTCCAAGACATTAACATCCACACCTACGGATGCAGCCTTGATGCACACTGAGCCCAATAAACCTCCCTGGACAGGTTAGTGGGTGCTGAGTATTTAAAGCCTGTCTGGTCCAGGTGCTGTGCAAACCCAAGGCACCTTGCTTTGTTTTTATAGGGCCTTTATTGCACAGCTGTTTCGGGGGCTGACACTGCAGTATAATCACCTCCTGACTGAGCGGGCTCCCATAATCATCATGGCCTCCAGAAAGCCAAAACATAAAACCAGCAAGGGACATAAACTTCCCGCAGCTTGACCGACAGCATGGCAGAAGCGTAGCGGTCAACACGATCTAGTGAGCTGTCTGCTATCTACATAGGTTTCTGCCTTCTAAAGGAACACCATAACCATCACAAAACCATCACAATTTGGAAGACTCCGCACATACAACAACTTTGCACAGCTCACATTAAATACAATACAATACAATTTTATTTATATAGCACATTTAAAAACAACTGGTGTTGACCAAAGTGCTTCACAAAAGGCAAAGGAAACAAACAACAGAATATAAACACATAAAACATTAAAGCGAATAAAAGACAATAAAATGGAAAACCTATGGACTATAGGTAAAATAGAAGAGAATACTTAAATCAAAAGATGATTAAATGCTAATGAAAATCAAGGAATACTGAAAGCAATTGAGAAAAGACAAGTTTTCAAAGTGGATTTGAAAACTGAAAAAGTTTGGGCGGATCTGATGTAAGGCTACTCCATAACTTAGGGCAGATAACCGCAAAAGCATAATCACCCCTATTTTTAAGTCTAGTTCTAGGAACAGATAGTAGATCAGAGTCCCCGATCTGAGTGATCTTGACTGTGAGGGTGGATGTAGTAGTTCAGATAGGTATTGAGGAGTCTGGTTCCACAAAGACTTAAAAACAAATAATAATTCTGTATTTAATCGGTAACCAGTGAAGCGAGATCAAAACCAGTGTAATGTGTTCACTTTTACGCTTCCCTTTGAGGAGCAGTGCTGCGGCATTTTGAACTAATTGCAAGTGTGTGATACATGTCTGAGGGGCACCAATATATAAAGAGTTACAATAATCTAATCAGGATGTTACAAAAGCATAACAGTCTCAAAGTTCTTAGCAGACAAGAAGGGCTTAACCTTGGCCAAAAGCATAAACTTAAGCACAGCACATGTCTGCTTATCATATTTAAGGCTATTATCAAGCAAAACCCTCAGATTCCGAACACAGAAGGTACTGTACGGTAACAGCATATGAAGATCAAAGTCAAGATCATTTCGGTCTTGTTCTCATTAAAACTCAAGAAGTTACTCGTGAGCCAGAGTTTTAGTTCGACCAAACAGTATCAGCTTTAAAGGAGCAATAAGCATAAGATTCGAAGTTGAATTTGAGTTTGTTAGCAAGGGGCTAAGTTGGCGTTCCACTGTATCGCCCGTGGTACACATACCTTTAAAAAGAGACCAAAACCATGCATATACTCCAAATGGTTCAAGAACCGCATGCAATTTACTTTGGGTATGCCTTTTTTTTTCTTTTTTTTTTCTTCTTTTTTTCTTCTTTTTTTTTGCCGTTTAGGCAAATTTTACAGGAATGCTAAGGGGTTAATAGCATACTCTAAAAAGCATAAAATAACATAGCACACATATAGGGTAAAATATGATAAAAAAAGAAGTGTTCTTATTTGTATTGAATGTGTACTTGTAGTGTACTTCAAATCTTAGTAAGTATTTTTATATAACTTACAAATAATATAATACTAAACATACTAAAGCAAATGTAAAGTACTTTATTAACTGTAGTGTTATTTGATATTACATTTAAAGTTTTAAAGTTTTTTCTAAATAGAAGTAATTATGAAATTATAAAGATGTACTTAATTCCTACTTAAGTGGGTCAAAAAGCACTGCTGAATTCAACTAATTGCATTTAATATAAATTTTCAACTGCAATTAAATTGCTATTAAGTGTCCGAAAATACTAAATGTGAGTATATTCTAAAGTTTATTGCTCTTTAGTGTACTTCTTTTTCCCAGAGATACTCAGTTTTGAATCAACTGTTCAGCAAAAGCTGTCTTATAATTTCTTATCTTAGGAGGCAACATAACTACATTTCAAAAGGTCTTTGTGTCGGGACAGTGCCTACAATGCCTTCACAGGTAGTTCATTAGGTTTTAGAAGAGAGCAAAAGTCTGGGCCTAAAAAGTTTCTTTAAAAAGATACTTCCATAAACGCTGTGACAGGAAGTGACTGAACTCCTCACATTAAAACGATCCTCCCCTCCCTCGTTTTCTGCTCAGAGGTCCCATCATGTCCCACCCCACGTAGAGGAGAAACATTAGCCTCGCTTGGAGCACTCCGCTGCAGCTGAGTGGAAATGCAGTGTGGTGCCACTGTAATCATTGTAATGCATCTCTGTTCTTTTAATTAAGGGATAATGTCCAATTTCATGACGTTTATGAGGTTATAACATTCATTAGCCCTCAACAGATGCTGCAGCTGAATAGCTAACTAGCCTGGAGCAGAGCGGTGCGGGGCATCCTCCTGGCCATAGCCACAAGTCTGCTCCGTTAATGGTCAGGGGGATTCATGACTGCCGTTGTCTCAGACTCTCCCTGCTCACCTAAAGAAATGGGACAGATTTAAAGAGTAGAACCGCTGAACTTCAAACAGCTCATAGCCTTGGCACATAAAACTGGCATTAAAATTTGTGATTGCAATTAAAGCGAAGTTACTCGCAATGAGAATGTCAGAAGCAGTTCTAATCATTTTTATTGTGCCGCTTAATTATTGTTACCCATGCCTTTGCGAGGGCCAAAAGTTTTACAGGCATTACAATTCAACCTATTGCTCCCCGCTTTGCTGACAATCCATAACAGCTCCATAATAGCCAATGGTCTCAAGCTCATCAACAAAATACCAAAAGTCTGAGACAATGTTGTTGCTGTTAAGTAAAACTGAAACTATTAAAAAATTGTTTTATATATGTAAATATATATATATATATATATATATATATATATATATATATATATATATAAAAAATAAACAAAGCATTTTTAAAAACAGAAATGTAAAATATATATATATATATATATATATATATATATATTTTACATTTCTGTATATATATATATATATTTTTTTTTTTTTTTCTTCTTTTTTTTTTGGATTAAATTAGATTTTGAATCAATGTGGTCATATTCTAAAACGCATATACATTTGAATCACTTTATAACTTACTGCTGCTATGCCAACCTGTTAGATGAAGTACAAATCTGTTACATTTAAACAAAAGCCACGTTATTTCAAGGGTCCATGCGGAACAGATGATCAGAAGGGGGAATCAAAAGAAACCTTAACCAACCTTTAATAAAACTACATGACTGGAGAGGTGACTTTGTGAGATCACAAAAATACAAATAGTGTATTTGCCATAAATGGGAGAGCAATGCAACATTCTGATGTGTTTTTTTTGGTGTGGATTCATGAAGGCCAATTTCTGAAGGGGGCGGATGCTACGGCCTTCCCAAGAGTGAGCTAAGAGCTGCTGGGCAGCTGTCTGGTAATTAATCCCCTCCCAGGTGCTTGGCCCCTGGCATCTGTAAGAGCAGACCCACTACATGAGGGTGGCCTTCAGCCAGCACTGTGGGACACACATCAATAAGATTCATTACGCCTTATTTAACAGTGCACGCACACACCAATGTGAGCAGCCCACAGACACACCCACTCAGACACTTAAACCAACGTACTGGTTTATTTTGAGCATAATAATGCCAGGTCGGCTTTATTTTAATTGGCTGCTATTTGTTTGACTGTTCAGTGTCAACACTTTCACTAACCACCCGCAAACAAGTTTAATCTTCCATCCTAACTCTTCTAACTCTTTACCACCCTGTGACTAATTCAAACACAAAGTTTGCTTAATTGTATTGAATGTGCATTTGTTGTCACACTCACACACATCACATGGACTTTGTTTTTAGTTTGCACCATCTTCCCTTAGTTTTTTGTCATGGTTGTTAATTTGATATATCATCCTGTTCAGCTGTGCACACCTCATTATCTTCAGTATTTAAGTATATGCTTTTCACTCCTTAGTTGTTGGGTATTGTTTATGTCTACACTGTGGTTATGGATGCTTATCTCTCTGTTTGGATCATATTGTGGATTTATTAAAGACTATATGGATTTATCTTTGTCCTCCTTGTCGTGCATGTGCTTTGTGCAACCAGAGCCGTTACAGAACACCCAACCCCAGAGTGATAGAAGTTTAATTTTTGTTTTTTGTGAGAATGTGTTTTTTTCTTCTGTTTTCTATCACGACGGGCACAATATGTACGATTTTTGGATTAAAATATCAAAAAAATACTAGAACAGTATTATATAAT
This sequence comes from Elopichthys bambusa, assembly GCA_037101425.1. Taxonomy (NCBI): domain Eukaryota; kingdom Metazoa; phylum Chordata; class Actinopteri; order Cypriniformes; family Xenocyprididae; genus Elopichthys; species Elopichthys bambusa. The sequence continues at coordinate 41,603,482 of CM074432.1, read as the reverse complement.
TTGCTGACTTGTGTACTTACATTATCCCAGATGTTTCCAAGAATGTTTAAGCAATTTTAACTAGTGTCCCATCCCTTGTTATTGCGTTGCCTCTCAGTGACATCATACCTGCATTACCCTTGATTTCCATTTTATTTTGTAGAAACCATGGAAACACCAAAGACGCTTTAATATATTATATGATTTATTAGACAAGGGAACAACTGTTTGAATACCTTTATAGACAGAAAACTAATCATTGTTATATAGCTCAACAGAGTAAGTCTTATTGTTTAAATCTCATTTTCTTGAAAAAAAAAAAAAAAGTCACATAGTAATCATGTTAAATTAACAGTTTTACTTTAAAGTGCATTTTAATTCATTATGTCTTAATCTTTTGTTATGCTTTGAAGAAGTACACTTATTTTGATGTGATGACTAACATACTAAAGCACAAAGTACTAAAGTACTTGAAAACATTACATTCAGTTTGCAATTAAGTATATTCTTTTAAAGCATAATATTTGCATAATAAGGGTGAATAGGAACATTAACAGGCTCAACAATTAATGGAAAATGTCAGGATTTGTTTATCACTTACATGTATACAGCTCTTCTGCTTCCAAGTAGTTTTTGACCACTTCATTCTCTAGTTTAGTGTCTTAGTCATGGTGTGTGTGTGTGCATGCACTGAAAGTGAGTTTAAGTGTCCTTGGGTGAAGGGGGTTCCTGAGGAGTTAATGGCAAGGCACTATGACTAATGGGGAAAAACCGTGACAAAATAAGACAAATGGTGTTGGCCAACTTCATTACCTTACTGACAGCTTGACAGCGTCATTGTTTAATGTGGTATTTTTCATCTACATCTCATTTTGTTGCAAAAGAGACTATACAAGTTCTGTTTTTTCACACAAAAATTATGAAAATGGACAGATATCACCTCTGATGGTCAGGTCTCATACCTTCACGTGCAGATGTATGAATGTATGAACAGTGTCAGGCAGTGGCGTGCACAGACCCCCCCCCTTGTGCACGCCACTGGTGTCAGGTTCATTACTACTACAGACTGCTCATGAACAATGTCTATGTCGGTGTCTGCAGTTTCTACTGGACAGATTATCATTCATGACAGGGAATTTGGGTGGGTCAGACTCTGTTAATTATAACTTTAACCCTCTTCCAAAAGAATATAATAATAAAGAATAAAAAGTTATGCATACAAGATGGATGGATGGATGGACGGATGGATGGATAAAATGTAATTGACTCATTAATTGACATCAATATACTTAGATGATAGGATTTTAGGCTCAACACTGGTGGTGAGATGATCTGATTAAAGACTAAATAAAGCATAAAGTCAGCTCAATATCAGTGATGTAAATTTTTCATGACTGGAGGTCATCGGGGCTACTGTAATCTCAGGACCAGAGACTGCCGTTAGTATCAGCTGTCTCTTGTCTTTGACCATCATATACATTATTAATCTGCTGGGCTCTTTTTTGTAAAACGAGACCTTGGTTTGTTTTTATTTTTCATGAAATTACACAAATTTAGTCCAGGAATATTGAATCCAGTGTAAATAATGCACGAGTCTTCAGGAGGCTTGCTTCCACTTAACACATGACACTCTCTTGTTGCTGTGTTCATTGACAAATTATGCCAGTGGATGAACCATGTGTGAATTTGGTTCCCATGGAAGTGCCTCTTAGATGACTTCTCAGATAGTTACTCCAGAACTGATGCATTACATCTCACTGATTCTGTACATATTGGATAATTCAGTGCTGAAAAAGTAAGCGAAAGTGTGTGTGTGTGTGTGTGTGACATATCAGGACACAAATTTGTATAATGACATGCATGACATAAGTATTACAAGGAGAGGGTGACTTATGAGGACATGACCCCATGTCCCCATTTTTTAAAAGGCTTATAAATCACACAGAATGAGTTTTTGTGAGAAAGTAAAAATGTGCACAATTTTCTGTGATGGGTAGGTTTAGGGGTAGGGGTAGTGTAGGGCGATAGAAAATACGGTTTGTACAGTATAAAAACCATTACGCCTATGGAATGTCCCCACAATTCACAAAAACAAACATGTCTCTCTCTCTGTGTGTGTGTGTGTGTGTGTGTGTGTGTGTGTGTGTGTGTGTGTGTGTGTGTGTCATGATACAAAAAAAAAAATGGATGCTCCATTTAAAAAAACAAAATAAAAACAAAAACATGGCTATTGACCAATCAGCATCAACTATCCAGTTTATAATTTCTAATAAAATATGGTTATTTTAGGACCATTAACTTATTTTTCTGCATCATAGTTTTTATGACAGTTAAGCCCATTATTCCCCCAAATTGTCATTAACATAATGCGTCCTTCTACCTCTCTCTTTAAAAAAAACAACAACAACAAAAAAAAAACATTATTCTCAGTGATGATTCTCATTTCTGGAATACAGTATTTTTTTTAGCTTGCTGTGGAAATTGACACATAAAAACGCAAAAGCTCTTCATAAAATAGAAGCATTAATTGAGCCCCCAAATTTCAATTTTTTTTCCTGTGGATTTTCCCAGGTTTCGTGAAATTCCACTGCAGGGTATAGAAAAAGTTGGAGTAGCTATTAGAAAATATCTGCGCTACGCGCACACACTCGACAATATCCGCAAACATCCAGCATAATTAAGAGAGGTCTGAATCCAGTCGGGTAAAAATAAATCTGCCTAAGTAGAGTCCTGCTCTATGATTTGATGTCTCTGCAGCTCATTTCTGTGTAAATGTAGCACAGCCCGGCTCCCACCAGCGCTGTGTTTAAGCCCAGGAGTCGTCGCCTCCTCCTGCGAGGGAGAATCCATTAAAATCTCCCGGGAATAGCGAGGTAGCACAGCTGCCGCCCCTTTGAGGCAGAAAAAGTGTTGTGTTTGCAGATTGTGTGTTATTGTAGCGGTTTCTCTTCTTCTTCTTCTTCATCTTCTCCATTTCCTCTCTCTCATCTGAATCTATCTATGTGCTATATTTGTCCGCATTTCCTGTTTTATTGTTATGGAGAATGGGACTTGGACCATTACACAGCTACAATTCATGCAAATGCTATCGAAACCAGCAACACAACTTTTTGAGCTTGGTGCCTCGCCAGAATAGAAATCAGCTTTTCTGAGTTGTGTATTCTTCTTACAGAAATATTGTGAGAACATGTTTCTGCAGAACACTTTCACTCAATTATTACTAAACGTTTTGTACTGTTGTTAATTGTGTGCGATCTACAAGACCCTATGCTGACTAACAACATCTTTCACATACAGCATGTTTACATACAGCATACAGTAAGCCTTTTCCAAAGAGCATAACTGTCGAGTCATAGGCCACATATATATATATATATATATATATATATATATATATATATATATATATATAATATATAATATAATGTCTATATATATATATATATATATATATATATTTTTTTTTTTTTTTTTTTTTTTTTTTTCAAAAGTATGTATTTGTAAACATAGTTTCATTTTCTCCCCAAAGTCTAAACAGGAGAGATACACTGATACCTTTGTACAACACAACAAAAGTCTTATGATGTTCAACCCAAGAAAAGTCACTGAATAAAAGCCAGTGTATCAAAGCTTTCATTTGGCACACCTGACACACTCATTTCAAGGTGTACAATTCCCAGAAGACTGAGAAAAGGAGTGAAAAAAAATAAAAATAAATGGCTGAGATACAATCAAAGCAACTTTCTTCTGATTTTTCTAGTCTTGAATTCAGGTTTTGATTACTCTGTCGATCATGTCATTTCTACATGTATTCTAATATTGCCTTTATTGACGCTTGGTCATTTTGCCATTATGACATGTTGGGGTGTGATTCTCAAATTAATCAGCCAGCATAATTTTATTTAAATTTATTTTATATTGTCATCCGAAGAAGCGTTACGTCAGATTTAATAGTGAAATGGCATTAGGCTTTTTTCGACTTCATGCAGTGCTAACCCAGCCCATATGAGGGTTGTCCCCCCCTAAAAATATCATTAAAAACCATGTTGTGCATTGTAAATGTCATTCATGCTGTGTTGAAGATCAAATACGAACACGAAGATGAAGAGAGAAGGCAATCTTTAATAAATCCAAAGGTAAATCCAAACAAGAGCTTAACACACACGTATACACGGATGATACCCGACAATGATGAACAGAAACAAGGGAACTTAAATACAAGTGCAAATGAGGTGATGATGACCTACAGCTGACAGTGATGACTAAATCAAAAACCATGACAACAACCTAGTGGTGGGAAATGGTGCAGGCAGGAAAACAAAGTCCAAAACAGAGTGAAACTGTGACAGTACGCCCCCTCCTGGAAAGGCGCGACCTCGCACTGACAGAGTAATGGAGGAGGCTTAGGTCGATGACGAGAGTCCGGGAGAGGGATGGAGTGAGAAGTCCAGGGAGGTGCAGGTGGCGTGATCCAATGGGTGGCCTTGAACAGGGGCAGGCTGATGGTAGCCCAGTGCACAACCAGGGCTGCGCTCCACGGCAGCGTCGCTGGAGAGAGGAGCCATGGAGGAAGACAGCTGACGTCATGGCGATGGCAGGAGGCGATGTCGGCATGGGATGTGGAGCCCACCGCGTAGCCAGAGAGCCAATGACGCGACAGGACACTGATGACCTTGACGACCACGACGGAGCCGCAGCGACGACCTCCCAAGGAGGAAGCAGGGATCCGGAGGGCTGAGGTTGAGCTGGAGCGACCAAGGGTGGAGGTGGAGGTGGAGCCTGAGGGAGGGCGGAGCTAGCCGCAGCCGAAGGGGTGGAGGTCAAGAGGGCAGCGAACAGCCCGTAAGTCCATGGCGAAAGTAGAGTGAAGTCCGGCTGAGGCGGAGCCGACGTACCGACGGAGTCCAGTGAGGCCGAATGCCCGATGGTCACTGCTGATATCGAGGGTGGAAAGAGAGTAGGAGTCAGGGCGTCGGGTCAAAGTGGAGTGGAGCGTGCAGAGACCGGAGGCGGAGCCACAGGCTCCCGGTGTAACCGCACCACTGAGAGGAGGCTGAGGTGGAACAGAGGGGCTAATAGGAGACAGCGATGACTGGGTAGTAGAACTGGTTGGGGACTGAAGAGGATCTTGAAGGGTAATACAGAAGCCAACAAGAAATAAAACAGTCTCAATGGCATTTTGGAGAGGTGGTGGGAGAGGGAGGTTGGGTGGGGACAGAGAATTAGGGACATGATTGACAGATTTTGATGATGATGGTTCAAAAAGTTCAATTTCTCCAAAATCACAGTTGTCCAGTGTAGAAAGCAAAAACTCACTCTCAGTGGCGGGAGGGTGGGTGGGGCTCACTTCCATGCCCTCGATATCCACTAGAACTCCCTTGGTGATAGATGTTGCAGCCGGCACACCTGGCCAGACACGTGTTGCTCAGGCTCCGTTGCGTTGTTAAGCTTGGTCGCTCCAAAAGGCGCTGGCTCAAACGCCGTGGCGGAGTCACTCACGTGGCCTGTGGTGGGCTCAAGCTGCCGATACTCATCGTCTGGGTGGTCTAGGTTGTGCACTGGGTTATGAGTGGGGCTGGCGTCAATGTCGACAGGTCCGACGGTGAGCAGCGATCCACAGGACACCAGCACCCACTCCACGAAGTCCAGGCAGAAAAAACAAATGGTGCAGGCAGGAAAACAAAGTCCAAAACAGAGTGAAACTGTGACAGTAAATAATTTAATGATATATACTTAAAATAATTGTGTAAGTAGTAAAACAATACAAATGCAAATGGGGCAAAAAAAGAAGAAAAAAAAAAGAAAAAAGAAAGTGTTTTAAGTTTAGAAATATTTTGATTCCCCCCTCCCTTGCCTCACAGTGGTTTGGTCCATCGCACACCTCACCTACACACACAAGTCCAGTGGGGAGAGAACAAAGTTCTTCAGTAGTTGTGGGACTCCAGTAAGTAGGCTGTTAAGGCTATTTTATTCACTTTAAACATCAGATTAAGTGATTCTTTTCTCTTTTACACAAATTATGAGTCATTAATAGATTAGTCATGACAAAAAAAAATGATGATAACCGATGTATTCATCCACGAATTTGCTGTTAGCGATTATTGTCTGGTAGCTTGTTTAATACCGTAGCTTGTTGTAAGTCACCCACTACAACTAACACAGCGATAAGCCTGTGTGAACTGATATTAGGCTAATGTTGTAGATCTACCATTGTATTGGGTTTTGCTCAATATGGTGTTAAGTGGCAGATCCGTGGTGAACCTAAGAACCCATATTTAAACAACTGTTGCTTGGTGTTAAAGCAGATAAAATGACAGAGAAAAGAAAAACAGACATAAGATCATTTGTTAGTGCACCAAAATTACAAGTACAATATTAGCTATATTATTTGTGTCCCCTTCAAAAATTGCACTTGAGAAATGTTATGTTTATTGTCCCCCTCAACTGTTAGATGACATTTACGCCCATGCCGATTGGTGGCTGACTTGAAGCAGTGAATGCAGGAAAGAAATTTTGTCCGACTTGAGACGTATGGCATCTAAGTACCGTGAGAGCAATTTGAGAGCAGGCGGCTGAGTCAGTTGACACAGCTTCTCAAGAGTGGTTGCACAAGCTCTGATGACGACACAGGTGTTTGACGATTGGCTGGATTCACTGTATGACAATGATCACGTATGTTTCATGTTTATTCTGACACCTTCAGTTCCACTAATGCTCACAAATCTGTATTTTATAACTCTTTTCATGTCGCAATGTTATATTGAAAAAAAAACATCACTTCAATGGTGTTGAACTTTATTCTTGTACAAAACAGGCGCTGTATTAAGCAGTACATAAAGTATTGAATGAAAACATCTCTGAAACGTATGTGTATTTGACAAATATTGCATTTAATTCACGTAATCTTTAATAAAGTATGCAAACACCACATGAGCGCCACTACGAGAGGCAGAAAGTGTCCGACTTTCAGCTCCTCCCCGACTGCAAGCGGCAACTCTTGCTGATCGGTTTCACCCAGCCGCTACTGAAGTCGAACACACCTTTTGGCTCTTGTGTGTCTCATGTATGGTTGTGTAATACTAAATATTCAAGTGTATCTTTTGATGAGATGTGTAACTGTGTGCTTTCACAGAGAGCGATCACTGCAGCGATTTAAACATTTCAGTAAAACAAGATCCACTCTGTTCTTCATATAAAGATACTATATGGCATCAGAAGACTTGCAAAATGCAAAATGAGTCATATGTAAGACTGTTTTTGGTCAGTTTTGCAATAAATATCTGTGATTGTACTTTTATTTGCCTGTTACATGTTTTATATAGTTGAGAAGTGGGTAAGGGTGGGATTAGTTAGTATTTAGGGTAAGTGTGGGGTTAGTTGCTCCAACATATAAAAGTATAAATATTTATAAAATTCTTTCTACTTTTACAAATGCAAATAATAAATACATCTTGATCTGACGCATAAGGCAAACAAATGAAAGCAATAGAGTACCCTGCGCGTCAAAAAATGATGCTAAATGGGTACCCTGTGCGTTAAAAAGTGAAGGGGTCCTGAGTCCTGACCAAGCGACAATATGTGACGAGTTGGGTGTGAGAACATGTTACATCGGCTAAATTCACAAAACATCCGTGTCAAATAGAATCTATTCAAGACTATAAAAACTTGAAAAACAGCACATGCTGGCCACACACTGATTAACAGGGATGTATTTTGCAGAGTGAAGAAAGAATCTGATAAAGAGTAAAGGTTGATTAAAGAGAGTTTGGAAGGAAAAAGATAGTATCATCAGGTAGCAGACTGATGAGATGTGTATTTTCTGTTTTGATCTATGATTTCAGGAATGATAATTCTCACTGACAGGGAAAAACAATTCCAGGAATACATTTTTCTCATTCTACTACTATGCCTTGTAGTATGATACGAAAATTGCTGGTGTCAGGACACTTTCAGACCACATTAGGCCACAATCTTTTGGGGCATGGTTCAATATTTTATGTATGTTTGAATCAAAATTTTAAATTAAATTGATCACTGTAAAAAATAAAAACATACATTTTTTCACACAAACTCTATTTTAAAGGATTACTGAATTACTGAATGTAGAAAAATTTGGCATTACAATGTCTTGAACTTACAATATCAAGTTTGGTGGTGTGTCAATCTGTGGCCTTTCTTCACAGTTTCACCACTGGCCTTTCCCCAGCTGCGCTTACCGCGAACTGCCTTCATATTACAATTTTCAAATAAACTGCATGTGATTAGAGATCAACAATATTTAAACATTTTTCTCAATATAAAACATTTTATATGAATTCAAAACAATAATATTAACAGAAACATGGATAGAAAACATACCTGAGAGAATAAAATTAATGAAAAAAAGAGTCAATATGTGGCCTTTCTTCAGTTTCGCCATTGGCCTGTCAGTCAAAACTGATCATTTTAGCCACAGATCTTGGTTAACTAACACTCTTAAAACGAATACATACTTCATGTTCCATAACCTTTCGATAAGATTAAACTTCATTTTTAATACAAAAATAGATATTAAATAATAAGAAACTAACTAATTTTAAGCTTCTTAGAGAGAGCTCGAACAGAACTCACCTTTCCCAAGCTGCACAAACTGAAGGAAAGCAACCGAAACTTATTTCTTAAAGGGGACACGTACCATATTTAACAATTACAACAAACACTGAAGAAATGCACATATAAGCATAGAAAACAGCTCAAATAACAGAAATTAATATTAAAAGAATTTCCAGAATACAAAATAATTATGTAAATTGATAAAGGGAGAGATTTTTGAAATTAATAAATTGATATAACATCTGTTACATAAATAAGTAGCTTTATATGTCCTTTTCAATTTGTTGAACATACCGTTGCTCAAGTTAGACAAACGGAGGAAGTTCTACATCACTGTTATATAATGTTATTGCACAGCTTAACTCAAGCATATTGAACTCAGACCCACAAGAAAAAAAAACATTATTTTTGAGTTTATATTACTTATTATATTACGTTTATCATTTAATAAAAGTACAGACCAACTTTACTGTTAAATTGATAAAACATTTGTTTGAGTTTAGTATACTCAAAAAAGTCCTGAAGCTGGTAGCCTCAAGTTGTCTCAAAAGAAATTTTAACAATGCACAAAATGTTAATTTAACAACATAAGATATGACAATATAGCTGCAAGCAGCGATGACGGGCCCAAGCCCCGGCACCACCGCAACCTTAAGGAAACCTATGCATGGCAGGGAAACATACAATCTTACAAAAAAAAAAAAAAAATCAAACAATGATTTTACACGATATGAGACACTTCCTGTTTCCCTTTTTTGTCTTTACTTTAATCCCTCACCATGGCAACACTGTTTGAGATATCCTATAATCGTTTGCAATCTTTAATGTCTTTGTTTCATGTTGACTGGTTTTGGTGGCGATTGCATGAATCTTCTACAAGGAGTACTTAACTCAGAGCATGATTATTCAAAAAAATCCACAATCAAACCAAAATATCTGTCTTGCTGTTGGTCAGAGCTAATGACTGTAAATTAGAAAGTTGTCCAGCTTGATGAGAATGATATAAGTATATATATATATCTATAGAGCCCCTCCTCTCTGCTCATTTCTAAGGCTTTGCCCATGTCTACTGGCCAACAACTTTGACGTGTGTCGAGTTTTATGCGATTTGAAGCAGGTTAAAGTGGTAGTTCACAGTTCTTCGTTTATTCAACCACATGCCCAATCTCATAATACTTTTGTTAAAAAAAAAAAAAATCAATGACAAAATGTCATTGTAAATCTAATCCACATGAATCAAATGGTTTAATCCAAATCTTCTGAAGTGACAGGACTGCTTTACATGCTGAACATTTAATTTAGCCAAACACTGATCAACGATCATACATAGAGCACATCAAATATGGTGATCAGAAGTTCAAACGTACTTGCTTGCTCACTTATTCTGAAATTAATTTTTCATCACTTACAATATGAGTATTTAATTCTAAGACTTACTAACAACCCATAACACTGAAGCACTGTAATGTGGTCTTCAAATTATTACAGTTCTTGCAGGAATGTAACCGTTATTGCCTGGCAATTGGTTTTCATTTAGTAAAGCTGTTAGAAATACCTCATTTATGTCTAATGCACACTGAGGTTTGATGATCAACACAACAGCCACTGCACCATCAGAACTGGATGTTTAAAACAAATGACTGCAGAGCAAAAGCCAGTTGTTTCTCATGACCGGTTTGAAATTGGATTTTCTTTTGTTCAGTAGTCTGTGAATGTGTTAAACATACAGTGTTTGTCTAGTCTCTTCAGGCCTAAACTAAATCACGGCTGGCATTCCATCAGTGTGGTTTCTTTGAAGATACCTCCTTGATCCCGCATTTTCATTTTTTTCTTACGTTGAATCCATCTTTACCTATTTTATGCTGCCACAAGGAATATTAATGCAGCGTCTCTCAGAAAAGTGGTGTCTCATCACTGAAGAGATAACATCGTTAGGAGCCCATATCCAAACAATAGCGCATTGAAGGCTTTTTTTTTTTCTTTTTTTTTTTTTCTTTTTTTTGATGGGCATCGCTGAGTACGCAACTTATGTGCCTTTCTCAGATCAGGATGGGATATTAGCATCCTATTTTATGCTTTTCCCTCGCTGATGAGAGAAACCAAATATAATCTTAATGCACAATTTCTCCAGACATGCGGGATGACAGATATTACCATGCAGGATAACATTTGTTGTCGGTTGATTACACTAATGAGAATGCACACGAATATGAACTGCTTAAATGTTATTGAAATTAGGCTTAATTGCTGATGGCACCTCAGGTTAACTTGTATTCCCCCTTGCCCAAATGTGTGTTTGTGGATGCAGCTAAGAGTTTGTTACAGCTCTTATTTAGTAAAGGGGAGTGGGCTGGGTACACAGCGAGGACGGGGTCTGACAGAGGTTGGTGTGCAGATGATGAGCTGCTTTGCACAAAACCATCATCCTTAGACAGGTCAGAGAATAATACTAGTTACTATAGTTTATTATTATTATTATTATTTTACTGAAAGAATTATGTCATAAAATAAAGCAAAAAACAGACAAGAATTGGTGCTAAACCTAATCCAGATACTTTCCTGTGAAATATGTCAAAGAATTGTAAATTACACAAATAATTACAAAGGAACTGCAAGTAACACTATATTAAGGGTATGTTTACATGACGGAAAAAAACTGAAAAGTTTTTCCTTTGCTTTTTTTTTTTTTTTTTTGCTTACAGAAGACAACGTTGTCAAAACGATCCCCTTTCACAAAGATCTGCAAAAACTACTAAAAACACTGTATTATGCATGCCAGGCCAGTAGTTGGCAATGTCACTTTGTAAAGAAACATTACTTTAGTAATACACATGCGCATGACGTCACTGTTTTCACAATTTACACAACGTTTTAGTTGTCTGTCATGATCCCTGTGTTCCCTGTGTCTCTACTGTTTGTTCACCTCATGTTTCCCTGCCACTCTGTTCACTTGTTTGTTACCATGGACACTTATTGGACCATGCCCCCTTGTTACCTCGTTACCTTGTTTAGCTCATTAGCCTTCTTCACTCTGTCTATATAAGCCTGGTTCATTCATCCATTCCCTGCTAAGTCTTGTCTAGTGAACTACTGCTATTCTGAGCATTTCTTTGGTTTCATGTTTCTTGGTTCTTGAATTTTTGTCTGTCTCTTGGATTTCCCTGTCTGCCTGTGTGTTTCTGCCTTGTTGTTTGTTTGGACTGCCTTACTGTGTATTTTTGACTCTTTGCCTGTTTTTGACATTGAGAGTGAATTACCCCTTGAATGAAACTGCATTTCGATCCTCAACAATTTGTGTCTTGGAGCAGTACGTGACAGAAGACTTTGCCACTATGGATCCAGCAGTGAGAATCAACCACATGAACCAAGGTAATCGGTCACTCGAGCACCACATCCTGGACATAAACATTGCAAATTCCTCTGGCCTCCCTGAATATGCTCTTACTGACTTTTTTGTTATGGACTCAACGATTATTCCCAGTCTAAGCTCATCCGTGATGGTCCTAGAGGCTCACTCATTGAATTTTTGGATTATGCCCTGCTTTTGAGTGGGTACTCATTCACTGTTGGGGAAGTTGAGGAGGACGTCTCACCTAAACATTCGATGGCAATGGAGCTTGGCCCATCATGGTCACCAGCGTGTCCTGTTTTAATGTCCTGATTGCCAGTCCTGTGTTTTCTGTACCTTCCTGTCCTATGGCTCCTGCACCTACGCTTGTTCACAACATGGCTGCCATACCAGAGTCCCCAATCAATCAATATGGCCACCATGCCAGAATCATCAGTCAGGATGGCCATTCCAGAGTCTCATCTCATCATGGCCGCCATTCCAGAGCCTCGTCCCGCCATGTTCACCATTCCAGAGTCTCCTCCCGTCATTGGCCGCCATTCCAGAGTCTCCTACCATCATGGCCGCCATTCCAGAGTCTCCTACCATCATGGCCGCCATTCCAGAGTCCCCTCCTGTCATTGGCCGCCATTCCAGAGTCTCCTACCATCATGGCCGCCATTCCCGAGTCTCCTATCGTCATGGCCGCCATTCCAGAACCTCCTACCATCATGGCCGCCATTCCAGAGTCTCCTACCATCATGGCCGCCATTCCAGAGTCTATTCCCGTCATGGCCGCCATTCCAGAGTCTCGTCCCATCATAGCCTGTGTCTTCAGACAAGATGGCTGCTATGCCTGTGTCTTCAGACAAGATGGCTGCTATGCCTGTGTCTTTGGACAAGATGGCCGCTATGCCTGTGTCTTTGGACAAGATGGCTGCTACGCCTGTGTCGTCAAACAAGATGGTTGCCACGCCAGAGCCTCCAGCCATCATGGACACTACACCAGAGTCTCCAGCCTTCACGGGTGCCTCACCAGAGTCTTCAGCTGTCATGGATCTGTGTTTCCGGTCGTCATGAGCGCTGCACATGTAGACAGTAAGGCCTTTCCTAAGCTTCCTTAGGCTTAAGTCTGGAGGATACACCACTGACATCGGCAATGGCCAATTTCAAAAGCCAATTCGAAACCCAATTTCAAAAGATTGTGTTTTCAGGCCACCAAAAGACCGTTGTTATGTAAATGAACAGCCAGAACGCAGAAAGTTTTCCATTTTTAGTTGAAAATGGTGTTGTGTAAACAGCCCCTAAATGTGATATTTTTTTTTTTTTTTTTTGTAGAAAGACTGAAATTCTTCTCTGTTTTTCTTGTAAAACACACTCCAATAATCCTTGCAATCCATGCAGTCTCAGGCAGCAACATGGCGGCCTGGTTGACTGAACCAATAATAGCCATTGCGTTCCTTTTTTTATTGAAGGATGGATGTCAGGGAACAAAGAAAAAAAAAAACAAACAACTAAGTACTGGTGCTTAACTTAATCCATATACTTTCTTGTGAAATATGTCACAGAACTGTTCCATTTCATGTTTGTTTTGTATTGTTTTTCTGCTTAATTATTGATGCAGACTGCTTTTATTCCTATTGAGCGCCCCATCAAAGAATAATTAATAGCGGAGGGAAAAACGCTCTTTGATTCCTTTCAGACAGAACCTGTGAGAGCAGTAAAGAAGAGCTGTTTGGCTGAGAACTGAGAGCACATGAAACATGTTGTATGCAGGTTTGGGGAGAAACAAAGCAGGTGGTGACTGGAACAGTCGAATGTAACAGTAAATTTCTTCAATCACATACACACTAGAGTGATGCCACATATTCAACACATTCTTAGCAAAGTTCCCTCCAAACTTCTGCTTGTTAAAAACATCATATCAATTTTTGGGAATTTTTCAACAACAATAATGTAAAGATTTTTTGGTTTGTCTAATTTGAGCATCAGTTTGTTGAGAAAACAAAATGTTATGTTACTTCTATACATCAAATCATTAAAGTCGTATGTACAGTTTATAATAAAAATCATCAACAGTTGCCAGAAATTTACAGTAAAAAAAAAAAAAAAAAAAAAAATACAGTAGCAACATTTAACAAGTGTTACAAATAAATGTAATTGAATTTACTGTACAAAAGCGTATAATATATTAGAGGGACAGTTCACCCAAAATAAATACATCCATCCATCATAAAAAAATATCCATATGGCAAAAACTGACAAAAAGTTTCAGAGCTGGACAATATGACGATATATATGTAACATTGATATAAGTGATCACCCGGATTTAGACCTACGTATATTGTATTTATATAAAGCATTCACAGGCAGATTTGCTTTATGTATGTCCCTGGCATCGAAATTTTAAAGAAAAATGTCAGAGGATTTCGATATAAGGAGACTGAGTTTGTTGCCCAGTCCTTTTTGTTGAAACTGCAAGAGGCGTCTAGCTTGCACTATTACTACATCCTGCCTCATACATCGTGTCAGGGGTTACTCATTTGGCGCAAATCGACTTGTGCAGTATGCGTATGGTCGTCTGGCGGAAGCTAGTTATTTTAGATTATAAAGTTTTAAATATGGAAATTTTTCTTACAAAAACTCATCGCTTCGCTTCAGAAGGCCTTTATTATATGCCAATCCAGAGCATCCCAAACATGCTCAATGGGTGACATGTCCGGTGAGTATGCTGGCCATGCAAGAACTGGGATATGTTTTCAGCTTCCAGGAACTGTGTACAGCTCCTTGCAACATGGGGTCGTGCATTATCATGCTGCAACATGAGGTGATGGTCGTGGATGAATGGCACAACAATGGGCCTCAGAATATCGTCACAGTATCTCTTTGCATTCAAAATGCCATCAACAAAATTCACCTGTGTTCGTTGTCCATAACATACGCCTACCCCACCACCACCATGGGCCACTCGATCCACAACGTTGACATCAGCAAACCGCTCACCCACATGACGCTATACACGCTGTCTGCCATCTGTCCTGTACAGTGAAAACCGGGATTCATCCGTGAAGAGAACACCTCTCCAAAGTGCCAGACGCCATTGAATGTGAGCATTTGCCCACTCAATTGCACGCTCCCTCAAAACTTGCGACATCTGTGGCATTGTGCCGTGTGATATAACAGCACATTTTAGAGTGGCCTTTTATTGTGGCCAGCCTAAGGCACACCTGTGCAATAATCATGCTGTCTAATCAGCATCTTGATATGCCACACCTGTGAGGTGGATGGATTATCTCGGTGTATGTCATACACCGATCGGTCTGCACATCACCGCTTTAAGTTGAACAAACCTAGTCTCAAAAATGACCTGTTTCCTACTGTCACAAACATGTAAACTAATATAGTGACTAATTTGCATATTGAGCAAGAGAGTAGAGTTACATTCTACCTATTTTAAGGAATGAAGAAATTATTTCCACAAGAAAAAAAAACTTTTAAATATCTAATTTTGATTCATTTTGATTGCTATCAAATAAAAGCTGTCTTTTTCCAGACAAATAAAACTTTCCAAAAGATTACTCTTCACCTGGTAAAAAAATAAAATAAAATAAAAAAGCATTTATTGACATACAAAAGTCTAAAAACACAAAATATCTCAGATTAAGCCTACAGTATGTTATCAAGGATCTATAGGGTATCCAGTAAGATTGATCTGTTGGTATTATCCAAAAGTGATGCCAAAGCATTAAATAATGTTATAGTCTGCAAACAATAATGCTATACTGGCCTCAGGTCTGACCTTTTTTAGGTAATCCTGATCCTCCAGTCAAGCTATCAGAGACAGCCAGCAAATCCTCCCCCAGAGTCACCCAAAAACCTCAGGGATGTAAACAGTAAGCCTGTGAATTCTTGCTGCTCGCCCATTCCTCATTCTTTCTTTTGCTGTACTTATATCTTTTGAAGGCAAAGGGCATTCAACAGACTCTTCATCATTATAAAATTCCTCTGCCAATAACAAGTTCCCTGTACGCATAGCTAGTCCTAGCAACCGACAGCTCCTCTGCGGACATTAGAGACCTTAGTGAGTCTGCCTACTGACCATGCAAATTATATTTTGTATTTGGGCTGTGGTGCAGATTTGCAGGATTTTTTTGAAGTGTAAAAATATGCTTAAAGCAGAGGAGCCATTAAAATAAAGCAACATAGGATGAGTGGAATAGAATCACTCGATGCACTGAAAAAAAAGTAGTAAATTTCACAAATAATTACAAATAAATCGTAAGTAACACGTTGAATTAAAAGTGAAATTTTGAAGTAGAAAGACTGAAATATTATTTTCTTGTTAAAAATACTCCAATAATCTTCGAAACTTTGAATAATAATTTTTTACAGTGTGACAGTGTTGAGCATGTAAACTCAGGCAGTAACATGGAGGCTGGGCAACTGAACCGATAATAGCAATTCATTTATATGATGCAGCTAAGGGTTTATGTCAAATAGTAATTTTACGCAGTCAAGTTTTGTCAGAGCAGTTGAGTTGTTCTGCTCACTGTTGAGGATCGAGAACTGATGATTCTTTTTCTTCATGTTTAAAAAAAATAAATAAATAAATTAAACAACTGATTGTCATGATAATCATTTCTTTTAATGCCTTTTGAACAGCTGGGGTTACTCTTCTGCCAGTGCGAACAGAACAATGTACTAAGTGTTTCCTTCTTCTAATTTCCCTCTCTAATAATAATAAACCAGCCAAGTTAAAACAAAAGAGTTAAAATATTTGGTGTACAGATTGTCTAGAAAGAAGACGTGGCTGCTTAAGAAAGCTGCTTGTTTTTCTTAAGAAAAAAGCAAAATTATTACATACAGTTCCTTACTTTTATATATACATACACACACACACACATCACAAAAACCAACACACACACACACGTGTGTGTGTGTGTGTGTTGGTTTTTGTGATTTATGAGGACATTTCATATGAATACACGCCACACTAGAGGGACATTTTTAATTATGAGGACAGGGCCGGTGTCCTCATAATCCCGACAATGTAGAAGTGTTTCTATAGCTAGGGGGAGCTCAAAATCAAAATTTCGGCTCATGTCCCCATATTTCACAATTACCTGATTTTGTGTATCAGCGGGACATAAGCGGGTGTATCCAGCAGCAGACCCGCAGCACCAGCAGTTTCAGAACCATAGCCACCTCCTCATGAATATTCGCACACGTGTATGGAATCGAGGCTTTTGATTGGCTGAACGCAAGAAGTCCTCATAATTTCGGGTTTTGTCAAACCTGTGTATTAATTTAAATGCCACGTTAAGGCAGTTTACTAGTTATTAAACATTATTTTGTATAATTTATCAATTGTCAATGAAATATATTAACACAGAGTGATCGTACAGTGATGACAATAATTTGAAAGTTGTTATCAAGTAAAGTTAGTGATGCGTCGCGTTCGTTTCCTGTTTGGACCGAATGGAAACCCTGCAGCTGAGAAGACCTCTGTGATTTGGACCTGTTTGAAGTAACTATTATATGAAAGGTAAATTATATTGCTGTTTATTCGTCAATTTAGCTTGTTTGTGGATGTTTTGTAGTCTCTTTGCTGATCATTTATAGTCAGAAAGCAGCAGCGCGCAATGCTAACGGAGTTAACTTTACAGTGATTGTCATTCTGTTAACAGATTGTCATGAGAGAATCAGCGATTCTTGACAGTTTTAACTTGTTTGTCTGTAATACAATTGTAACTGTAACATAAAATATTTTAGCCATCATAATATTGTGTTGTCATGACTACAGCACAGTCTGCGAAGGGGAGGGGTTTCCCACCCCAGGTACTGTACTGTATCCTGACATGCTGCCCACATGAATACTGTAGTAAGCTATAGTATACTGTAGTATATTATAGTATTTACTACACTACAATATACTGTAGTATTAAATATACTGAACTGATAAACTGTAATAAAGAATATATTGTAGTATACTTTAGTTTTTGTAGTATACTATACCCTATAGTTGTAGAAAGCTTAGTACAGTATTGGGTAAAGTCATTTGTTTATATTACTATAGTAGATTTACTAAATAAACTATAGAATTACCACAACAAATTCATTCAAGTTACTGTAGTAACTTTACTATAGTATAGTTAAAAAACACTATAGTATTTACTAAAAATTACTATATTATTTTTTCATGTGGGTTCTGTTTAGCTTGGTTTAAAGAGATTAAGAAACTAAAGGAGTTCAATATGTGCTCTTGTTAACCCTAAATGAAATAATATATACACCGTACCAATAGAACTGTCAGTCTTAACATTTATGCTGAAAACAAACTTGCTGAATAATGGCAAATTTAATGCAGTTTTGTCTGGATTATTGAGGGCTTTTTTCTATGACAGCAGACACATTAAATAATGTCTGAAAGCCCTCATACAGTTATCACTTCAGAAGACATCATTGCTGTTAAACTAAGTTAAAGTGAAATTAATTTGTCTAATAAAGCTGTCTCAGGATGATTGTTATTTACAGTGATTATTTATTATGTTCAGCTGTAAGGGGGATTTTCTGCTGGAATATGGAGGAGACTCAAGCAATGAAGAATGAGAGCAGAGGTGAAGAATATATCATCATGACACCATCAAAGTCACGTTTGAGTTTCATTACGATGGAAAACTCCTCTGGTATGTAAAATGTTTCATGTGTATGTAAGTTTTTAATTATGACTCTGTTTACACATGATGTTTTTTGGTTGATCCGATCACAATTAGGGCTGGGAATCACAGGGTACCTCACGATACGATAGGATCACGATACATTGCTCACGATAACAATAATATCACGATACACTGATTCTGCGATAATTTATATATTGCTAGACAATCCGATAATGATACATCACGATATCTTTATAAAACTAAGAAAACAGAATGCCGGTGAAAAGGTTAAGTGTGGATTTTCTCTCTTTATTAAAGTCTAAACTGTTAGAAAACAGCACAAAAAAGTTTTTCAGTCTGTAAATTAAATGTAATATTTTAAGTAAATTAAACATTTTATGCTATTACTTTTTTAAAAGCATATTACTTTTTAAAAGCATAAACTTTTCTTTGCGTGTGTAAACTGACACATTTAGCCTAAGTTAACTGCTTATCGACTTTTTATATAAACCTGGTACATTAAAAAAAAATTACCAACCTTTTTTATTTAAACCTGGGAACATCTCAGTGTTTACCAGCTTCCTTAAAATAACTCTGGGAATAGTGTTGTCAAAGGTACCGTCTTGGCTGTTTTAAAATAGCCTAGTATTTTGAGCGCTGTTGAGGGGATTCTTAAACACCTCTGATTGGCCATTGTGTGTTCACGCGCTCATAGTCTGTGATTGGCTACAATGATCAACGCTTCCAAAACATATGGTAAATAGACATTGAGCACTTGCACAGATATACACGGGAGTGTTTGAAAGCAGGCGTCTATCAGCGGATCCAATAAATCCACTGATAGATGAATCCGCTGATAGACGCCTGCTTTCAAATGCTCCCATCTGTATCTGTGTAATCGCTTGGTGAAGAATGTCAAAGATGTCTACGTTTGTCACATCAATGGTATAAAAGTGTGTCAAAGGCATGGCTGGGGCATTTATTATTTTACTCACTGCTGTCCGCCATCCCGTTAAAAAATTCTTTTTAACTGTTTAACTTTCCCTCATTCATATGTTGAGCGCCGCCTTGAAGTAGCGACGCTGAGAGTAAAGAAATCTATTTAAGAGCGGCTTATTTTATTAATTAAAATATTTGGCTCCAGCGTATCGATTCTTGTAAGGACGATGATATATCGCCTTATCGATATTTTGTCCTACCCCTAATCACAATTCGACGAGAGAGACACATTGCGGTTTGCACGTGGTGTTTTAATCCAGCCCTCTTTTGTTCATTTTCATCCACTTCTGTCCTGATTTTGTCTTTAGTGTAAATATTCAATCTGTTTAATATTTTCTTAGATACATTTACTTCATAGACATCTTTCTCTGGATACGGTTATGTCAACACAGTTATTTACAGGAGTGACAATCACATTCTATAACTCATACTCATATTTTCTGGACTCACAACCACATTCTCTGAAAACACGCACTGTGTGATCGGAACCAGACTGGACAACTACTTGTCTGTCATGCCATACAGTGCGAGTGAGCCGCTCTGCTAAAGGGTTTCGTGTGTGGTTTCACTTACGGTAACTGACAGTAGTTGCGAATTAAACTTGTTGCCAAATTTGGAATATAGCATAAAACATTTGCGAATAAAGCAGCTTTCAATTCAGTGAGTCAAAGAGAACAAAATCATCACTTCCTGATTAAACACGCTCTAAATATCACCAAGAAAAGCAAGGAGAACCCACTGTTCATTATCATTTTTGTGTGTAATAAATGACTTGCGCCTCAGAGAATACAGAGGAAATGCAATAAACCCAATATCTTGCTTTCAAGGGCAGATACAGTTTGGGAACCACTTTGACAACAGACTTTGTTCAGTTACTTCAGGGTGATTAAAACTGCATATCAGATGCTGTGCAAAGAGATCGGTCCTCTGGTTTGTCCATTTATGCTGTCAATCACATGACTTTTTTGATGCGTATCTGGAGATTTATTTGATAAAAGTGTTTCCTATGTGGTTTATTTTCTTAACGGATATGAAATTTATCTGACTCATTTCAGCGCATACGTTTTTTATGCACACTTTTAATGCACACAATTAATGCACATTTTGGTGTTTCCACCCAGTGTTTTTTTTTTATGCAATATCCCAAAATATGCATAAAAATAGGTGGATTGGAAACATAGTGATGAAGAAATGAGCTGTGCGTCATCTGATCCAGTCACTGTTCTTTACCGGAGCCACTTCCATCAGTTTATGTCCCATGTCAAATGCCGTGTCATGCACAAGACACTGCTAAGGATGTGACACGCGAGTGCATCGGTTAAAGGCTCTGGCTTTCGCTTATGTATATGGAACATTAGAATCAATACTGATAACTAGGGATGCACCGATACCAATATCAGTATCGGGCCAATACCAAGCTCATGTACTCGTACTCATAAAAATACCCCAGATACCAAAGACCGATACCTCATGTGACATAACTGAAAGAATTTTCCGTGCAGAGATACACCAGCAGCAGCGGCAGAAACAATGTCAGCCTCAGGGGTGTGGAAATACTTCAGAATTAATGATGACAACCCACACATTGCAACTGCATGCTTTTAATCATTTGTTATCGATTAGTGAAGGCGGGATAGGCAGAATCTCTCTCTCTCTCTCTCTCTCTCTCAGTTCTCTCAGACAGTGCACAATCAGTTCTCCTTGCGCCTGAATGGTCAAATGCAAAATGTCCATGGTATGGAGTATCGCACGTAAATACAGTCAGTTATGGCTTAAGTGGACGTAAACATTTGGGTGAAAACACGATATGTGTCAGTGTCCATGGATTCTGTCTTAAAGGGACCGTAGCCTATATTTGTCATTAATGTTAATAAAACAACAAAGGATGTTAAATAAATGTATACATGGTAAATAATGACCACTGTATCTGAAAAAACAAGTTTCAACAAAAACAATAGTATTTGTTATATTGTTTGTAATTTGTTTGTAAATTTCTTTTTATATAACAACAATTATATAAGTTATATAGTAATTATGCCCTTTGAAGGTTATTGGACACTGAAATTTTTGTTCTTTAAGTTTGTGACAAACATATAATTTTTTTTTTTCTTTTCATTAGAGTAATAATAAAGAAGCTGTCCTACATTCATTAGTCTCACTGTGTTGTGCTTGAAACTGCAACATCACCCAAAAAAAAAAAAAAGAGAGAGAGATTAATAAATGTATAGGCATCGGTATCGGCGAGTACCAGAAAAGTATCGGTACTCATACTCGGTCCTTAAAAAATGGTATCGGTGCATCCCTACTGATAACCCATAATTCACAGCTCGTTTTGGCCAATACTGATATAGAAAACTCATAACTTACAAATCTGGGGAAATAAATAGTGTTATTATGTGAAAGTTACAAAATTTTGTGAATATGACAAAGTGTAACTGGTGTCCGTTGCATTCCCAAATGCATATTAAACTCATAGCACATGCAGAGATGCAGTTCACTGCTTTTACTGTGAACTGATATGCTATAAACACCAGATCACGAGCTGATCGCATGAGCAAAATGTGCGCTTCACTTTGAAATATGCAGCACCACAGACTATATATTTTAAATCATTACCTTTAATCATCACTATGTACAGTAAATCATAGACTTTTGTGATTTGATTAGAGCACTAAGCCATATGCTGTCGATTTTAGTTTGACGCTTCGACTGACAGATGCTTTGTCATAGCAATGCCGTAAAACACAACATCAAAGAAATGTTACATATTATTTTCAGAGATGTAACAATAATTTTGGTTCATTATGAATTTGTGGCATGTGGCCAGACTAAAGGTAATTAACTTTTTACCTACTTCTGTTATGATTAGGGTTAGGGTTAGCTTTTAACCAGGTATAACTATCTATTGTATAGTTTGCATTGTCTTTCTATGTTGTTTGACTTTGTATTATACAGCACTTTGGGTCAACCATGAGTTGTGTTATTCTATATCGGTGCATGCCAGTGTCCCGTTAATAACTAGTGTCCTCATAAACCAGTTTGCTTTTGTCAAACTAACACAACACACACACACAGATTCGTCATCTTATGACGTCCTCATAAAACACGTGTCCTCATAAAACAGGTGTAAGTTACACATACAACCTGACACACTGTAATCAACACACATGTAATGTATAAAAAGACCTGAACATTACCTTGGGTAATATTTAAATATCAAACTATATGAAATATATAAATGATATATGAAACTATCCCCCTTTACAGTCTTAACTGGTAAATTACAGTTTGGAGATCATGTGTGAACAGGACCTTTTCAAAAATACAGATAAATCGCCAGATTAACAGTATTTTTTAAAAGGCCCTGTTCACACATGATCTCCAAACTGTAAAGAGAAGTAACATTACCAGTAAATTACCAGTAAAGTACTCTGAACAAAGAATGAAGATTACCGGTATTAGCACATACGGTATATCGCGAGAACGTGCTGACATTAGAAATCTGTATTGAGCCAATCATAATCTGTGTCAGAGCTCCATGATGATGTGTCCATGGACATGAGCAAGTTTGAACAGAAACTCTGCTGCCATTTTAGTTGAGTTGTGATCAGAAGAAAAGGAGAAGAAAGTTTGAAGAAAGAAGTGAATGTGGAGTGCTGGACACTAATGAATTCTTGTTTGCTAAACTCACTGCAGGGGCCAGGACTCTCTTAGTGTCTGTGCCAGTGAATGTGGAGCTCAAAATCCAGAGTTTCTCAGATAAGCTCATCTGCACAAACATGTAGCGAATACTAAACCTCAAAAACAATGAATTGGATGAGGTCGCCAATTTGTTCGCCAATGTCCATTGAGACTAATACAGACTGCCAGAAGCCACTACTCAGTTGGCTAAAATATCAAAGTTAGCCATAGAAAAGGGTCATATTCCTAAACTTCACTGTAAATATTTTGATGACATTGAGACTGATGGTATGTCCATCCTAATGTAGGTAGTATAGTGCATCTTTTACACTCATAGGGAGGTTTAAGGAAACTCATAAATAGTGTGTGATTGTGTGTAAATGACTTGAGGTAACTTCTGAATACAGGTTAAACAGATGTAGACATTTCTTGTGTTCTAAAATTCTCTTTTACTTCAAGATGAGATCAGCATGACAGATTCTGATGAAACAATACTGAGGATGATGCTCCTGCTGGAGTCATTCTGGTATGTGTCAGCAGATTGTTTATCAACATATTGGTTCTGTTATTGTTTTTCAACCCATAATTATTAAATGTAATTAACCCCTAATTAATATTAAATATGTAGATGTACAGCGGGTAAAATAAGTATTGAATACATTTACATTTTTTTTATTATACAAAATTCCAATGCAATTCCAATTTTGACCAGATGTTGGTATAGCTCAAGAAATCAGTACAAATAAGGAAATCATAATACTACAATCCGTAAAAAAATGATGTGCAATAAAGTGAAATGAAATGAAAAAGTATCAAACACACTAAGAAAAAGCAGTGCACTAAGGCGTGGCAAGTCAAGAAAGCAACAGGTTTCACTACTTCCTGCCTGTGCAAATTAGAATCATTTGGGTTAGTGCATGTTGTTAGGTTAGAGAAAGACTTACCCACCTCTGAATGCAACTGTTGGACATCTCATGATGGGTAGAGGCAAGACTCTCCCAAGACTTTCACAACAAGATTTTTGCAGCACATAACGGTACTGGTTACAGAAGGATTTTCCAACTCCTAAATATTCCTGAAAGGACCATTGAGGCCATTTTCCACAACTGAAAGGAACATAATTCCACCATCAACTGGCCACGCAAAGGAGCTCCTCGCAAGATTTCTGATCAGGGAGTCAGAAGGTTAGTCAGGAGTGTAGTCCAAGAACCAAGGACGACTCAGAAAGAGGTCCAGAAAGACTTGGAGGCAGCAGGTACAGTTGTCACAGAAAAAAACAATAGGAAATGCACTCCACCACCTCCATGCACGCTCACCACAGAAAGCTCCATTATTGAAGAAAAGGCATGTTGAAGCTCATTTGAAGTTTTCTACACAACATTTGGAAAGGTCTGAACTACTGGGAGAACTTAGTGTGGTCAGATGAGACAAAAATCGCACTTTTGGCAACAATACCACATGCCATGTTTGGAGAAGATGTTTGGCTTTGCATATGGTCCTAAAAATACCATACCAACAATGATGTTTTCGAGGTGGAAGCATCATGGTATGGGGCTGTTTCTCTTCTCATGGTACTGGCAGAATCAATATTATTGAAGGGAAGATGCATGTACTGGCAATTCTTGAGATGAATTTGTTGCCATCCACCAGGATGATAAAGATGAGACTTTGGTGGACCTTCCACCAGGACAACAAAGGAGAGTTTGAATTGGTTCCAGAAGTAGAAAATAAAATTGTTAGAATGTCCCAGTAAATCACCAGACCCTAACCAAACAGAGCATTTGTGGAAGGAACTGAAGATCCAAATTCACAAGAGAGACCCTCAGAATATTCAAGATTTTAATTCACTTCACTTTATTACACATAACTTTTTTATGGATTGTAGTATTATGATTTGTATTGATTTCTTGAGCTAATACCAATGTCTGGTCAAAATTTTATGTGAATTGCTGCATTGGAACTTTGTATAATTAAATAAATGTTAACGTGTTCAATACCTATTTTACCCGCTGTATATATTTTTTAAAGTTATCGCCAAGCATTTTTCCACCATTTTCTTTTCAATTATTGCAACATTTTTAACAGAATATTACAGAAATTAGGGGCCAAAAGTGTAATTTAGTCCAAATTCCAATACCAATAAGCTGATGATTATTTTCATGTTATGGCCAAAAACTGATAAAAAAATAAGATATTTAATGGGCCAATAACATATGTCCAGAATAAGCATCATAATATATTTTTTTTAAGATATCAGATAAATAACCAGCTATCATTATTAAATTAAATTAAATTTTTTCTCTGCACAGTGAACATCATTAATGTTTGTATAGTTTATATACCTATTGGCAGAAGTACCCATATTTTATCGATTTTAATGATTTTAGTTATAGGAAGGCATTTTGGGGGACTAAATTAGCTCTTACTTCAGAGTAGAGTCTAAACCAGCACAAAAGAAATACCAGTGATGTAAGTGAACATTTGTTTCTGTGTAGTTATTCATTAAACACGGAAGAGTTACAAGACATAAAGAAAACAGAAAGCTAATGTTAACAGCATTTACTCGTCACTTTTGTCTGTGGTGTTGTGTTCTTTTCCTTTCTCATTGATATGTAGCACTGCAAATTTTCATAGGAGATTTCATCTCTTAGCTCTTTTTTGTGCTCTTTCAGCTACATAACTTGTACGTATACATTCCATTTAAGATATCAATCACCGCTACATCATGGCACCTATCTGTCTTAAATGTCGCTGTTGCCAGGCTCATGTCACCTGGTGAAAGCCCCTAATGGTGTCTGAGGCCGAGGCTGGCCCTGACATTCTGCTAAGCATCTACTTTTGTGTTCCACTCAAGATAGAAAGTCATACATGTTTGGAACAACATGAGGGTGAGGAAACACTGATAGGACTGTCTCTTTTGGGTGAACTGTCCCTTAAGGATGAATCAGTTTCTCTACACACTGCAGCATTTATTGCATGTTCAGTGAGTTTCTCTTGTGTGTTTCAATGCCTATTGAACGACTTCTTTCAAACTTTTAAATGAGCTGTTTTTTTATAACCATTTCTAAGTTTTCAAATGGTATATAATATGCTTGTCATTTTAATAAATCAAAACAGTAATGATGCAGCATGCTCTCCCTTTCTCTTAGATTACACAATTGTGCACATTCTATTGACCATGTTTTCAAGTGTGTGGATGTCACTTTTACCTTTAAAATGACATGCAATGCTTGTCTTGCATGGTTCAAACTGGAAAAAACCTCAATGTTTATGTTGTTATTTAAAGTTGTAAATAAAGTACTTAGGTCTTGGTAATGCACCATATTGTGAAGTTTGTGTGTGTGTTGTCCCTGTAATGCACCTAAATGTCATATTTTGTGTATTGTAAAATAGATCGGTCCCTACAAATCTCGATCATGTCAGGGGTGGGAACTGTTTAAGTATGGGCGGGGAAAATTAAGGATGTCCTTGTATACCACCAAAATATCAGGTTGCCATATTTTCCATTCTGTTGTGTGTAAAGACAAGTCTAAGTCAGATTATTCATCTGCAGATTAAAACAAAATTAAAACAAATCTTCGTCGATAGTTCAAATGTCGCAAAAATTACTTTGGAAACACTCGTTTTGTCGATAAAATGGGCTTTAACACAAATAAATGTGATATCACATGACAGAATTAGCCCATAGCGTACATGCAGTGCCCACGCATTCCTGTGTTTTCTCCGTAGATCGTAGTTCAAAGGTGCATCACAAAGATGAGGAAAATACAGTCTTGAAAATCTTTGCAGCTTGACATAAATAAGTGGAGTATCTGTTAAATTAAGGAAGACTGATGGAGTTCCCTTTCGAAAGGGAACTCAACACTGCATTTGAACGCATATGGGGAACATCACGTGAACCGGTGTCTGAAAGCAATCATCAAACCTCACCAATGCCATTGGCCGGCGACAGCCCACGACGCCACAACAGACGTGACCCGGAAGCACAAAATGAGCGCCCAGAGAAGCAGTCAGTATCTTATCGTTTTAAGATACTGACTGCTTTTCAAGAAACAAACGTTTCAAAAAGTGTGTGGATCCGTGTCCCAGGTTTTTGACACCAGATGACACACACGATCTGTATGTTTTCTGTCTGGGAGAGGAGCATGCACGGACAGTGCTTGAGGGTGCTGTCTGTGCAAACTGTGAGCGTCTGCCTATTAGGACGCTCCCCTCTCGTTTGGCCCTCTTCTTGAGGGAAGAGCGGCCGGCATCTGTGCCCGGTGGTTCTGGTCCCGCCCCCGTGCTGAGGCGGAGCAGCGACTGAAATCATGGGGCTCACAGATGGAGCTTGCTAAGGAGTTAGAGAGAGGTGTAAATCTCTCGCAACCCCCAGCGGCTGATGAGGGTAAGCTGCTGAATGATGATGATGTTCTTTCTTTGACATCATCTGATCCAGCAGAGAGTGCTCTTCTGGCTTTAAGCCCAAGAGAGCAGGAGATGGCTGTTGAAGAGGAAGAAGGCGAGCCTTTTGAAACTTCAAAGCTTTCCTGCCTCGCGTATGCGGAGCTGCTCGAGGTTATGGAGCGCGCTTCTGGCAGGCTGCAGCTGCCATGAGAGTGCGTTAAGAAAGGGACCACACGCGGACGGCTTGACGTACGATTCCTTTCCGACCATAATCTGGCAGCCCCCGTGAGCCTTCCATTCCTTTCTGATCTACATGTGGTAATTGAGAAGGCAAGGAAGAACTCATACTCGGCTCATATTCACAGAATGAGGGAATGAGCCAGCATGGTTATGTGTCGATGCCCCCTATTGACGAGATGTTTGCTTGTCACAGGGTGGACACAGACATTAAAAGCTCAGATCCTGCCTTCGAAGCTCCTTAAAATTACATCTCGCTTGAATGGCAGGGCATACGCGGCAACGGGTCAGACTGCCTTACACACGATGGCAGTGTTACAGGCTATATAAATAAAGGTGACTTGACTTGACAGGCTCACCAGGCTGATCTGCTGAAGGATCTGGATCAACGGCAGCGTTTAAAACCTGCATACCACTCAGATCCTGAGTCTGGGCCCAGACAGACAGGAGGTCCTGGCCCATCCCGATCCGAGGATCGGAGACAGGGCCAGAAGTCCAGTATCGCCTCTCGGGTACCTCCTCCTCGGAGCAGGTCCCAGAGAAGGCGAGACTCTAGGAAGAAGGAAAATTTGAGGGAGGCCAGCAGCATCAGTGATTGATTTTCTCTCCATGAGGGTAGTTTTATCTACCCTCTCCTTTCTTCTTCCACCTCCTGAGTAATGATATTTTACCCAGGCGCTTCTTACAGTCAGACCGAGGGCTGGGCCCATGATAAAAATGTTCTGTTGGCTCGCCTTTTGGCTTGATAGTGAAGGGGCTCTTTCAGGCTTGAAAGAACCATAGATTCCATCCTTCTATGATGGTAAGTCTCCGTTCTTCGAGCCGCAGGGAGTAAGCTTGGTCTATATTTATATATTTAAATATATTGACCTTAGTTTTCCTGTATAGTTTTTTCCTGGGTGTGTAAAAAGAAATAGAAGGGGAAAATTAGGGCCCCGAAGTTCCCATTACGTTGGTTATCTTTGTGTTGGCTATATGGCCACCTTTACAGCCACCATATGGTAGAGTAGCTTTTCTCCTTTGGTCATAGCTAGAGTTTTTATTAGAGACTGGCACTCTTTACTTCAGATATGAAGTCTATGTCAATCATCGGCCTTCAGGGCCACCTGACATTGTTTGGCTTGGGTTGAGCATCGCTCCTCTGAGCTCCTTGTTTTTAGAGTTGTTTTTAGAGTTGTTTTCAGAGTTGCCTCCTCTCTACTGAGAGTTTTAGAGGCTGAGTTTAAGCCCCAGCCAGATCTATGCTTATGTGTGGCCCTATAGGCCCACAGCTATAGTTGGCCTAGGCTAGAACTAGAGTTTAGGTGATATACTGAAGCATTTCACCCTTTTATTACTTCCCCTGTCAGGAGAGTGTAGTTTTTGTCCTAGTTCTGGCCTCCTCTTATCAGAGTTGTCAGGCCAAAGCCCATTACCCCTTTGGTGTAGGTGCAAGATAGATAGGAGCTAAGGTAGCAGACTATTGCTAAGTCTCCCTGGTGCCGTTGTCTCAGGTGGTAGGCCCCTTATCACTATGTGAATAAAAAAATGCTAGTGTTGCTGTGGCCCCACTTTTCTAGAGCTTTTAATTCTATACTTTGTTTAGTCTTTTCCCCTGAACCCCTTGAATTAAGATTCAAGCTTGAGTGAAACAGTGTTAGCTTTCTTTAAGCTCCTGTTCGCTAGGGTTCAGTACAGATGTCTCTGTCTTTGGTGAAAAGCGCCCACCCTTGAAATTCACAATTTCAGGGTAGTATGAATCAAAAGTGAAGCATTCCCCTGTTTCTCAGGGTTGTTAATGCTCTAGTTCTAGTTTGCCATACACAATGTGAGCCCTATAACTCTGTTGCTGCCACAGGTTAGCACCTGTTTTCTGTAATAGTAGGATTTGTTCTGGCCTCCTTCAGAGCATGGTGACTAAGGTTGTACTCCCCTTGCTAATAAGGGTAAAAAGTGTTTTGTACTGAGTATATGGCCTGTTGGAATGCATAGCTCAGGTTGAGTTTGTTTAGTGAACCTCACTATTTAGTTTGGTTCTTATGTAACTCCCTCTAGAGTTTAAACACTGCCACAAGATGTTGATTGTGTTGTTTGGAGTAGAAGGCTTTGTTTTGGGCCTCCTTCAGAGCACAATAGCTTGTTGTATCAAAAGTTTGGTTGGTAGAGGTTTAGTCAGAGTTTTGCTCACTTAGAACTAGCACTGCCACAGGTTTATGCCCATGATCATTTGAAGTAGTAGGCCGGTTTTTGGCCTCCTTCAGAGCATGGCAGTATATATTCTTTGTACTCCCCTTACTGTAAGGGTAAAAAGTGTTTTTTGAGTGCATTGCCTGTTGGAATCTGTAGATTTTAAGCTCAGGTTGAGTTAAGCTAGGTAACCTCACTTGATAGTTTGGTTCTCAGATTAGGCTCCCTTAGAGTTTAGACACTGCCACTGGCTGACGCCTGTGTCTTTCTGGAGTAGTAGGCCCTGTTTGGGCCTCTTTCAGAGCACGTTGGCGTAGTTTGTACTCCTCTTGCTTAAAGAGTAAAAAGTGTTTTTACTGAGTACATTGCCTGGTGGAATGTGTAGATTAAATTAGCTCAGGTCGAGTTAAATTAGTTAACCTCACTGGATAGTTTGGTTCTCAGATTTGGCCCCCTTAGAGCTTAGCCACTGCCACTAGCTGATGCCAGTGTCATTCTGAAGTCGCAGGTCCTGTTTGGGCCTCCTTCAGAGCATGATGGCGTAAGTTTGTACTCCTCTTGCTTAAAGAGTAAAAAGTGTTTTATTGAGTATACTGCTTGTTGGAATGTGTTGAGGTAGACTGTTATGTGGGCACTCTACAGTCTTACCTCCTAATTAAACTCTGTTTTCAGTCTGAATGAGTACCCGTGTTTGTGGGCTCTTGCTTTATCAGCAGTTTAGCTGCTTTAGGTGTGTGGCCTTCACAGGCTGCCCTGTAAGCAATTCCCCCCACATCTGGGTGTCTTTTAAGCAGATTAAGCATGTAGTCTTCACATGTTTGGCCTTTTGCAAGGCTGCTGTGATATATTCTACATGATGTAGAATTACTTCATGTTGCAGGCCCTTCCTGGGCCTCCATGATTTTGTGCCTACAGTATGGTTTATCTGTTAGGTTGAGCCCAGTACTCCCCTCGTTTAGAGGGTTGTTCTGCATAGTACTTAGCTCCCTAAGTCTGGTCAGTGGTTGAAGGGCTCCCTGCTGAAGATCAGCCCCTAGGCTGGTTGTACTTCCCTTGTTTGGGTCCCTTTAGAGTGCACAGCCTCCTCAGTGAAAATAATCAAGCGCTGAGTAGATCCTAGGGTTGAGCAGAGTTTTACTCCCCTCATTGGTAAGGGTAAAAAGCGCTAAGCTGAGTCCTGCTCTCCAGGATGCCCATCTCTACGTTCTGGTCTGAGTTGGTTACTGCCTCTTTTGCAGTCCCTCTTACTGGATATCTCTGAAGAATGTGAATTGAGACTCTGTGATCAGACGGGTCGTTGGCCAAGACTAGGTTTCTTTAATTAGACCAGGTCGGCCTCCTTGGTGGCATTTAGGGTTGACTTTGTTCCCCTGACAAGTGACTGGCTAGGGTTCCTTCGGGCCCCCTGGCTACATTAAAGGTACCCTCTTTTCTTCGAAAAGAAGTTTGGACCCAGAAGCCTTTGAGCGGCCTTGGTAGCCTTTGAGGCTTATAGCTTGGCCTGTTGGCCATATGGAATGCAGTCACTGACAGCCTATGTATGACCTGTAGGGGGAGTGGTTCTGGCATTTCAGTTGAAACCGCTAATTCTGACATTTGTCTAGCCATTTTTTGGCATGCACTCCCCTCAAGCATGGCAGCATGGGTATATCGTTCCCCATATGCGTTCAAACGCAGTGTTGAGTTCCCTTTTGAAAGGGAATGTCTCAGGTTACGTATGTAACCATGGTTCCCTGAGAACAGGGAATGCGTTAGCTGCCATGCATCTAGGCTGCCTGCTGAACAGTCCCTTCAGACGATAAGGTACTGACTGCTTCTCTGGGCGTTCCTTTTGTGCTTCTGGGTCGCGTCTGTTCTGGTGTCGTGGGCTATCGCCGGCCAATGCGATTGGTGAGGTTTGATTATTGCTTTCAGACACCAGTTCACGTGATGATGTTCCCCATATGCGTTCAAACGCAGTGTCTCATTCCCTGTTCTCAGGGAACCATGGTTACATACGTACCGTGAGACATTTTCAATGCTGACAAAAAGAAAGGTAAAATAAAATAGCCTACAGAACTTCTGTATCTGAATAAATAAAAGTAATGTCATAAAATCGTGAGTCTGTTTTGATTTAATGATCAGAAACGGTTCTAGGCTACAAGACAAATGAAAATCACAAACATGACACTTGTAAATAAAAATTTTATAAGTGCAATTTATTAATATAGAATTTTATCTCAAATAAATTAGGAAAATAAAGTAGTTGACTCCAAAAGGCTCTAATAAAATTTTAGAAATGTTATGTAAGAGTTTGCTTCAGAAAGCTAATGCAGACCACTTAAAAAAAAAAAAAAAAGGTAAAAATACACAAATAAAATGTTTTAGTACATAGCTACATCTGTCTGTGGAAATAAAAATCAACAGTGATTTGATGTTTTTGATGGGTTTGATGTTGCTGAATTATGAAACCAGAACGAATAACTTTTTTTGCTTTGAATGCGTTCTTGGCCACGTCAGACCTTGACTGCATGTTCTAGGCGTTAAAGACTGCTGCAATAAGCAAAGACTGAATATTGTACTGTACCAGTGTTTTTATGGACCCTAAAATGTTTGCATACCGTACAATTTAGCTGCTCTGTGTTCAAACCTGCGCTTCCTCAAATAAAGTTAAGTCCTTTCAGACGAGCTGTTTCACTTTGTCGTCGTCTTCTTATATTTCCTATTTAATAACATTATGTGTGAAAATACGCAGTACTGTCAATTTAAAATTTTTCAATTGTCAATTTACAAATGGGATGCAAAAGATACAAATTTACGTTATATGCAAAATTATGTATAGAAACAGCTCAAGGGCAGATTTTTTTTGTGTTATAACAAAACACGACGATGCATTTTTTTTTAGGGATGATGGGATTTTAGGGATTTTTTTTAAAGGCCAACTGGATGGAAAAATCCTGGAGACAGCAAATTTCGCAAATATTTTTTTGTGCATATATGCTTTGTCGATAACAAAACTGGATGGAAACTTGGCTAATGTCTTTACTTTCTTTCTTGAAAGTGGTAGTTGCATAGGCTGTCAAGGGAGGCACAGAAAGCTCTCAGATTTCATTTAAAATATCTTAATTTATGTTCCGAAGATGAAAGGGTTTGGAACGACATGAAGGTGAGTAATTAATGACAGAATTTTAAATTTTTGATGAACTAACCCTTTAAGGTTTTAATGCAACATTCATAACAAAAGCCTTTGAATTGAAGCTTCTGTTAAAATGCTTGTATTCTGAAGAATTAAGATGCTTTTATGTTTTATGTTATGCCCTGCTCTCTCACAAGGAAGCATGTCCAGTCTTTAGCTAAATGTGGGTCGCCGGGTTTGGAAATTCCCTGTGCAGCTTGACAAGTTCACTGGCAGTCTTTTATGAGATGGCCAATTTATCCAACAATGCACAGCCCATATTCATATGAATAAAACATCTGTCTGCACTGTGAGACTGAAGACAGAGAGAGGAACCAACAGAACAAGTAATACAAACAGACATGTCAACATAAAGCCCAGACATGATTTGCCAATTTCTTTGTTTGTTTTCCAGCCTTTCCCAGCAGTGGCATGATTGTACTTGACACAGTGGATATACAGCAAAAAGTGTAATTACAAAATGGACCACTAATATACACAACAAACTGTTTTCCAGCATTATTTGAGAATGATCCAGATAGAATCTTGTGCTTCAATGGAAGCAAGAACAGTCACAAATTTAAACTGATTAGTGATCTAGAATCCTAAATACTTTGTCTAAATGTTATTTTTAAATTGTTAAAAATTCTAAAACTTCCTAATTTCCAAGAATAAATTAGAATTTGAATAAATGTTTTAGGCCTACCTTTCTCCTAGGTACAATAAATTATGTTATTTTAGTATTATTTATATAGTATTAATTAACATTTTGAATGAGCTATTATTTATAAATTTTAGTTTTCATTTTAGTAATTTTGTTGCGCTTTTTAATGTTTTAAAAAATATTTTATTAATTTGTTATTTAATATATTTAATATGTATTAATATATTATTATATAAAATTATTTTAAATATTTAGCTGTAATTTATTTCAGTTTTAGTAATATTAGTACATCAATTTAAACTTTATTACAGTTAGTTGCCAAGTGTCACGTCTGTTTAGGTTTTGTTAAAGTCTTTTATTTTGAAGTTCATGTTTATTGGGTCATCTGTTCATATCATGTAATTCCCTGTTCCCCTCACATGATCTTGTCATGTGATTCCTTGGTTTGTGTCATGTTCTCAGTGCTTCATTGTCTTGTTATCAGTTCTGTCTCATGTCATGTATTTATATAAAGCCCTCTAGTTTGCCATGTTAGTTGGTCTTGTATTCTGTAATGATGCTGACACGGAACAAACATGAGCTATAAACTTGACTCAAGACATTGTCTTTAAGTACACTCTTAAGTGTCGAATCACTACAGGTCTGCCTAAAACCAGTTCCACGTCATAAAACATTTTTATCGATTCACAATCAGAAACTGTATCCAGCTTGTGGTTCACAACTATACAATCCTAATCTGGCCATTAGATTCCTGAGTACTACAAATGGAGTAGAATCAGGGAACAAATAAATAGTGTTGCAGTAACACCTTTACATACAAGGAGGGCTTAAAAGTTTAAATCAGAGCAGAAGAATCTACATCAACACAAACTTTTGGTCATTCACAACTAGTACCCACATTCAAGATCTAAACAGGAGAGACTGGGGCTAGTTGTCACACTTTTACACTGGGGGAAAAAAACAAGTAAAATTGCTAGTAAATTTCACAAATAATTGCGAAAGAAATGGCAAGTAACACATTAAATTTAATGGTAACACTTTACAATAAGGTTTCATTTGTTAACATTAGTTAACTACATTAGTTAACATGAACTAAAGATAAACAATACTTATACAGCATTTATTAATCTTACATAATGTTAATCTCAACATTTACTAATACATTATTAAAATCAAAGGTTGTATCTGTTAACATAGTTAATGCACTGTGAACTAACATGAACAAACAATGAAAACTGGATTTTTATCAACTAACATCAACAAAGTTAAGATATTCTGTAATAATCATAATTTATTAACTAATGTTAACAAATGAGACCTTATTGTAAAGTGTTACCAATTAAACGTGAAATTCTTAAGTAGAAACGCTGATACTTTTTCCTTGTAAAACATAGTTCGAAAAATCTATATGTATATTCACTACAGTGAATATTTCTTAAGGTACATTTATTTCTGAAAGCTATAGTTAAAACCTTATATTTAAACAGATATTTAAACAGTAAGACAATTATGAAGCAAAACAAAAGAATTGTGTAATTGAATAACTATTAAAACATATGTGAAACTTTGTAACACTGTCACATATGATTATAATGTGTTTTTTTTTTTTGTATATTAAGAGTTTTACTAGGTTTAACAGGCCCCAATAACAATGAAACAAGCCCTGGTCCCCTTATATTACACTTTACAGAAAGAATAGCTAAGTTTGTATTTTCACAGAAATGAGGTCTCTGACATCAAATCAGTGGCTGCGAAACTGTGAAGACGACAAACATGGGGGGAAAGAGAAAGGCGACACTATTAAGAAGCAGGTATCACATTTGCACATGGCACAAGGTTGTTTCTTATCTGTTTGGAACAGCACATCTGTTCAAAACAAGTCGATCAAAAAGCGCCATTTAAAGAAATGCAATCAAAAATGTTTAGGTTGCCGTGACAGCGAACCTGCCTTCATCTTTAGCTGCACAAACAGAGGCTTTCTTCCACCTCGCAGGAGACAAGGAGGACGCCATTCTGCAAACGCGACAAGGCATCCATGCTTTGTGGAGATCACAATTATTGTCACCCATGTGTGAAAATATTATGTTTGTGAAGAGCTGCTACCTGTGTCTCTGGTAATAAGTTGGCTGGCAAAAAATAGAGCCAAGTGTTGGAGTGAGCCAGCAGACTTGACACAGAAACACAAAAGAAAATGTGACTGAGACTTCTGGAACAATGAGGAAATATTTCAAAACTACTTCAGAGAATCTTCCTTCAGAAACTGACTCTGAATGCACATTGAAGAGATTCATACACTTTAGTTTTGAAAAATATTTTCCCCACTAGCTTCTAAACAGTGCGTAATCATACATATATCACTTATCTAAACAGTCAAAGTCTCATTGGTTTAAAACCAGTGTTGTGAATTGGGCTACTTTTAATTGAGCTTTAAAAAAAAAATACTTTAATTGGGCTCTAGTTTTTCCGGGATGTGATTGGGCTGGTTTTGAAAATGTTTTGGTAAATGAAAATGCATCATAAAATTATATTAAATGCACGTAGCTAAACTTTAGAATGTTTTTGACCCACTTGAGTAGAATTTAAGTACAGCTTTACAGTATTTGTAATTTTGTAATTATTACTATTGTCTGCAGAATGTACTGAAGCGTTTATGGCAAACTAAAATATACTTTAATATAATTTTTATTGAAACTTGTATGTCATTGTCTGTCAAATTATAATCAAGTACTTGTTTGCATGTGCTTTAGTATGTTACTCAACACAAAAAAATAAGTGTACTACTTTAAAGCATGACAAAAGATGATTAAAACAATTATTTAAAATATATAAATATAAAATAAATCTTTCTAAACGTGTACTTACATGTGGTACGAAAAAGTTATCAAAGTGTGATCTCTAAGAACACTTAATTAACCTTTAATTTCATTAATATGCTATCTGCAAGCTGTCACTAGCTATGTTTCCATCCACCTATTTTTATGCGTATTATGGAATATCGCATTAAAAAAAACCACTGGATGGTTTTTATTATATATGAAAATGATCAAATACAGTGGCTTCTACTGCAGAAACTTCCATTTTTCTTAGTGATATTTAGCGCCAGTTTATCAAAAAGTCGATTTTGTTCTCTTCGACTCACTGGATGGAAACAGTCCTTTATTCGCAAATGTTTCATGCAATATTCTAAACTTGTGCACAAGTTAAATTCGCAACTTTGGATGGAAACATAGCTACTGTCACGTTCATGTTCTGTTAGTTATTTTCCCGTTTACCTGCCTGTTTTGAGTTCTCATTAGTCTCATTAGTCTCCTTTGTTACTGATTGATTGGTTATATTGTTCAGCTGTGTCCTAATTAGTTCCCTTTGTTTTCCTCTTGTATTTATATACCCTGAGTTTCAGTCTGTTCCTTTGTCTATTCTCGTTCATACAAGTAGCTGTGTACCCTGATTCTCTTGAGCTTTCCTACGTGTTATATTAAAGATTGTTGTCATCGTATTCCTGTCGTTGTGTGATTCATTTACCACAGCTACCTGTGACAGTCACATCTGTCGTGGTCATTAATAAACGCATGATGCACAATATCCAACAATAGTTTTCATTTATTAACACAGAGAATATACACAGGAGAACGCAACGAGAAACAACAAACTAACCATTTAAATCTAAGACGAGAACCGACAATGAACTGAACAGAACAGGGAGTATAAATACACAGGGAAACATAATGATTGACAGGTGAACGTAATCAGTAACAAAGGGAACTAACTAAGGCACAATGATGACTAAACTGAAAGGGTAAACATGAAACCAAGATACATGAACAAAAACAAAAATAAACAATGTCAAAACCCAGTACACCCCCCTCCCACCCCATCCTCATGCCGTTAATAACAATACCATGGTGAAGAGTAGGAGAAGGGCTTTGGAGGCGGACAATGAAAGTGTGGAGTAACCAAAGGAACAGGAAGATAGGGAACACCACAGTGGAGCAGATAAAGGGAGTACCCAAGGCGGAATCCTGATGGATTTCCTGAACAAAGCCTTGGAACCTATTGACAGAGGTGGAGCCAGGCGAGGTTGAGCCCTCAGTGAAGCCCCAAGAATGACAGCCTGGGATGACATTGGAAGTCCAAGGGGATGCCGTCAGCTCAAGGGACTGAGGCGATGACAGGGGACTGGCAGAACAGGGTGACACCAGAGGGAAAGAGGCTCAAGGGGGAGCCGAAGTGGTGGAGGACTAAGGGAACAGCTGGACGCCTGGAAGCCCACAGCAAAACCAGGGTGACGATGGAACAAAGTGGAGCCGGAGTGGTGAAGGAATCTGGTAGAGCCTTAGTGATGATGGACCAAGAAGAAGATGAGGAAGCACAAAGCCAGGGTGGGGCCGACAGGCTGACAGGCCGAGGTGGAGTCATGGGCCTGGAGTCCTCCGGTGAAGCCAGGGGACAGAGACAGCAGCAAGGGTGGAGCCAAGGAGCTGCGTAACACCAGCGGGGCAGGTGAGTCAATAGTTTTAGACATAACCAGCAGGGAGGACGGGGTAAAAAAGTGACTGGGAGAGACCGGATAGTCTAGAAAATTACTTGGAGTACTTTCAGAGGCGAGAACAAGGGTGGGAGCTGGTTCCGTCAATGAGCCAGTGGTCCTCTGGCTCTTCGGTGGACTGATTCCACACCGCAGACTCCAGGCTTTACCTGTTGATGGGCTCTGACCTCAGGACGGAAGTGGCATCAGGCTCTAGCTCTGAAACAAACATGTTAGCTGGCTCTGGCTCCGTGGTGGGAGGTGGCACTCGCACGTGGTCCATGGCGGGCGTTGGCTCAGGATCTATATCCGTAGCTGGCTCTAGCATCAAACTCATGTTCGCGGTGGAGGATCTCTCTAATAGTCCAGGTCTCTCTGGGTTGGGATTATGAATTCAAGCTGGAGTGGACAGAGAG
The DNA here is from genome assembly GCA_037101425.1 of Elopichthys bambusa. Taxonomy (NCBI): domain Eukaryota; kingdom Metazoa; phylum Chordata; class Actinopteri; order Cypriniformes; family Xenocyprididae; genus Elopichthys; species Elopichthys bambusa. The sequence continues at coordinate 41,564,696 of CM074432.1, read as the reverse complement.
ATGACTGCTGATGATGTAATATGTGCCCGGGAGTTACTCTGTGAAAGGACGGATGATCCTCCCCCAGCAACAGCATCTGGCCGAAGATGTCATCCATCTTGCTCCAGAAAAGCTCTTTCAAGGTCTCATCGTCCCAGCGCGCCTCGTCGTACATCTGTAGGTAGCCCTCCACACATTCCTCCAGCATTTGGCCGTTCTGAAGGAAGCAGTCATCTTTATTTGTTTGGGTCCATCTATTTGTCACCAAAAACACAACTAAACAAAGGCAAAACCCTGACACAAAACCCTAAGTACAAAAAAAAAAAAAAAAAAAAAAAAACACACTTTCAAATTTATAAATGCAATGAAAGTTACTTAAACTTATAAAAGTAATGTAAACATAAATTAGAAATAGCTAATGCTAACATTCAAACTAACATTAAAAAATGTGAATTTATATCGACACGATTCAACAGCTGATTTGTCACCAACGCCTTTTCAGCACAACTGGTAATTGGGAAACTTTATCAGTCTGAAACAAGACAAGTCTTCATAAAGCTCTGCTGACGTGGGGTAGATTTCACGCTAAGTTAATAGTAGTCCACTTGCATGGCTCTTTTGATTAAGGTCAGTGCTTTTTTTTTTTTTTTACAAGAGTGCTCTGCATAGATATTTTGATGGCTTGCTCTTGCAGTTACTTTGAGATCTTCATTCAACCTTTACTGACTCACAATTAGATTACCACAAACTTTTATTGTGCTGATATGACTGATGTTGCATTAGCATTTCGTAATTTGAATTTAAGGAAGGGTGACTCCCTTATTGTTTAATTAATTGAATGCACATCAGTTTCAAATATCAAGACATAATAAGATATATAAGACAAGGGTAGCTATATATTAAGCATTCAGGCATAAATGGATCTGATTTAGGTTGTCCAGTGCAATCATCAGCTAAGGAGAAAGCAGCAAACAGAATAGCAATGGAGCCTAAAGTATCACAGCACACTGCACAGCACTGATTAGGCACTGATTATCCTCATATTCCCCTCGCAATGTCTGATGACATTATGACAGGCAATTTTCACATTCAATCTTCGCTTCGTGAAAAAAAAGTGCATATTCATTTAAAGTCACACTCTCAATTTTCTATTACGCCCTGCATCGTGGAGTCACATGTGCTCATAAAATAGGGTTCTCCTGTGGAAACTAACACCCCATGACTGTCCCAGGTCCTGTTCTTTCACTGCTTTAGTTGCCTAAAATAACCAATCCATGTAAGAAAGTAAAGCCATTTTTGGTAATGGTTAACTAACACAACTTCCCCCTTCTATACAATAAATATTCTGAAATAGATATATTATCCCGAGAACTAAGGCACTAAGAGGATTACACAGTAATGCAAGTATCTCCCGTAAGACAAATTCACAATTTCTGATGGGTGGATACAAAATGACTGGTCAAAAAATGGCCTATGTTGTCTCTAAATATCTGTAAATGACAGCTTTTCAGGGCGGATCTGGAATCACAGGCAATTATGCTGTGTATATAGACATCTTAATGTCCGTACATATCTTATCTCTTTTTAAATAGGCAAGGCTGTTCATAATAAGACATATGAACGGAGTGGTGATAACCTCTTCCTCTCGCCTTTTCCATCTAATCATAGTTAGCCACGCCGCTGCGAGAAACATGTGCTAGAGACGTGCCTCTCGTTCACCCACTGTCCCTCCAGCAATTACTGTTCTGACATCTCCACAATGGCCCTGTAATTACAGCACTCAAATTTATCCACTGAGCCTGCGGACTGAATGTGGATCACAGCCTCATGTAAAACAAGCCCATTATAACATATGTGATGGTTAATAAACTGTTAGCATTCAGCGTTGTAAGTGTATGTCATTTCTTCATCTTCATTCCAGTGTGGCAAAAAAACATGCAATGGTTTTATTAAAGGGATAGTGCATGCATAGAAATGAAAATTTGGTATGCCAACTCTTTTTGATCACCTCAAACAAATACAACTGTTCTGTTAAGGTTAGAAAAAAAACTATTGCATGTTATCAAAATCTAAAGTGCACAAGTCATATTGATTACTGTTGTGACATGATAATTTCATGATAATTTTTTGTCATTTTGGGTCCTAAACACCATTCACTGAATTTCATCATTCACTTTCATTATATGGAAAAGAGCAGCATCAACATTCTGCTAAACATCTCCTTCAGTGTTCCACAGAAGAAAAAAAGAAAAAGAAAAAGAAAATCATACAGGTTTGGAACGACATGACGTGAAGTAAATGAATGAACATGAATTTGAATTTCAGTACCGGTTGATCTAAAAACAATTTGCTCAGCATTCGAGGGCTGAAAGAGGAAATCCTGCAGTACTTTGTCTCTTTAGTTCTCTTCCCCATGTTGATTAAATAAATTAGGGTGAGGTTTGTGGCATTGATCCTGTACCTCAATTCAGGTTGTTATCGAGTCTGTAGGAGAGGAGTGCTCACTACCCAGAATCCCTGATTTTGATGAACCTAGATGGGTCTGTCTGAGCTGATGAGGGACTAAGTCTGTTCTCGGCACAAACACACTCTTAAAAGCACCTTTGGTGATTGGCTCCCCTGATGAGACAGAAGATAAGAGTCTTACGGGAAGCCAGACCCAGGTCTTTCTGGCCCATTCCCAATCTGATGGGGAAAAAAAAAAGGTGACCGCATGGCCACAAACTACACCAGGGAAAGATGTATAGAAGAGATTTTAGTTTTTTGTGTGTGTGATTTAATCATCTCAGGCTCATTATGTGCCTGTGGCGACATTTCTACAAAATGATATTGTGTTGCTTGTTGCATGTTTCACAGCAAGTTTAAAGTGAAATGTCCAGTGAGTGGTGCTAAAAGCGGGTTCAGTTTTAACCAATGAACGTGAATCTGGCAATATTTTATTACTTTGTTGTTTGTACAAATCACAGTGGTTCGGCAATTAAATGTCTGGTTGAGTGGTAAATGCTCTATCGTGTTTGAAAAAACGTACCACCTACACTAAACCTAACCGACAGTGTTAACGTGAGATTAAAGTGCATTTGTTGAAGCCATTTTAGCTTGCTTATACAAGTTTTTGAAATCTTTTATATCATTACTGGTGTTTCACAGGACTCATACTCAAGTACAATGCTGTACCAGTTGAGCTACTGAGCAAGTTTACTACATCAGAAAAGCTAAACACATGGAGCTGGTTATGTGATGCAGACTTCCAAATGTATTAGTTTACAAATCTTGTACTATGGTAAAAGTGTGAAAATAAGTCTTTATTAATCCAAAATCTGCTCCTGTAATCATAATTTGTGTAAAATTTCAGCTGAAAATTGCAGTGAATTGTGTGCAAAAATGTAGGTTTTTCCATTGAGCCTATGTAAGATTTACATTTTCCCATGATTTACTCACCGTCAAGCCATCCTAGGTGTATATAACTATCTTCTTACAGACGAACACAATCAGAGATATATTTAAAAAATATCATGGCTCTTCCAAGCTTTATAATGGCAGTGAATGGGGGGCCAGATTTTGAAGTAAAAAAAAAAGTGCATCCATCCATCGTAAAAGTACTCCACATGGTTCCGGTGGCTTAATAAAGACCTTCTAAGGCGAAGTGATTGGTTTTTGTAAAAAAAAAAAAAAAAAAAAAAAATATATATATATATATATATATATATAAAAATTGATAAATTGATTAACTAAAATAACTAGCTTCTGGCAGACTGACAGACTTTGGACGGCCCCCATTCACTGCCATTATAGCTTGGAAAAGCCAGGATATTTTTAAATATATCTCCAATTGTATTTGTTTGAAAAAAGAAAGTTATATACACCTTGAATGGCTTGAGGGTGAGTAAATCATGGGATAATTTTCATTTTGGGGTGAACTATCCTTTTAATTGTGACAGTTCACCTCAAAATAAAACTTGTCACGTCAGCTTTCAAACGCATTTGCTACTTTGGTAACACCATTGGTAACATCTGGTAACATTTGGTAACATCATTATATCTTTTCTAACAAAAGATAAAATTCATTCTAATATTTGCAGATTCCTTGTTTTACCTGAAATTGTTTTTTTGTAATGTGTTTTAATGCTTTATACGTCATAACAAGGTGTAACAATGAATAGATAAGTATTAAAATGTATAATAACGGTGATTACAATTATTCATGAGACTATACAATGCATTATAAGGTGCTTTACCAGGCATATATACTGTATAAAGGTTTTAAGTAAAGTGTTACTGCTACTTTTTCTTCTCTGGAACACAAAAGATGATGTTTAGCAAAATGTTCATGCGAATTTTCATTTTGGGGTGAAATTCTCTGCAGCTATTACAAATGTTGTCCTTATGTTCCTAATGAGTACATTCTGCCCTGAGAAAATCATCAATCAGACCTCATCTCAAGAGCAACATCTTGGCACCAATTTCATTTTGTCAAAGAAAATCAAAGTCCCACATAGTATGATTGAGAATTGCTAAACCCACTTCTAGCAGTGAAGGCCTAGACATTTACATATCTTAGTGAATATATTTCCGACTCTTGGTTTCACATAATGACTTGTATCCTTAGAGAGTTCCCTGCACTGTCAAAGTGGGTTGTCTATTAGTTATGTACATCACCCAGGAGATGCAATCTATCTACGCTGATTTTAATTTCACTGGATTTCTTGTTATAGTGTGAGAGAGTTCCATTTTTGCAGGGCTTAAAGATTATAAATCAAGGATCAGAATTAGCTGCAGGCAACTTTTGGCTTAAACCGCAAAAGCAGAGGTGCCATCAAACAACTTCCTAATGGAATAGGGTGAGAAAGGCAGGATATCATAGGATGGTTGTGTCTAGAGGGGTTACTTGCTCTCATCTTATTCACAGGTGGCAGGCGGCAACTTCCCCTGCGTTCAGAGTCAGGACATGTACTAATCTCAACCATCATCAGCTGGGAGCAAATGTGACTTCATGACTTCAGTGCGGCATCTGCTGGTATTAATTACAAATGTGTAATTACAATATATTTAAATATGTGACGTTCTAGTTTCAGTACAAATGACATTAATGTATATTTTAGTTTACCATAAATGTTAGTACATTCCACATTATACTTTAAGAATTCAAAGAAAACAGAATTATAAAATTATATATAAAGATCTAAAGTAGGTAAAAAAAAAACTTTAAAAAAAATCCAGAAAATTGCGTATATATATATATATATATATATATGTGTATATATATATATATATATATATATATATATATATATATATAAACACATTTTCATTTAATTGCAATTAACATGCAATTACATTTTTCTCCCTCAAAATGCAGTGCCAATATTTTGAAACTACAACAGCGAGTCCATGTATTATTGTTAAATCTCAAAAAGATTCTTTAAAAAAAAACTAGGTTTTACTTTTGCAGGCTGCAGCAATGATTATATAAAAATAAGCCTTCATAATATTTCTTTTACTTTTTTTTTTTTTTTTTTTTTTTGAGAACACAAACAAGGTCTGTTTTTAGGTTTGAGAACTTTATAATCCTCTTTTTGTAGTGGCGTCTGGCACATCACAGAACGCTCTGAGTTTGAGTCTGTGCCATTTCATTGGTGGAGAGCTGACGTCTGGGGAAAAAAGTGACTGTTGACTTGATGTGCATGTCTGCCACTGTTTCCTGGCAGTGGCTCTCAGTATATTTCGCATCATAGTTTAAAGTTATTTTCAAGAGGCTGTGAAAGGACTGCTGCTAGGTTTTCTTTATAGCAGTTTCAGCATCCTGTCACTTTGGCTCTGACTCCAACTCAGCTGACTGCACTTGTTAAAAACAAGCCATTCAAACCAAACTTTCTCTCATTTTTGGATAATGGATCCAGAAAGCAAAGGGTTGACAGACAGTGTAATCCAAGATTGTACCACAGAGACGTGTTTTATAGAAACAGGATGGAGCTGCGGTCAGACAGATCTTTACAGGCTTTGGTTCTTCCACATCTATGATTGAAGCCGATTCTAATTTAGATCCGATTTTTCCTGCATGATTTCAAATGTGATCCGTTTCAATGATTACATTTTTGGGGCTCAATGAAGTGTGATACTCAATGAAGAGATTTGAGTAATAATTTACCCAAAAATGAATCACCCTCATGTCATTCCAAATCCATATGCTATATTTTCCATGGAACACAAAAGGAGAAATGATGAAAAATGATAACATGCATTAAATCCATATCTTCTCTCTAAAGTGAAAATTGATACCAGTCTGCACATTCTGGGCCAAAATAAATTCTAGTATTATTTACTCACCCTGATGTTGTTCCAAACATGTGTGTTCCATGCTGCACTCAAAAAACAAACGGAGTGTCTAACCCACACCAAGTGCAAATAGGCCACCTTGTTGGCAGAGGCTATTTACACAAATTCCACCCATTATTTTCTGATTGAGCCAGACGAAATTCGAAAATACATTTCACTGACAACAGAATCAGTGGTAGGGCGGGTGGTGTTAGCTTTTCACATGAATTATATGGCAAGTTCTGTCTTGAAACTCTAGATGACGCAGGCTGATGGGTTCTTAATGCAACCTGATGATATTCACATTGTTTACTACATGGCACAAGCTGACTGGTTCATGTCACATCTGCAGCCAATGAGCTTGCTGCTCAACATTTAAATAGCTGGTTAGCATTCACTATAGCAGTTTGCAGCGCGCTTTCAGAGTTCCTCTGAAACCCTCCATCGTCCCCAGCTCCACCTGTATAGATCTGCTATGGGTAATTTTGTATATGCTATTTTTGCAGCAGCAGTAGGGTAAACATACCTATTAAGTATGGTAACTACCATCTTTGAGCTCTGATTATAAAAAGAAAAAATAATGTATTATCCTACTTGATGTCTTAACCAATTGATGTGTTTGTTACTACATACCTCCTGTAATTTCATGAAAATCAGACCATTGCACACTGAGATATGGGTATCCATGTGTTCACACTGTCTGGCGGCCATTTTGAAAGCTGTCTGAAAACTTTCACCAAAAGAGGAGCCTCTTAAATGTGCATTTTTAAGGTGGTTAAGCCTTTTTTGGGGGGTAGTTATAACTACTTACTGCAAAATTAAGAGATTAATGTTTAGACTTTTGCATAGTATAACCTGGAACCTGCATGTGGAAAATTATTACAGTTAGATCCAAAAGATAGTTTTAGCAACATAGCGCAGATGCTACAGAACATAGTTAGCCTACTAGCTGTATAAGATTGTTTGCTACACTAATATATTACTTTTCAGGCATTACTGGCTTGTAAAATCCATAATTTTAAATCCATAATATTATACATTTACAGTTTATTGATGGTCTGTGGTTTTAAACTGTTGCAATTTTTAAAGACTTCATAAGGTGAGCTTAAAGGGTGCACTACTATGAAAATTGCACTGCTTCAGTGTGACATCAATAAGAAAAAGTATAATTTCATAGATATTGTCAATAATAGTTGATCATATTAAAATATGTATAAACTTAATACATGACGTAGATTATTTATTTATCAAAATCATGTCCTTTAAATTTAATGTAATATTTATTCATTAAAAATTGTTGCTGCTCCAATTTAATCTCCGTGTGCTCCTTTTAAGCTCATCCACATTAAACATCTATGTAAATACTTCATAAACAGACTTTAAATATTAACTGATTGTTGTCACTTTAAGTTAATCTTCATAAAATGATTAATAAGCCTTAAAGGGTTGGTTCACCCAAAAATAAAAATTACCCCATGATTTACTCACCATCAAGCTATCCTAGGTGTATCCTCAGACTAGTATAATCAGAGTTATATTAACATTTTTGGTATTAAATAATGTCCTGGCTCTTCCAAGCTTTATAATGACAGTACATAGAGGATGAGATTTTGAAGCCCAAAAAAGCTACCATCCACAATAAAAGATATCAACACGGCTCCAGGGGTTAATAAGGGCCTTCTGAAGCAAAGCGATGCATTTGTGTAAGAAAAATATCCATATTTAAAACTTTAAAAACTAAAATAACTAGCTTCTGACAAACGGCCATACACATCGATTTACGGCGAAAGAGTGAACTCTTGACTTGGCGCATGACATAATGACGAACGCACAAAAATGTACCCATTAAGCACAGCCAGACTTTTTGCATTTAATGATGTACATCTTAATTATAATGCTTTTGTCATTTAAAATAAAATTAAATATTATTGTGTGAGAGATTAATATTTTATTTTAACATAACTTCTTGTACTGAAATCAATATCCTGTGCACTAAAAATGTCTCAATATAGATTTTGGTGAGCTTAATAGGTACGTTTACCCTTTGTCTTAAATGCTCACAGTAGTGTATCAGTGTATGTGTTGGCAGTAGCAAGTTCCTGTACTTGTTCCGCAGCAGCAGCAATCTACAACAACAGCAATAATCAACAGCAGCAGCAGCGTAGCAGATCTATTTCGCCAAGACCAAATACATTAACACTGTCATATCCATTGTCATGCTAAAAATCGTCCAAGAGTTGTCACAATTGAAATATGTACATATTAGGGGTGTAACAGTACATTTATTCGTCCCAAACTATCACGGTACGGACATCACAGTTCGGTGCATTCAGTCAGTCACAGGCCATCCACACTACAATCCAGAAGGGGGCACGTGTGGTAATGCAACGCTGTTTGCTAACCGCCACAACAGGGAGAAAAAACAGAAGAAGAAGAGACAATCTACGCACCAACCCAAAACAGAGTTCAGATGGCACGCAAGAGCTTGGTAGTAGCCTATACACTGAGTTTCGATACATTTTTGTGATGCGCTCCACAAAATTGACCGAAAGAAACAGAGACAACAGAAAGAGGCATCTTTTTTTCCTTTGTTTTTTGTAGTGTACACAAATAAAAATTTTTATACCTTAGTAACAGTAATACCTTCACAGTTTCGATATATGTCTTACTCTTATCTGTATGACCATAAATGACGGAGTATTTTAAGTTGTTTCCGCTGTTAAAATGAGACAAAATAATTTGGCATTGTACCGATTTGTGTTGTGGATGTCTCACTACTACAGTCCAGTGATCAAATATGTGTGTCCTGGAAATGGGAAGCCTCAGGTGCAGCTTCAATCTCTGTCTCCTCGTGGAAAGGTGTAGGCTCAGATGTAGATGGCACTTTTTTCCTTCTCGCTTATTCTTAAGAAAGCGTAATATATATATATATATATATATATATATATATATATATATATATATATATATATATATATATATATATTCCATTATTCCATGCAGCAACTACATTGCAACTACATTGTTATTACACATGAAAAACTAATCAAATGCAAATGAAATGAAATGGATGTGAAAATAACAATATTCAAGCCTCATTGTATGAATATCATCAATGGTTATGCTCATTTTGAATAGCTAAAGCTGGCTGTGGTGGCAAACACTAAAATATGATGCAGTTTAAAGACTGTTTTTGAAAAGACTGTTTTTGAAAAGACTGTTTTCAAATTCCTCACTGCTGAGACTGAATTCAGAGGGAAGGGAGAATCCCAAACATTTCGGCACATGCTCGGAAAATGAGACACACTCTGGAGAGGGGCGACTCTTCTCTCACCCTATTAATTTGCATCATTCCGGGAGAGGAACATTGTCATCATTCCAATTCAAGTAATTAAAACATCAGTCTGCAC